>CM037095.1:19145433-19682399 GCA_020916435.1 Oxytropis ochrocephala
TATAGATAGCATTATCAATAATCAATAAGAAATATTTATTTTAGATATTAATTAGTAGTTTAAATAGTCATTAAGCCTTCTATTAGGTTATTTGTATAGCTTTTTGTAGTTGGATTTGAAAGAAAGTGGGACAAACATGTGAGTATGAATATGTGTGAAAAGATTTAAATTTTAGTCCAATTACCATTGTATCATTTCTCATTAAATTAAGCTATCTAAGTGTCAAATAAAGTGAGAGACTAAAGATGAAATTTTAAGTGTAGTTTATTAGTATAAATAAATAAATAGATTTTAGATTAGATTAAATAATAATAATAATAATAATAGATTTGTGACTAATAATAATAATAGATTTGTGAGGGAGTTTGAATTTTAATTAAAGATGGAGGGAAAGAGAAAGAGAAAAGGAGTTGGTAAAAGTGAAATTGGAAAAAGTGAAAAGTTGGGACATGCGTCAATTAAAGGTGAGGGCTAATTTTGGAAGTTTAGTAGTGATGTTTTTGAATATATAGATATAGATAGATAGATATTAGATAGATAGATTAGATGTGAGATCAAAATGAATGACTGTTTTTTCTCACAAGGCTAGTGAGTAAACATTGAAGGAAATGTGACTTATGTCAAACAAGTCACTTATTAGTTCTGCTAGACACTAAGTTTTGCCCTTCTTATGGTCTCTTAGAATTAAATATTCAGAGAAAAACTCGAGCTTTTAATCATTTTTATATTCTTTATGAGTGATGTATGAATTGCAACATACTCTTGATGAAGTCACCTATATGAATGTCAAGTAGGAGTGCTTGTATGAGATTGTAGCATAATCTCTAGAGTATTCATACGCAAAATGTCTTTTCCACCAATTCACGAAAAGGCACAAGATGCATTTAGACCCATGTTTTTAGCTCATGAAATTAACTTTTCAAACTTTTTATGAACTTTGGAAATAGGCACAAGACGCAAAATGTCTCTCCACACACTTTAAGCTCTCAATTTTTGTGGTTCTGCATGGTTCGTGCTCTATATGTGTGGTTTGTGGTTTTGTGTGTTCCTGACTTGGAATGTTAGTTAAGTACTATTTCAACAATAAATGACATTGTGTTCAAATTCAATTATTATTTGTGTTATTTTGCACAATATGCTTCCATGGACTTGTGCTGCTCATTAATTAGAATTATACTGCTTATTTGCTAACGGGCTGTGTTTATTATGCAACTCTCACTTGTTTTGAGATTTAGCAATGAGCAAGCTTTGATATACTAACCTTTCTTGGTTTTAATGTGATACCTAGGTGATAGCAACCATGATGGACCTTACCTACTTGAAGAGGTTATGTCATTGAAGGGTTTGGATGTTGCCAATGATCAAGGTCAGCCATCAGAGCCTGTGGATGCCGCACCGGTGCCCGCTGAAGCCGCAACACAATCTCCGGCTGTTGAAGAACGAAAAACTGGCTGAGAAAAAGCTTGTTAAGCCAAAGTGGTTGAAAATGTGATTACACTTGCTTCAAAGTGGTGCTTTGGTTTGTTGTTGTTGCAAGGCATTTCCCTTGTTCTTTGGTTGAAAATGTGATTACACTTGCTTCAAAGTGGTGCTTTGGTTTGTTGTTGCAAGGCATTTCCTTGTTCTTTGCATATATGTATGTATAAATTATTCATTTTGGTGATTCTTCTCTTGGCTAATTTTAAGCTCTATAGTACCGGCACCACAGGTTGAAGACGTGTCCGATGTCCAACACGTGTCATGCAAGACACTGACACCAATATCGACACTTCAATTACTTAAATTGTTCTCATCAAAATCGGTGTCTACGTGTCGGTGTCATGTCCGGGTGTCTATGTTTTTGTCGGTGCTTCGTAGATTTTAAATTCTATCACGTTGTCAATTGGCATATGGATCTTAATGTACTGAGTGTCTTGCTAAATCCAAAAGGTTACACCGTAGTTTAGTTTATTTTCTCTTCCCTGCCCCTTTACTGGTTATTTCTCTTCCCAAGCTATAATAATGAATTTGTGGATAATGATAAAACCCTGGGTGAGAAAAACTTTATCCTCAATCAATTTTTCATGCACACAATTTTAGCAACTATCTATTAATTGGGTTTATATTATTGAAAGTTTAAAACAAGGCCGGTGCTTTCCCCACACCCCCTCCTACTTATTCACATCCCATCTTTTTTTAATTCCAAATTTACCCCATTACAAAAACAAAAACCCACACCCCTCCCCTCCCTTCTCACTCTCCTCGTCTCCTTCTCTCACTCCCCTCAATCGAACCCTAACATTCACTCTCCTCTCACTCACCTCCTCACAACTCACTCAATCTCACCCAATCTCTCACACAATCTTCTCCACCAACACTCTCAAGATTTCTTTGGTTAGTTTTTCGCCTCCCTCACACTCTCTAATCGCTCCATTTTCTTCAAGGTATGCCTCTCCCCTACTGTTGCATTTGGTTTTTTTTTTTCAAACGCCGAATTGTTCGAACGAGGTCCTCGAACACGTGAAAACGAAGGTGTTTCGAACGAGGTTGTCGCGAATACCGCTCAACGACCTCATTCGAACCGTTGTAATTTGGAAATCGAATCGACTTGTTCGATCGGGTCAGTGCGAATGAGTTCGCATGTAGCCGTCGAACAATGAAACTTTCTCGGCTTTTTGTGTTTGGTTCTCGTAAATTTGGTTTAATTGGTTCTGCGTTAATTGTTGTTTCGAGATATGGTGAGGAGCGGTGGTGGTCATCTTCTTTGAACCATCCGAAGCGAGCCGGTCGGCCGCCTCCTACTGGTTTCAAACCGCAAAAGGAGGAAAGAAGCTGGTGAACCTCCCGAGCTAGGGGTCGTGCTGGGTGTAGGGGTAGGGTTGATGTTCCTCCTCCCCACTTCCGCAGTATATTGGGCGGGATATCGAGCGTGATGCTCAATTTCCGCCATGAGTCGCCGACCCTTCATCCGCTGGGCCTTCATCCGCTGGGCCTTCATCTGCTGCAGGGCCTTCATCTTCAGGCCTTCATCATCTAGGCATCATGAGGAGGAGGTCGAGCCTCGTGAGGAGGAGGTTCTTGAGCCTCGTGAGGTTGCTGCTGCTGTTAGTGGCAACATTCCCATTTCTCGTGGACCGTAAGATGGTTCCGTGTTGCCCACATACAGTAGAGAAATGTTCAAAATAACTATTAAACCAAATGAATCACTGCCCGGGAACCGAATTGAACTATTAAGAATCGAACTATTACGAATAGTTACGGGCGAATCTACATTTATTCAATGCAATTCACTAACCGAATCGTTAAGCCCGGCCGATTAGTGAATCTATAACTACTAGCGAACTAATAGGAGAAAACCCTACTCTGCCTCTCTCACACCGTCACACGACTCACGCAGTCACGCTTTGGTTTCAGTTCGAACTTCGAACTACTTTCGCTATGGCTCTCTCACTCTCACTTCTTCTCTGCGATTCTTCATGATTTCTCCTCTACTCTCTGCGATTCTTCATGATTTCTCCTCTACTTCGCTATGAATCTTCTTCTTGATTCATCATCTCTCGATTATTGTTTTGAATCACAAGCAAAATGTTCAAGTGAAGAACCAAGAATCAAGAATCAAGAATCTGCGCAAAATCTTGATTCACATATCAGTTAGGTAAATTTCTTCGATCCTCACTGCTTTTGGGTTTTTATCCAGTTTTAAACTGCTAATGGGTATCCAAGTTCGAACCCTAATCATGATTTGTGTGATTTTTATCCAAGTTTATGTAATCCTCTTGCACAATCCTCTGTTTCTGCATAGTATGATTCATGATTTCTTTGCATAGTATGTTCTGTAATAGGTTTGCATTTGGAGTGAATCCTTAAAAAAAGAATATACATGTTCGTAATAGGTTTGCATTTGGAGTGCATAGTATGATTCATGATTTCTTTGCATAGTGTTTTTGATCAATGATTATTAAGAGTCACTTTGCTATTATAATTTCTGCTATTCCGCAGTTTTACGCTTTGTAGTCTACATATTCTTATTTGTACTTTGTCTCTAAATTGACCATAATTTTCTTGTAAAAGTGATGTGAATACACTCCCCCAGCTGAGAGGAATTTGTTTGAATATGCAATCAAGACTTTTTTGAGCATATAATTTCTGCATTCACAGTAGTCTATTACTCTGATTTTTGAAGTTTTCAATTAATTGCTTATAGAGTCATTAATGTCATTAACAAAGCATGATTAGAGGAGTACAATGTGATCACTAAAAGCATCTCCTCTAACTGGAAATTCTTTTATTCTGGTTTCCTGCTTTGTAGTAATTGATATGCAGTAACTGGAAATTCTTTTATTCTGGTTTCCTGCTTTGTAGTAATTGATATGCAGTAACTTTGAGCCTTGTGCAGTGAATGTCTGACTGTTTGTGATATTGTAGGAGAAATTCATGTCGTCGCACGATTTTATTCTAGACTTTACATTCTTAGGAAAATGTTTGAAGAGCCGAGGTACAAACCACACGGAAATGCATTACCTCCTCTTCCTAACACTTGTAAGCGTAAAACTCGGTCCGATGTGTGGAACCATTTTAGTAAAGAAGCTGAAATGTACGGCAAATGTCTTTATTGCGATGTCTTAATTAAGTGTTTGAGTGGCACATCTGCAATGAAGACCCATTTGTCTAGATGCAAGGAGTACCCTCCAAATAGATCAAACAAAAGACAAAGGCAAGCCCTCCAAATCCTCTGAGAAGGACAAGTAGCATCTTCGCCAAGCTATTCGAAATTTGACCAAGCGGCATGCCGACTTCACTTGCAAAGACAATTGTGAGTCTGAGCTCCCATTTCGTTTTGTGGAGAATGAAGATTTTCGAAGTTATTGAACCTATTGCAGCCGTTTGACATCCCATCACGATCTACAATCGGGACGTGATATTTGGGCGCTCTACATTGAAGAAGATAAGTTGAAAGCAATTTTCTCAAAACATTGTGGGAGGGTTTGCCTCACAACAGATACATGGACTTCAGCTCAAAATCTTACTTATATGAGTTTGACTGCTCATTATGTTGATTGTGAATGGAAGCTTAACAAGAAAATTATAAACTTCTGTCAAATTACGGGGCATTCGGGAGAGGACATTGCAGGGTACATTGAAGGGTTTCTGAATGAGTGGGATTTAAAACGAGTTTTAACCATAACCGTTGATAATGCTTCGCAAATGACGCCAAGTTAAAATACTTGAAGAAGCGAGAATGGAGTCCCAGGGACAACCTTGTCCTAGAGGGAAATTATATCCATATGCGCTGTTGTGCGCACATCTTGAACCTGGTTGTCAAGGAGGGATTAAAAGAGATTGATAGATTCATTATGAGAATTCGGGCTGCTGTTAAATTTGTCAAGGTTACTCCTGCAAGAGAAAAAAAATTCATGCAATGTGCAGAGCATGAGAGGATTACCGAAAAAAGTGCTCTTATACTCGATGTTGATACAAGGTGGAACTCAACATTCTTCATGCTACGGTCGGCCATAAAGTATCAAAGTGCCTTTACCTTGTTTCAATTGAGAGATAAGGCATTTAAAAATGATATGGAAAAGAAAAACAAGTGGCCTACTTGTAATGAGGATTGGGATCATGCTAAAGTCAGGTGCCTTTTCTGGAAATGTTTATGCTTTCTACTAAAAGTATGTCTGGAACGTCTTATGTCACTAGCAATCTCTACATGAAAGAGGTTTTTGGCATTGGGACAAAGATCCGTAATTTTTTGGGGGATAGCAACCCGAGCATAAAGAAAATGGCAGAGGGTATGAAAACAAAATTCAACAAATATTGGGGAGATCCCAGTTCAATGAACATTTTGCTATGGATTGCTACCATCCTTGATCCTAGGATGAAGTACTCATTTGTGGAGTATCATATTGGTGTTCTATGTGGCGATGATACGAAGGCCACCGAATTGAAGCTGAAAGTGATGACTTCCCTAAAATCACTTTATGCTCAATATCAAGGTATAGAGCCTAGTAGCCAACCAGACTCACAGCTAGATGATGATTTAGATGAAGATGATCCAGTGTATCTCTATCTCAGAAAAACTGGGCATAAAGCTGATCCACAATCAGAGATCGACAAGTATTTAAAGGAATCAGCTGAACCTTACAACAAAAATGTAAGTTTTGATATATTGGGTTGGTGGAAAGTCAACTCTGTAAGATTCCCGATCCTTTCAAGCATAGCTCGAGAGGTGTTGGCAATTCCGCTTCAACGGTGGCATCGAGAATGTGCATTCAAAGACGGGAGGAAGGGGTACTCGGAGATCATCGTTGTTGCTTAAAACACACAATGTTAGAAGGGCTTGTTTGCTTGCAAGATTGGTTGAAAGGGCAACCTCACTATCTATTTAACGAGGAGGACCACGAAGAGATCCTTAGATTTGATCAAGGTAAATTTATAACAACATTTTATTTTGTTTGGTTCATATTTTAAGTGTTTTACTGGATGAAATAATTTTTGTTTTGCGAAAATATGCTCTCAAGACCGTCGTATTAACCTTGATGACCGAGTACTTCATTGTAGCTTATTTACTATACCGGGCTAATATAAGGTTTGAATCAATTGTCAATTTACATATGCAGATTCTGATTTATTTTTCTTTTCATTATTACTATTATTATTATTTGAGAATACTCTTTTTTGTCTTTCTCGGTCTCGAAAATGGTGTTAGTTTACGATGGGGAGAGGGTTACAAAGCAACAAGACACGTGCTTCACTTACAGGTTGATAATTTAGTTATTCAATTTCATATTAGATCACCGATTCATCACATTATTCAACTTTATCAAAGATCCCAAATGTTGATGATGTGAATACACTCCCAAATTGAGAGGAATTTGTTTGAATCATATTCTTATTCACCGCTTCTTCCCGCTCTTCTCCATATTCTTATTTGTACTTTGTCTCTAAATTGACCATAATTTTCTTGTAAAAGTGATGTGAATACACTCCCAAATTGAGAGGAATTTGTTTGAATATGATTGATACTCCTTTTGTCCTTTGAAAGTTGTTACTAATTTCATTTTGCGAGATCACCGATTCATCGTTAATTAATGTTGCGATGTAATTATCAATGATGTATGGTGAAGTGAGCTAGCATATGACAAAGATATTGCAATCGCGAGAGAGATAGAAGCGATTTATTTTGATTTTAAATGATATTGCACTGTTAAATGATATATTGAGCTAGCATATGACAAAGATATAAACTGTACTTTTAACAGTTCGGTAATAGTTCGGATTTATTTTAACAGTTCGGTAATAGTTCGGATTTATTTTAACAGTTCGGATTTATTTTGGTTTTATAAACTGTAATTTTAACAGTTCGGTAATAGTTCGGTAATAGTTCGGTAATAGTTCGGATTTATTTTGGTTGCAAACCGAACTGTTAGTGTAAAAGTTCGATTCAAAGATTAATAGTTCAGTTCAGTAAAAGTTCAAATTAATAGTGCAGTTCAGTAAAAATTCTGTTAAAAGTTCACTAACAGTTCAGTTCGGTTAAAACTGTGAACCGAACTGTTAGTGTAGTTTAGTTCGATTCGAAGAATCATAGTGCGGTCGGTTCGATTCTCGAATCTGTTTCCAATAGTTCGATTCGGTTCGATTCGATTCTCATACGGCCCGAACCATGAACAGCCCTACATACAAGGCACATATCCTTACTGATTTTTATTCGGCGGTAAGTTATTATTTTATAGTTGATTGTAAATTTGTTTATTATGTTGTTGAATGTTTTGGCTTATTGTGTCATTTCGAATGCAGTGCGGCGGATTTACAAACAATCCCACATGGACTGTTTTTACGATGTTTCATGTGCGATTAGGGACACTCGACAAAGATCGTGGTTGGTTCCTTTGGTTGGGCTTGGTTTCCCCATTCTCCACAAGTGGGTCTGAACGCATTCATAGGCGTTGGCAACCGGATACATCATCATTCCCCTTCTGTGGGTGAGATGAGCATCACCCTTGATGATGTATCCCACCGCCAGCACATCCCCATTCTTCGCGTGTTTTATGACATGCCAAACCGGACTTCATGGCGGGGAGAGCATTTCTTTGGTTGACTATTTGGGGCAACACCAAAGATGCAAACGCCGGACTTCAGCCGTGGGTTGTCTGTTGGGCTCGTTTGGTGAGGATAGGGTCTACCACCCGACCATAGGCGAGGCGGTGAGACCATCTTTGCTAGGCCTACATCTTTGTATCTTTTAGGTTGCACCTTGTTTGTTGACAAGTCGAGCAACAAGGTTAAGCTTAACTACCTTGGTATCTTGATTGATTTGGAGGTCATTGAAGACTATTGTTTGAGGGGCCATGTGTAACAACCCAATTCTACCCGCTCGCTTTATAAAATATCGAGTGCGGAAACTAAATTCAAAACGAGAAATTGGGCGTCACATTCGACATTTTCAAAATCCAAATGACGTAAATAAATAAAACGTGGAAAACAAAATACTTCAATTTAGTTTACGTCCCGAATATTTGTTTCATACTTCAAAACCACAAACTCGTGTTCAAAATAATTAAATGCAACAAATAAATAAAAAAAAGACAGTGTTCATCCCCCCAGGTGCTACGTATCAGAGACGACACTGACTCAGCTCATAAAAGACATTGATCTTCGTTCGTGATTACCTGCACGTTACCGACATCGAGGTAACATTTTAAATGCAGAAGGGGTGAGCATTAACAGAAATAATAAGCAATGACAGCAGTAAATAAGTAGCAGGTAACTCACAGCAAGCACATAAAACACATCATATCACGGCACAAGGTACAAACTCCATTAGTATATAGATACCAACACTCGTTATAAATGGACTCATGAATGAATGCAACCCCTCTGGGCATATGCATGTGGTACCGATCTCGTAAAAGGCCACGACGGGCATACCACCAAAATAATCACGTGTTGTAGCATCACAGCTACCTCGAAGATGCATATGACAATGCAACTCATGATTCATGCATAGATACACATACTCGAGCAATTTAATAATAAATACCATACCAACTGAAACTATTATCACACAGAAATACCACGTGTTATAGCATCACAGCTACCTCGTAACTCTCACCTGTTTACAGCATCACAACCGCCACATATCACTGTACACACCACGCCAAACAAATACAAGCACAACCAAAACACACACAAAGATGTAAATTGGCGCACAAAGACCACCGGACAACACCAAAGACAATGTACACACGCAACACCACAAATTGGTGCACAACACCACTAGACAATGCCTGAACCTCGCACTAGGTGCGCCCACACACAGAGACACAAGGGCAGCGACAATAACCAAAGACAACGTCCTATTCGTTCGATCATTCTACCAAACAACTAAGGAGCAGTATTTTTCAGCAATCGTGGCACGAACTCCGACAATTAATTTAGCATATCAAACGATGTCGAATTTTGCAAACAAATATCCTCTAGAAAGCTTAAGATGCCTAGTTTCTAGAAATAATTTTTATTTCTTTGTTTAGGTACCCAAATAGTACAGTTTTGCAAAATACCTCTCAGAGTGCAGAAGTTCGACAGCTTCTGTTATCTAAATTGTAACCCAGTTTTCTCTTTGAATTCTCAACCAAATGAAACGAAATCCATGTTTAAATTGAAGCCCCGTGAGTCTAGTTTACAATGAGATAAAAATCATTCGAAAAAGAGTTCGGTGGAAAGAGTTATGAACAAAACATTGAACCTATACCCATACGGGTTCATGCAGTTTTTCAAATTCTTTTACCCATTTTGTAAAAATGTTTTCGCCAGTTATACTGACTCAAATTTAGCGAAACCAGTGCCTAAAGTGAAGGAAATCGTGTCTACTTTCCAATGAAACAAACCCCACGCAATTCGGGCCAATAATGAAGCCACAATCACATAAATACTGGACACCTATCAAAACGGTTTCAAAACGAAATTTCAGCACATCAATTCCCTCTTTGCACAACAACCACTAGAAACCAGGTTTTTAACGAATCAACATCACGATATGATCGACAAACACAACCCACACGCGCGCATGCCCGTGGCGCCACCCAAGGCAGCCTCACCGCACACACACACGGCCAAGGCTAGGGGCCCTATGCCGTGGCAACACGAAAACGACAACTTAACACGGCAACAACGATAATCGTCACCGCCACACACCCACGCAAATAATCACAACTGCTATCAATGACAACGACTCGCAACAACAACTAATAAGACGCAACCACACACAATAATAAGGAATTAACATCAACATCATTGCGAAAGCAACCACAACATCACGCCATTATCAAGAATCATCATCAACATCATATATCGTCAAAATCAATCATCACATAAAGACAAACACCATTGAAGACTCAATAACAACATATCATACGAAGTAACAACAATAGCAACATCGCACCATCATCAATTTCAATCCAACATCGCAAATAATCCAACCAAACCCTAACTACCCATATACCCTCATCATAACCCATTATTAGTGTTAAAACCCACCCTTACCTCGAATAACGTAAGCTCCAAGACCACGATGAAGACAACACGAACAAAACCACGGCAACACACGACCCTTCCCTCTCCTTGTGCGACTCCTCTTCCTCTTTTTCCTCTTCTCTTCGCAACTCTCCCTCTCTTCTCTCTATTTCGACTCACACTCTCTCTTTCTCTCCTCTTTCTATTTTTGATTCCTTTTTAAATGAGCATCAACACTCTAACTCTTTTTAATTTGATTTTTAATTCCCAACCATACGCTAGTTTTCCTCCTACTTTTCCTCCCTCCCATAACCACTTTGGTTTTCCCTAGAAACTTGTTTTTTTAATAATAATAATAATAATAATAATAATAATATTAATAATAATAATAATAATAATAATAATAATAATAATCATCATCATCATATATTAAGTATTTCTAACATCAATTTTAGTCCTTCTCAACATGGTCTCTATGCCAAAAACTCTCCAATTTGGTCCACTACCCTATCAAATCAACTCCAAATAATTTCTAATAAAATTTGGGGCGTTACACCATGGCCCCTCTATGATCTCTATGATCACCAAGGATGCTACAAGGAAGAAGACCAAGAAGATTGCTGGTCATCTTCCTTTACTTCAGGTATAAAACATATTCTTTACTTTTAAGTTTGTTTTAGGGCTACTTTCAGATTAATAATCAACCAATGATATGTTCATTTACAGGCTTGGATCTTTGAGCACTTCCAGAGTGCGAACTTTTCCTCTTGGGTGGAGCACCCAGAGTATGATGAGAGTAGCCCACGGGCGAAGAAATGGTTGTGCGATGATGGCCACAGGGCCATCAAGTCCTGAACCATCGAATTAGGCCTTGACCGGCTAATCCGTGAGGAGGTTACAGGACCCCTACACAGCCCATGGCGGTGAGACCGCTTTGGAGGCCGCCGTTTCGAGGTTCATTCGGAGTGGTGGCTGCATGATGCGCCACTTGCCAGATCGAGTGCTCAGACAGTTTGGGCAGGTGCAGCACATTCCGGAGGATCCCAGACCTGCTACTAGGGCCGTCTGTACCCTATTCGAGTGTGACGAGATGTGGACACACTTCGAGGACCACTTGGTGGCGCGGGGCCTCCCTGTGTGCGGTACTCCTCAAACACGGTGCGGGGCTACTTTCCATGGTACTCTGTGGTCTCACATCCCTTTCTCTTCCCTGAGCATTATGTACAGCTTGCAGATGAGCCTGATGTCAGTGTGGTACGTGTCTTTTATGTTTATTGCATTGATAATGTTTCTTAATATTCTATTTATTTAAATTATAATGTTATGTTATTTGGTTGTGATGATGCTACGAGTGCTGGATTTGGTTGATGACATGGATGGGGCCATCGATGATAATGTCCCGCAGAGCGGTGAGGAGCATGTTTCAAATAAGATCAAGAGGTCGCTCAACCCCTTCCGCGGGTTTAGGAGGAGGTTTGGCAATGTGTATGAGAGGAGGAGGGGGCGCAACACCCAGTAGGATATGTCATAGGGGGATATATGTTTGGATTTTTTGTATAATTTAACTACTTTGTTTCATTTGGTTTTTTAATTTGAAATTCCCTTTACGTTGGCGCAAATTTATTGGCATTACGATAATAATTACGGTAAAATTAAAAAGTCAAACAGAATTTAATATTGGATAAGAACAGAAATGAAAAACACAAATTGCAAAAATACAAGGATAGGAAATTTAAAACGAAACGACAGGAAAACATAATACAATCTACTTCTACTTAGAACTACTACCTCTAATGCTACGGCGGATGGATTCGCCAGATTCTCGTGTTTCGACGAACAATTCGAGATAAGGTTCAATAAAACCTTGGAATTCCTCATGTTTCTCAAACATTTCACGAACGTCTTTGTCTTTCTTGATAGGCTTGGGCCACATCTGAATACGATTACGTGGGGTCATTCTACAGATGTAGGGGGATTGACATTCGATACTTTTAATTTCTTGCTCAACACCATCTAGGTGCACATTTTCTGTTAGTTTTAATTCTGCAAAGGTGATGTTGTTCTTAAGCCTGAAATGTTTAGTCTTTTCACCATGAAGCAACACACCAGCTTGGTACACGCCTGACCGATCATCGATACTCAACTTTACAGGGGTGCGTAAGTATGGGTTGTTGTGGTGCGCGTGGTCCTTGTTGAAGAAGATGCATGACTTCTTCTGGAGTGCGTATTGTGTCCACATACAGCTCTAAGATTTGTCGCCCCCCATCGGACGTTAGCTAGATGTTCCATCATTGCCCTGGACGTCGTCGTCGCTTTGGATCTCCATGATCGAATCTTTGGGCGGTCCCATCATCTCTACAATTGAACTTTTTGAAACGTATACGCTCCACGTCTTTACGCCACGCTCCTGCGGGCGAATCTTCCTCTCAACCTTTTCCTTCAGTTCTGCGAAGGTGATGTCCTTACTCATCCTGTAGAAGACATGGTTAGGACAACGAAACACAACACCATGTTCGTCGGTGGTGACAGTCCCATTGTGGTGAAGGGCTGTTAGGAATTTGTCGTTTGAGTCTTGGGGTTGACCACAATTGCCATTCCATTTCAATTTGGGTTGGGAAGAAGGAGAGAAGGTTTTGGTGAAGAAGCGGTGGGTTGGGAAGAAGGAGAGAGAAGGTTTTGGTTAAGAAGCGATTAGGGTTTGGTGAAGAAGGTCCGAGGATGTGAACCCCCTTTATAATAGACGTGGTGAAATGTCACCGTTGATTTCATTTTTAGATCACAAATCGAGCCGTTTAAATTCTATCCGTTCGAGCACAATTTCCAAAGGATTGACATCCACTCCTTTATCTCGACACATTTGGTGATTGTAAACCGTTGATTAAAATCGCTTGGGTGGAATGCGGGGCGTCCAATACTGCAGCAATTCTGCGAAGTTCGAACAACATCATTCGCACATGTTCGAATGACCAAATCGCGACGTGTTCGCATGACCTATTCGAACAGATTGAAAAAACGCCTAAGGGGTGTCCCTCCATATTTAACACACTCGAACGGCCTCGTTCGAACCTGTTCGAAGCCCCGTGTTCGAACAGGTGAAAATTTCGTAAAAAATAGGTCTTTTGGTCTTTTCATACCCTTGTGGGGTGTGTTTAGAGTAGGAGGGGGTGTGGGAAAAGCAACAGCCTAAAACAATGAGGATATTTTGGCCCAAATTTTTGTAAGAGTTTTTCTTTTTAAATAGAAAAAAAAAGAAAAAGTATTTTCATTTAAAGTTCGATTTTCAAAGAAAACATCAAAATGGTATATTGACATTAATGATAGAAAAAATTACAGAAAAAGTATGCAGATGTGATTGTTAAAATTTGCTTTCATTCACTGGTAAAGCCAAATTCTAATAGGAAATAAATTAAAATAATTTTTGAAAGTTTTGTAAATAATATATGAATTTAATTTATATGCAATATCGGTGTAAAACAATTATACAATGTTAATCAATCTATCATGTCTTATTAAACATGACGAGTCTTCTTCAACTTAACTTAAAATTCATCCCTATAATGATTTATGGTTGATTGTTGGTGTAAAATGGCTTTAAATTTATGGTGCATACTAAATAAACTTATAGTATATTTATAGTGTGAAGAAAAAGTTTATTTACGGGACAAGCGCGCAGTGCATTCATTCATAATCAAATTGAAAATATATCAAGGAATATCAAATTGTTCTAGTAGACAACAAGGCAACTCTTGCAAAAGAATGATCAATTATGTTTGCATTCCTTCAAGCAAACTCAACATGAGAGTTGCAATTAAAAAAACAACTCTCATGTTGAATGGGTTAAAACAAATAGTTGAAAGACGAGATATATAGGGATAATGGGGTAGTTGAAAAATTTATTAAGTAGTTGAATGGGTTTAATGGGGTGTTGAATGGGTAGTTGAATGTGATGTGGATTATTTGGTGTTGAAATTATTTAACTAGTTGAATGCTACAACAGTGGGGTCCACGCGGAATGGGTGGTGCGCTATTATTGGTCCACACCAGGGACAGGAGCAACACGCAGGAGTTGAGCGCGTGAGAGGTGAAGGAATGGATGGGAGAGAAATGGTCCAGGCTGCGTGTCACATTCTGATTGGCTGTTGAGATTTTTCAGATTTTTATCTTATCCTAATTATTTGGGATCAATTATTTCATAGTAAATCAATTTATTTATTTTTTCACCAAAATTCATCATTTTTTTCTCTCTATAAATAGAGACTTGGTTCATTTGATTTGGACACAAAAAAAAAATTCGACATATTTCCCTCTAATTTTTCTATTTAGCCTTGTTTCAACTCTTGTTTGTAGCTCTAAACATCTTTTTAGATGTGTTGTGTGCTTAGTGTATTGTATTGCATTTTAAGTTTTTTGTAATTTTATTTGTTTTAATAATGACTATCCCTATATCTCGTCTTTATTACTTGCAAGAAAGAAAATAAAATTAATTAAGAATATAAAATTAGAAAAATAAAATTAACACAAATTATTAAATTAGAAAAAAAATTAAAATAAATTATTTAACTCTTAATTATTTTAATTTAATTTCAATCGATAATTGTTATTAATATGTAACCACAAAAACATAAAAGAAAATACGAATATGAAATAAAAGTGGTGGGGTAGGGTGTTGAATAATATTAAACAAAACCATTATAGTGAGTAAAAGTTGAATGAGTGTTGAATTAATAAGTGGAAGAGAGAAAAGATGATGTGGAGTGTTAAAAAGTGAAAAAGGAGGGTGTTGAAACCATTGTAAATTACAAGCTTTAGAATCAAACCAAACTTAAGACTATTTACAATGGTTTCAACACCCTCCATGTTTCACCACCCTCATTTTTCACTTTTTAACACTCCACATCATCTTCTCTCTCTTCCACTTAATAATTCAACACTCATTCAACTTTTACTCACTACAATGGTTTTGTTTAATAAAATTCAACACCCTACTCCACCACTTTTATTTCATATTCTTATTTTCTTTTATGTCTTTGTTTTTGTGATTACATATTAATAACAATTATCGATTGAAATTAAATTAAAATAATTAAGAGTTAAATAATTTAATTTAATTTTTTTTTCTAAATAAAATTACAAAAAACTTAAAATGCAACAGAATACACTAAGCACACAACACATCTAAATGAAACACACATAACTTAATTAGTACAAGAGACTCAACTCACAAACAAACTATTTAATCACGAAACATTCCGAACTTTGCCCATATGTGTTTGACTAGATCTGCTTGCAATTCGTGATGTACATTTGAATCACGCATCATGGATCTAGCACGCACATGATTCGCAAATGCAGGTAGCACCTCGGTCGAGAATGACTCCGGTGTACTAGACCCACTTGCCTCAGATTGATCATAATCTGTCCAATGCTGAGCATATGTATCTCGTTCATCCTCAACAATCATATTATGCAATATGATACACGACGTCATGATGAGAGCCAAATCGTCTTTGTCCCTCAAATGGGCTGGTTCACGAATGATTTTAAATCGAGCCTACAACACCCCAAATGCACGTTCGATGTCCTTCCGAAATCCCTCCTGATATATTGCAAATAATTTATCTGGTTCACTTTGAGGAAGTCTAATTGATTTGACGATAGTCGGATAAGAAGGGTAGATACCGTCAGCAAGATAGTATGCCATATTATACGGACGTTGATTCACAAAGAAGTTCACTCTTGGAGTATTTCCCTGTTCAACATCAGCGAACACGGGTGAACGGTCTAGAACGTTTATATCGTTCAATGTGCCCGGACATCCAAAAAAGGCATGCCAGATCCATAGATCATAAGTTGCAACTGCTTCAAGAATAACATTGGTGGTTCCCTTATCTCCCCGAGTAAATTGACCTTCCCATGCTGTAGGACAATTTTTCCATTCCCAGTGCATGCAATCAATACTCCCAATCATCCCTGGGAACCCCGCATTTCACTAACATGCAATATTCTTTGTAGGTCATCTTGAGTTGGGGATCTGAGATACACCGCTCATACAATTGTATGATTCCTTTACAGAATCTACTCAAGCACTCCAAAGCTGTAGTACCTCCTATTTTGATGTATTCATCGACCGCATCGGCCGCCACACCATATGCTAACGTTCGCATGGTCGTGGTACATTTTGTTAATGGAGATATACCTTCTTTATTGGTTGTGTCAACTCTTTGGGTGAAGTAGTTGTCACTGCTAGATAGGTCCCCAACGATCCGAAGGAAAACATGTTTCTGCATCCGGAATCGCCTACGAAACATTGCATCGTCATATGTAGGTTGATCTGCAAAGTAGTCGTCAGTCAGTCTTTGGTTTGCCGCTGCATGATCTCTATTGAGATATTTTCTCTTGACACGAGATGTATATTCTTCCTCTATTTGGTTTCGACGCTCCCTAAACCGGTTGACGATATACCTCTCTTCGATTTCAGACTGCTTTTTGTAAGCTTCGATATCAAAAGGAAATTATGAAGGATCCATTGATATTTTTTTTAGCAATATGATATTTTCCAACAGCTCTTTGCTCCGGTCATCGAGATGCTCCTTTGAACTTAGCTTCATAAACATCTTCATCTTCTTAGCCTCAGTACTTTCTTTCAACAGTTGGTTAGCCTCCTCTTGCCTCATGGCTATTTTGTCCAATCGTTCCAACTCTTTCTCCTTAAATTGTTTGAATTCATTCCACTCTTCATTGGCCAAGATCAAGCGCTTTGCCCTTGCTTTTCTTTTTACCCTTTTTTAGCTACATCCCTCCCCATTGGGCGAGCACTAGATCCTACGGAGTTGGAATCAGTTGCATCACTCTCGTGGGCTCTCTTAGATCCACTACTTCCAAAGCAAGTATTTCCTCCTACATGACTACCATAACGTGGTTGATCACGGACAACGAGCCATTCTGACATTAAATTGAAATGTCCACCCTTACCACTTGAATATAATTCATGTGCTTTTGCCAATACATCATTCTCTGACCACCCGCTTTGTTGCATACGCTTAGCGTTATCATAAGCGCCAATCCATTTATTAAGTATTTTGTTCATGTAGTTGTAATGATTTCTGCACGCAGCTCCATCACGGGGAGGATCAAATGAGCAATGCTCATTACAATAATCAACAATTTTACCCCAATATGAATCACTTTTTTGGTTTCTCCCAACAATACTGTATGTTCCATATTTAATCCACCCACTAATTAGAACCAAATTTTGCTCAGTGGTCCATTTGGGGCTTTTCCGGCGAGCAGGAGTTGAATCCTCTGCATTTGGAGTGGCTTCATGACCACCGCTCATTCCACCAAGAGCCATTTGTGTAGAAAATTCGGGAAATTCATCAAGTCCAACATTCGGAACATTTTCATTTCCCATTGGAGTAGAAGAATAACAAGGAGGTGCTTGAGATGAACATGGCATCATTGCTCTATAATATGGATGATAATTTGGATTAGATGACGGCATGATGAAATTTGGAGGAAATCCATAATTTGGTATATTTTGGGGACCTTGTTGGTTGGAAGATTGATTTTGAAATCTATAGTTGTTGGGAGGTAGTTGAAAGGATAATTAGTAGAATTTTGGGTGTTAAAAAGGTTATTGTTGGGATCCATTTCACTAAAAAGATGTTTAGATCTTCACACAAGAGTTTGTTGGAGGCTAAATAGAAAAATTAGAGAGAAAAATGTCGATTTTTTTTGTGTCCAAATCAAATGAACCAAGTCTCTATTTATAGAGAAAAAAAATGATGAATTTTGGTAAAAAATTTTTGATTTAGTATGAAATAATTGACCCCAAATAATTAGGATGAGATAAAAATCAAAAATCTCAACGACCAATCACAATTTGACACGTGCTTTGAACCATTTCTCCCTCTGTCATACCCCAATTTTGTCCGACCAGTTGAAAATCAAATAAAGTTGTATTTTTGTAAATACCCAATTTTAATAAGTATTTTTCTCGTTTTCAGAAAACCCCAAAATATGTGTCTCGTTTTGTAGGTTTCAATTGCACAAATGTGTTCAAGTTGCGTTCGTTAGTAATATAGTATTTCTTATTCTCTTCGTGCGCGCGTATCATTTCGAATCGTGCGCTCGTACTTAGTCTCGTTCTTGCGCGTATTACTTCTATTCGTGTGCGTGTTTTGATTCTTGTGTGCGCGCGCTCGCGTCTCGTCGTTTACGCTTAAAGGTTTCGTTACTCACTATTATTACCCATATATGTTTATTAATTTATCATATCATTTTCTTTACACAAAAATAAGATTAAAAAAAATGGCTTTTGTTATTGTAAATAGTTTTTATATATGTGGTACAAATAGTCAGCTTTTGTTACATATATAGACAAAAAGATCAAAAGCAAAATGTACAAAATTAATTAAAGAAATAAGGCATGTGTTGCTGCCAAGTTGTTGTTGTTGCAACAGATGCAACATTTAGAGAATTAAACCAAAACCACTTTCTACATATTTCTAGTTTATCCCATTTTCAGCTCTTGACTACACTGCTGCCATATGCTCAGCCCTGCAAACATCAAAATAGCAAACAAGGGGAAATCAGTGAAAAATCAGAATATGTAGAGATCCAGAATCATGGTTTGGAAACTTGACAGAGACATTTCAAGTGCTCCCAGTTGGTAATAACAACAAAAAAACAAATTTTAAATCCTCTTTAAAAAGAGGCAGCAACGAAAGGAGAAGGGGAGGAGAGTTAAGAAAAGAGAAGCATAGGAGGGGGAAAACAGACAATACTCAGAGCAAACATTCATCTCCAACCTCACCTTCCTCAACCTCAAATCAACTCTCACACAAACACAATACATAATCAAACATACACACACAACAGATACACAAAGAAGAAGAAAAAGACACAAACAGCAAGCAAAAAAGGGTTGAAAAATAAGATAGTAGAATCAGTTGAAAGAGAGAAAAAAAAGAGAACAGCAGCCAAACACACACTGAAGCACGAACAACAACCAAAAACACACTGAAGCACAACCACACAAGAACAACAACGTTACTGATTCAAGAATGGAGCGATTAGAAAATAGAGAGAGAAGAAGAAACTTCTTTGTTGTCTCGTGAAACCACCGCCAAATCACCACCAAGAACCACCACCAAACACCAACCCACAGAACCGAACCACCACCAAACACCAAGCACAGAACCGAACCACCACCAAACACCAAACGCAGAGCCGGTGTTTCCGACACCATCACCGGCCACGTGTCACCGTCAGCTTCTCTCTCTCAAACGACCCACCGTCGTTCCTCTTCTCAATCTCGCGTTCAACTTCTCTCTCTCCGACGACCCACCGTCGTTTCGCTCTCTCCGTCGCGCGTCACCGTCACCACCGCGCCTCCGCCGTCGCCGGTGAACCACCAAATACCTCTCTCTCCCTCGCGGTACTCTCTCTCTCTCTCTCTCACTCTCTCGATCTGCTTCTCCCTCTCTCTCGATCGTCTCTCTCTCTGGATCTCCTTCTCTCTCTCTCAAAGAATGGAACGACGCTGAGGATAATGAGGGGAGGTTTAGGTTTTTTTGTTGTTTTGATTCAGTGGGTGGTTTACACACGTCATACGGGTATGGCCTTGCTTTTTTTAAGTTTTTAAAAATCTGATCACTGGCCGCACCCCCTCCGTTAATAATACAACCCCCTGTAATTAGTTATACCCCTTTTTACTATCTCACACCCTTTTCCCAAAAATCTTTCAAACTCTTTTCTAATTAATGCAAGTTATTAGTGACTATCACCCAAAGCCTTGGCTTGTTTGATTGTCATGAACGCTATCAAGAGTTATTAGTAATGATCACTCAAAGTCTTTGCTTGCTTGGTCATTATGAAAGCTCTTCCCCTTTTCAAAACCCTTTCAAAAACATTTTCAAATTAGAACTACGTCGCTTTGATTCCCATTCGGGATACGTAGGAGCGAGCCACGTTCTCGTCAAGCGCAACAAATAAAAATCATTTTCACAACCATAAACATTAGTATTTTTCATAACAAAAAATCATTTTTAAACCCATTGTTGCTAGTGGCTAATCAGAACCTTTGTTCGTCTAGCCATTGGCGGCAATGCCTTTTTCCAAAGAACAATAAGCGATGATCACCCATAACTTTAGTTAGTTTGATCATTCGTGCCAATTAATCTCTTTCGAAAACCATTTTCAAAAGATCAAATAAAAAACGAGTTGCTACTAACAGTCAATCAGAATCTTCGTTCGTCTGACCAGTGGTAGTGACTCTCATTTTCAAGAGTACTTAGCGGTGATTACCCATAACCTCTAGTTTAATCATTCGTAGAATACTCGTCATATTTCGAAAACCCACTAAAAAGATAAAAGACAAAAACATTTTCATTACAACCAAGAACTACGTAGCTTTGAATTCTCCATCGCACCAGGAGATACGTAGGAGCGAGAAGCCAACTCTCGTCAAGCGCCAAAAATAAAAATTTTCATTAAGTTTTCCCATTTATCTTTAAATAAGAAATAAATAGGCAAATCTAGATATTTTTCAAATCAAACGTAAAACCACACACTTAGTTAAAGGTTCCTTTTCGGTAGAAAGGGCGTGTCTTGATGCTAATACCTTCCTCACACGTAATCGACCCCCGAACCTATATCTCTAGTTTTTCAAAAGACCATCCGCCTTGTTCAAAAGACCTTTTTTCAATGTTTTGGTCTTAAAATTAAAATATTGGTGGCGGCTTCAAAATTTTTCCACGTTGTACATTGAGAAAAATGTCGAATTGTTTTCTGTGTCCAAATCAAATGAACCAAGTCTCTACTTATAGAGAAAAAAAATGATGAATTTTGGTAAAAAAAATTGATTTAGTATGAAATAATTGACCCCAAATAATTAGGATGAGATAAAAATCTGAAAAATCTCAACAGCCAATCACAATTTGACACGTAGCCTGAACCATTTCTCCTCTGCTTAAAAGTCGTCTCTCCATGCGCGTATGTTACTGCGTGCGCGTCACCTCCAGCGTGGACCAATCACGAAGACGCCATTGCTTCCAGCGGACCCCATCAAGTTTGAAAGATTCAACTAGTTGAATATATTCAACACCAAATAATCCACATCACATTCAACTACCCTTTCAACACCCCATTCAACTACTTAATAAATTTTTCAACTACCCCATTGTAAATAGTCTTAAAAGGAAAAGATTTAGAGTTAAAGTCATCCACTACAAACTTGACGACCATTTCAAAAAGCACATCCCTTAACCCAATTCTCTTACCCAAGTAATAGCCAAAACAAACCCATAGATTCACCAATGACTACATCGCGTGATCGAGGAAAGCCAATGAGTTTTGGCTCTAATAAAGTTTCCTCCATCGTCCCAGAGACATATACCAACCCCACCTTGTTAGCAGTTAAGAAAAAGGAAGCATCATCATTACACTTCACAAAGCCAAGAATGCCAACGACAACATTTCCAATAGTTCGGGCCTCACACTACCCCGAATGCAATCTCTGACCAAGTCAAATGATACTCACCGAATCAACATTCTTATTCTCCCAAACACGATCATCCCGACTCTGTCATAGACCAAGAAATCATTTTTATTCTCATACACCAAGCGGCACCATCAGAAGTGCTAAGTGCTGCAAGAACCGAAAAGAAAACAATAGCAAAACTGTCTTGTTGAAAAGCACGAGTTCTTACGGTATTAATGATTCTCAGAGCAGTCCAACAGGCCATTACTTTAGTACAAAAAATAAATAACGTTTCAGAGATTCGGAGATACCATTACGCCACAGGCAAGAATCAACCACATCAACATGCCTAAAAGTAAAGTTGGAACCAGTGGGAAGAACATCCCGACAAAGTCTCCAAAGGAAATGTTTCACTTTACGTGGAATCTTTAACTTCCAAAGAGCATGCCAGTTGCCTTCAACATGAAGATGTATTGTTTCTATAATCCCATCCATAAGAAGCTTGTAAGCATGCACTACGGACCGAATAGACCCAAAAGACTCCGACCATCAAATACATTGATCAGAATCAACCATATCAAACAAGGGAGTCTTCAAAATTTAACATGCAACAGAGGGGACAAACAAGTGATTGATAAGATTAGAGTTCCAGGACTTAGAACCCGCATCCAATAAATGTGATACACGCATGAATGGGTTATATCCATCTCGGAGATGATATTACAGTCAACTACCCAACGATCACCAAAGACACTGATAAAGGATCCATCACCAAGTAAGAATCAGCTGAGCTTCATGAATACTCCTCAACAACGTGGAAAGTATTGTGCTTTATAGAGTCTAGCAAGAAGAGAATCTGAATTGTGCATCAACCTCCATCATTGCTTCCCTAACAAAGTCATATTAAACACATAAAGACTACGAAGTCTCATACCACCATGATCTTTATCAATACTGAGCTTATCCCATGACAGCCACTGAACTCCTCTCCCTGTGGCTAAACCACCTCCCCACCAAAAGCCATTAATTAAAGTTTGAATCTCGTCCCCAAGGGAAGCAGGCAAAAGAAAGATCCTCATGAAATAAGTAGGAATAGCCTGGAGGACCGACTTTATCATAACTTTAACTTCCTTTCCATCCTTAGACAAGGACCGACCACCCCAAGAATTGATTTTCTTCCAAACTCTACTCTTAATAAATTTAAAGAGGGCCTTTTTGTTATGCCCAATCATAGAGGGAAGCCTAAATAGAGACCGGTGCCTAAGCACATCCGCACACCCAAACCATTCACAATATCATCCTTATCAACTTGCAGCACATTCTTGCTGAAAAAGATTTTTGACTTCTCAAAATTGATTTGTTGGACCGAAGCCTGCTCGTAGACATATTAAATCCTCTTCATTCTCCATCTCTCTCAAAGAGGCTTTGAAAAAAAGAAAGCAACCGTCTGCAAATATTAATCTCATGAATATCTCCTAGTTGCTTTCCCAATGAGGTCTGCAAACAACATCCGCACGCCCAAACAAAAAAGAAAGCTTATCCCAATAATTTTTCTTTTTTGCTTTAGAGGTCTTCGACCTCGCTTTGATGTTTTGGCGAAAGAGTCTCTGACGAATTTGGAATTTGACTCAAACTTGGAAGGTAGATAAAGTTTGACCCTAATTATTCTATCGTCTCTGATTAAATTGAGTGTTAGTCTACTTTGTCTCTTTAGATAGAGTGTGTTAACCTCTACCACCCAAATTTGGGTTAGTCTATAATGTATTGAACAGTGAGATCTTTTTACCATAAAGATCAATATAAAACAATGTTTTTAAAATTGGAGGGAACAATAAAATAAAATGGAGAGTTATTTGAGTCATAGTTCAATTGATTTATTGGCTCAACGATTCTTAAATTGAATCACTAAAAAACAAATAAATATTATACTTTGAAAAAACAATTCAATTCTTTTCAAAGCGGTTCGATCGCAATTTAATATGTTTTTGGTTCAACCGTTTAAACGATAAGTCTGATTCTCGTAACATTGCTATAAATTTGATAAAATATTTTTTAATTTACCGTGTTATTGGTGTTAAGTATACACCGAAACTTTCTTGAGGTGAATAATCTACACCGAGAATCTGACTTCTGCGTGTATATCCAGAACTTTCTTAGGTTCGTATGGTTTCTTGGCACCAAACAAAATTTTTGCACATCCAAAACTCGAACACAAGACCCTAATGTAAGATCCGAGTTTAATTACGACTCGGAACCTAGTTGATAAGACAGCTAATCTAATGGTTGTTGATTAGTACTCCATGAACCATTTGAAAATAAAAAATACGCCACCTTAAAAGCCACCAAGAATAAGTGGGTCAATAAATAGACTCTTAAATGAAACCAGTTTATCAGTCAAGAGAAAAAGAGGATTGTCAAGGAAAGTTTTCTGTCTGCTTCTATTTCCCACCTCATCACATGTGTAGTGTACATTAGTTATGTTCTTGGTGTACCATAAAGGTTCTTTTTTATTGATTTTATAATTGGACTTCATCATTGAATAAACATTGTTGTTATACTTAAGTTTAGTCAAACCTGGCTTGCCAAGAATATTATATTGATAATTTTTTAAAATATTTTATTTCCACTTTTTGAAAAATAGAAATAAATAAATAAATAAATAAATAAATAAATAAAATGATGATGATGATGATGATGATGATGGTTAAGAAAAGTTCTAATTAAAGCCTGTCAAAATAAGGTTGGCATTAACATATTCGGGTTTCTTTGTCAAAACATAAACATATTTTTTTACCGTGCGTGTTATTGATGCACAATTTATCTGTTTTGCCGAGAAATCCAACTAACCATTTGTATAGACTTTGTCGGTATGTGTGATTTTTTTCTCCCAACCGAGTTTTTACCACATCCAAAATTCGAACTAGAGACAACTTAATTAAATTAATTTTTAAGTTATTAAAAGTTGACTCTTTTTTTCCTTCAAAAAAAAAGTTGACTCTTTTTTGTTGTTGGTATAAACGGGTATCCTCTGCGTGCAACTGCAAAGGGTAATCCCTCGAGTCGGGTAGTATCCTCTGCGTGCAACTACAGAGACTAATCCCTCGAACTGAGTATGATCCTAATAGGTGGTAAGAGATTTAACATATTCTTTGCGTCACGCCAAAACTAGATTCGAACTCAAAACCTTAATTAAGGGGAAGACACTCCTGTCATCTCATCCAAGTCTTCTTGAATATTAAAAATTCACTTCTAACTTCGCTAAAAATGAGTTTTTTTTCTAATCACTCCACCTTATTTTAACTTTTTATAAATCCTCTCCTTAAATTTTATGTAACAAAAATGTTTCTTTATATATTTTTGCCGCTCCACATATATTTCTAATGTATGCTAAAAAGTATCTATTATTAAACATAAAATTATTATTATTTTATTAAAAAATACAAACAAAATAATGAATAGTTTCAGATTTTCTATTGGATTTATTGTAAAAACCCTTTTCAAACGAAAATACAAAAGCTGTATAATTAAATTTTTTAGTATTATGCATAGAATCTATGAAGTCAAGTTGTATTGTATATGACCACCATTATTTCTTGTCGGATTCACATGATTACAAAATACAAAATCAAAATTGCAATATCATACTTTACTAAATTAATAGGGAGCTCCACTCATCTTTCACATTTTATGTTTGGCTCCTGTGGTTATGATTTATGGAATCAATTTGTGGTGTTTCACATTTTATGTTTGGCTCCTATGTTTATTATATGAGTAATGTTATTTAACCAAAAACTTCCAACAAAAAATAGCTAAAAATCACCTTACAACACCAATTAATAAAGTTTTTTAGGTCATTAACCAACTTGTCTTTCCACAGTTTTTTTAGGCCATTTACTAAAAACTTGGTTAGTAGCCTAAAAATCTTAGTTAATTAGTGTTGTAAAGCGATTTTTGGCAATTTTTGTCTGGAAATTTTTTGGCTAAATAACCTTGCTCTTATTCCATCGTTAAGAAGACAATATTGTTTTGCGAGCTGAGAATTATAAGATAAATCTTTTCCACTATATATATATACATACATATCACTTTTTCTTTTATTCCAATTTCACTTTTATTACATTCTTTGAAATTTCTCAATTTAAATGGAGAAATATTTTTCTTAATACAAACACGTGGGTTAAAATATTTATTTTAATAAGACGCGTTCAAAGGTGATGTATATTTAAAATCTGTAATCCTACCCTTAGATTAAAATTTCATCCAAATGTCAGCAATAACTAGCCGTTGAGCTAATTATAGCAGTTAGGTTTCAGACTATAGAGTTTGTTTTCTAACAAACTAAGTGGTTAGGTTGTTAAGTTTGTTCTAAATAACAAACTTAACAACCTCTAAACATGTATATAAACTCAAATTATACAATATTCCAGAATTACAAGTTGAATAGAAATATTACTTTACAATTTTTGATAAAATACTCTATATTCCTATTCTAAAGTACTCCTTTTACGTATGGTCCTTCTTCCCTTCACTTCTAGTTTCTGTGTAGTTGTGTAAGTCATCAACGAGTGGTTGTGTATCTTGCACAAAATACAGAAACGGTTAGAAGCTATTTCGGTGACTGAAATAGTGTTTGGGAGAAGAGAAGACTAAAGAAGAAGGGATTTTACCTTTAGATCTTGAGAGAAGGTTTGAAGGGTGCTTTGTCTTTGAGTTTTTCATCAAAGACATGTTCAGGTCATGTAAAGCAACAAAAAATATACAAATTAGGGTTTGTATATCGTAAATAGAAGAAAACAAGGAAAAACAACAAAAACAGTCATAGTTTTTACCTTTGTGAGATTCTTCATCTCACTATGGTGACACTCAAAACCTATATCATCAAAGACGCAATATCAGGGTTTCTGAGTATCAAATCAAAAGACGAACACAAGGAGAAGGGTTTCTGAGTGATTCATACCTTCATTGGTGTTCTCGGTTCATACACTCATCATCCATTATGCATGCAAACAGAAAACAAGAATCAATACAATGACAATTAGAGTTTTAGTTACAGAGGAATTAAACTACAAATTCAACGGGGTTTTAGTGTTTACCTATTGATTAGTGAAATTTGAAGTATTGCGTAGCTGTTGATTGTTGATTTATCCAAGAAATCAACAGAAGAAGCAAACCCTAGTAGAGCTAGGGCGCTGCAGAGTGAAGAAGACGAAGCTGAGAAGAAGTGAGAGTGAAGAGTGTGGAAAGAATGGCGCTAGGGTTTTCAAAGAAGCCTTATATACTCCGGGTTAAAATTAATCTGTGTCGTTTTGTTGGTTTGGGTTTGTGTGCCGCTACAACCCGTTTGTGGTTTTTGTTTGATAGCTCAACTCTTCCACTATCTTGGATTGGGCTTGGCCAAGTGGGCCTATGTGTTGTTATTCACACCTCCCTCAATTGATATTTTGCACCTCCTGCAATATAAAAAATAAACCCAATTCAGAATTCAACAGTATCAACTAAGTCTCTTATCACCCAAGAGCACTTGGATGACATGGTAGGGGCCTCTTCCAACTTAACCAATGTCCTGGGTTTGAATCTAGGCTTGGGCGTGGAGCAGTGTTAAATCTCTTGATGGAGAGATTTGTCGCCCATTGTGGTCCTACCCCCGCTCAAGGGATTAGTCTTTGAAATTGCGTGTAGAGGATACCCGATTTATACTAAAAAAATAAACTAAGTCTCTTATCAGTGTATTAATCAAATTGATCGTATGATATAACATAAAATGTTATGAGTGGTTCTATTGTATCACTAGCATGAAATCTCTATAACAACTAACAATGTGTTAAACTGTTAGAGTTGAATTCATTCATAGCTAATCAACGTACTTATTACAATCGAACCTCTAACTGGACCTTCTATTTACAACATTACAAAAAGAGAATAGTGTGGTAGTTGGACTAGCCACTATGCTACTTGGACTAGCCACTATGCTGAGCCCACTAATACAAAAAGCCCAAAACAATGAATCATATTAAACAATCTACGATCTCAACCACTCATGTATTTTGTGTTATACCATATGATCAATTTGATTGGTACACCGGTGAGATACTTAGTTAAAGTGGGATAATTTCTTTGTAAAACTTTGTAATAATTGAGGAAAGTTGGGGAAAAAGAGAAACAAGAGAGTAGAAATAAAATTTAAAGAGGAGGAATTTACTGTGTAATTTTTTTGATAAACCAATATATCATCTACGCCTTATTTGTAAGACTAATCATACCAAATAGAGGATCGAGCCTAAGGCCAAAATAATTAAGAGACGCAAGTTTTTACCACTTATGCCGTATCACATCATGTTGTTTTTTTCTTTTTTTTGTAAAGTTCGGTAATTTGTACTAATTGATAAAAAATTGGGGGCTAAAGAGAAATAAGGGAAAATAGAGAATAGTGTGGTAGTTAAATTGCCACCTGCAGCAGCAACAGCAGCGTTAGTCGACACACTTGATTCGAATTGTGTCTCTTTCAATTCTTGAATCAAAGTGGGAAGTTGTTGAAATAAAAGCGAACCATCTCTTCCATTTTCGAACCTTACAATCATTTCTTCATTTTCAACCTTACCTAGCAGCGTAATTTTCATTCTCTTCTTTTTAATTTTACATTGTTATTATGGTCAAAGAATTACACTCATGATGATTTGATCTGCGTTCTTAATTTTAATATTCTATATGTTTGATAAGTAATTTTTAATATTCTGTTTTCTTTTGTTTGTAACTAAGATTTGATTTGATAAGCTTATACATGAAAAACACCGTGATTGGTTTGGAATGCTAGGATTTGATGAAATTAGCTCTCAAACTGTTTGTTAGTGGCAATCTGGATATTTGGTTGATTCTAACAACACCGTGTTTGGATGCTATGATTTGATGAAATTACGGCTGGAATTGTTAGTGGCAATCTTACTGCTTTCTTGACAGTGACACTCTAACATTTTCCAGTTTAATTCTGTTATTAATATTATTAGTGCTGGATATTTGATTGATTCTAAGATCACTGTGTTTGGATGCTATATGATTTGATGAAATTAGGTCTTAAACTGTTTGCTAGTGGCAGTTTTACTGCTTTCTGGGAAATTTATCATTTTCCAATTTAGTTTCTGATATTAATATTATTGTACTGTTTGGATGCTATGATTTCATGAAATTAGGTCTCAAACTGTTTGTTAATAACAATTTTACTGCTTTCTAGGCACTTTATAATTATCCAATTTGTTTCTGTTATGAATATTATTATTGCTGGATATTTGGTTGATTTTAACATGTGTTTGGATGCTACGATTTGATGAAATATAGTCTCAAACTTTTGGCAGTTGCAATCTCTTACTGCTTTCTGAGCACTTTATCATTTCCAATTTGGTTTCTGTTATTAATATTTTTGTTGCTGGATATTTTGGTTGATTCTAGCTAATTTGTTTGATATCATATCATTTCATATCAGATAGAAGGTTCTGTGGATCATATTAGATTACTCATATATTCGAAGAAGTGCTGGTATTTTGGTACTGCTAGAGGATGGGAACAAGTGATTGTTGGCAATGTGTGAAAAGATCTGGCTTAAATGACTCTCCTTTATCAGTAGATTCTGAAAATGCATCTGAAACTGGATCACTCTCCATTGTTGTGCTTGGTGCTTCTGGTGATCTTGCTAAGAAGAAGACATTTCCAGCTCTTTATCGCCTCTACCAGCAGGTTTGGTGACATTCAATTTGTGTTAAGGATAACCTTAGTGGATAATGTGAATTAGTGTGTGATAACAATAGAAAAAGGGGATTTGATATAGTATAGATGATCATTGAACTATTAATAGAGCACCCGGATACCCTTCATGGAATGTCTTTTAGAATATTTTTAATTCTAATTAAGCATTGGTTTATTTTTCCCCATATTCATATATTCTACATGTCATAGATATTTGACAAGTTTTAGTTGGATGTTTTTGCGCAACACAGTCTCCTCTTTTATCTGGACTTGTGTTCAGCTATGTAAAAATTTAAAACAAAGCAGGGCATAGGTGGAGTTTACATCTAAATGGGAACTCTTAAGTGAAATCATTTAAAAGGATTTAAATATTAATGGTATCTTAAAACAATTTGTTTATGAAATAATACAATGGTGCGTCGTTTGATTTCAATTGTCGACCCCACCTAGTTTCAAAGGCTTTGCTTGTTAGTTTTTGGTATTTGTACTTCTATTAGATTAGATTAGATTAGATTAGATAATCCAAGCCAATATCTATTCCTAATTCATCATTTTCATGGAAGATTACCTGGAAAATTTTCTAAAGACGCATGTTCCTCTTAAAGGATTCAATTGTTTGTCTAAATTTTGGTTGCTTCATTTGCAGGGATTCCTATTATCAAATGAAGTTTGTATATTTGGCTATGCAAGAACAAAAATATCAGATGAAGAATTGAGAAACCGCTTACGTGGGTGAGGTTTATTTCTTTTAAAAAAAGCTTCGAATGTATTTAATTATTTAATATTATTTATTATTTATAAAATATGTAGAACAATTCATGGAATCAGTTGTTTCTTCTATTTCTTAATCATTGATTTGTTTTAAGTTAGTAGAGTATGTTTATAATTCCAATAATATCCTATGAATTATTCAATCTAATAATCACACACGTTTCCTTGAAGCCACATGTTTATATTAGCTGAAAAATTTAGTCTCATGTTTGTTCTATGATTGTTATGTCATGATTTTGGTTGCTGCTTCTTTGAAAGTTGATTTATAACACACTTCATGATGGCCGACTAGCTTGTATATATTGACCCTGTTTGTTTGAACTAGTTTTGCGTATAATAAATGATAGGATTTTTTTTGTCATTTGACATGCAGCTATCTTGTTGAGGACAAAGATGCTTCTCCTGAGCAGTTGGAGGATGTATCAAATTTTTTGCATCTGGTTAGCATTGGCTGCCTTGAATAATTTTGTAACTTTCTGCAATTTTTTACTAAAAATGCTGTTCTAAATGATCATTCTCTTTTCCCTTTCTCTTCCCTGTAGGTCAGATATATAAGCGGCTCTTATGATTCTGAGGATGGTTTTCGTTTATTGGACAAAAAGATTTCAGAGCATGAATCTAAAACTAACACTGCAGAGGGCTCTTCTCGACGACTTTTCTATCTTGCACTTCCCCCTTCAGTATATCCATCAGTTTGCAAGATGATCAAGACTTGTTGCATGAATAAATGTAAGATGATTTAATCACCCCTTTGCTTGTTGCCAATGAAGGACCTTAGCTGGGGGAAATTTTTTTATACTGTAGCTCAACACCATTAGGGAATAATTCTTAGTCACCTGAGCCGACTAGTCTAGGATGGCCTTCAGATTCCAGCTCTTCTATTCATTTAAAATAAAATTTATAATGTAGATTACTTATCTACATTCTCTGGGATTATTTATCGATGATTCTGGAGATGAATTGAAGTCTCTTCTGTTGCTGTCTCACAGCTGTTTGTAGTTCTCGAAATAAGTTGATTATATTTTGGATTCACTGCTTAGTTACAGGTAGTTGTGTTATATTTCTGTCGTTTAAAATTAACAAAAATATATCGTGGCTTCAAGTTTCTCCAGCCTCATTTCTTTTAACAACATATATGTTAACATGAACATGTCAGACTTTCCTAGTTGGCTTTTAATGTTATGGTTCCTTCCTACAATCCAGAGCGTCTAATTTTATGTTGATGGTTGCATCTATTTCCATATTTTAGCTGATCTTGGTGGGTGGACACGTGTTGTTGTTGAGAAGCCTTTTGGTAAGGATCTGGAATCTGCAGAGCAACTCAGCATGCAGATTGGAGCATTATTTGAAGAACCACAAATTTATCGTATTGATCATTACTTGGGAAAGGAACTAGTGCAGAATATGGTATTGATTATTGAATGATCACATATTGAGACACTTCCTGCTTGCTTCATAAATTCTGCCTAATATCTATTTGTTTGATATATATTCCAGTTGGTACTCCGTTTGCAAATCGCTTGTTCTTGCCTCTTTGGAACCGTGACAACATTGCTAATGTGCAGGTGAGAAACTGTATTGTCAAAGTTTTGTTGGCTTGAGGGTTAAGCTTAATTAATACTATTGAAATCAGAGAAGGCATTGTTAACTGGGCTTGACGGTTCATATTTCAGTTTGTTTCATCATATCTGTCAAATCTTGTTTTTGTTCCATGGCCATGTCAAATTGACCACATATGTCTAATCCAGGCCTTTGGGTACTGCACCAATAAGCATCAATATGCCATATTTTAAACTTAACATTTTTGTCTGTTTTCCTTTCGCAGATAGTTTTCAGAGAAGATTTTGGAACTGATGGTCGGGGTGGATATTTTGACCAGTATGGGTATGTGTAGTAATTTTATGCTTTTAATATTTTGTTGAATAGAGTTATCTAATGAGCAGTCATGGCAGTAATAGGTTTCAAAAATAAAGTGACACTGAGAAAACTAGTTTTTGCATACCCATTTCACTTTTGCTGATTTGATAGTAAAACTATTAATTTGTAGCTTTTTCCAATGTTAAAGCCTTTTAAAGCATATGATTGAGTACCAAAGCGTTTCAAAACATATGATAGAATACTTAGAGTGGCATGTGGAAGGCTCCAAAAAACAATGGATTTCAGATTGCTTACATTTGAGTAATCTGAAATCAAAACCATTATTATGATCAGAAAACTGTAATCAGTAATGCACTTCTTTTTATTTGACAGAATCATCCGAGATATAATTCAAAACCATCTGCTTCAGGTAGGGCCATCATTTTAATCTGAAATAGATTTATAGATTGTGATTTCATTGGTATCACCATATTGCAATGAGAAATAGATACTTTTCGATAAATTGTGTTGAATATTTAAGAATTTTGTTTGTAGTTTGAAAAAAATAAATTTTACTGAGCTGAAGGGGTGTAAGAGGAAAATATTGGCATTTAATAAAGTAAATAAAGATACTTCCTCTCTCACTATAGGAAACATTTCCACTCAACGATTTGAAAACAAAAGGCTTGTTGGCTATTGCTGATTACTATGTGTGACCTTCCAATTGTAGGTTTTTCACCACCTTATCACTAGTGTGTATTTTTATATGTTTCAAACAGACAACAGTAAGTCGTTTTCAGTGGACATTTTTCATTTAAGCAGTGAATTGAATTTCAAACAGGCACTAGCAATACATATGAGTGCACTTAGATCTACATGTAATGGCGATTAGAAAACTTAATAATTTCTTGAACTTAAACACATTATGCAGTTTTGCGTTATACAGATTTTTTTCCTATCTTGTTATGTTAGACATTTATGAGTCTAATATGCCAATATTATTGCTTCTCCACAAACTCAGGTTTTTGCTTGGTTGCTATGGAAAAACCTGTTTCTCTCAACCCTGAGCACATTCGGGATGAGAAAGTGAAGGTTTGTCTTTTTCCATTCTCAATTTATGTGAATACTATCACTCTCTGCTGTGATTTTATTCAAGCGCCTCTAGTCCTGGTATTAAAGTTATCAATGTCAACCCCGAGAGCACAAGCTAGTGGTAAAACACAAGTAAGTGCTATGTAGGTGTTGTGACTGAGAGTGTGGCTTCGAACCCGCAATACTCCATTTTCCCCCTCCCCATCCCCCACCCATGACCGTTTGTTCTATGGAACAAAAGAAACATTCAATGTCAATACCAAGATCTCGCTGTCCTTCTTTTCCTTTTTCTTTTGTTTATAACGCATACTACTGCAGCAAAGAGAGATATTTTTAATACTAATTACTTGAAACTTCCATTTTCCCTTTCCATGTATACCTAGAATTTTATCCCCGAGTTCCAATCTGCCTCTATATATGTTGATGGTTGATGTACAAAATGCAGGTTCTTCAATCCGTACTTCCTATTACAGATGATGATGTTGTTTTGGGGCAATATGACGGCTATAGAGATGATCCAACCGTACCTGATCATTCAAACACTCCAACTTTTGCAACTGTTATTCTGCGAGTACACAACGAAAGATGGGAAGGTATGAAGAAAGCTTTAACATTCTTTTTAGTAAAAAAGAAGTTTGCATTGTAGGGTCATTTGTTTGATTTGTTTGTGATGAACGTTTGGAAAATAATATTATAGTTCATATACATTCTGGTTTTCTGTGAACATGCGCTTGTGCTTGTGCGTGTATTTTCTATTTCCACACCAACCTTCTCTTTTGGTGTTAGGTGTTCCTTTCATAATAAAAGCTGGGAAGGCCCTGGGTTCAAGAAAAGCTGATATACGGATTCAGTTCAAGGATGTTCCTGGTGATATTTTCAAGTGTATGGCACCATACCCTTTTTTATATATTAATTCTCTTCAACGCGTGTTTTTTACCGCACGTCTTTTTGTTGTCTATAAATCAATCTTGAGCAAGAAATTGTATTCAGATATTGGTTTTTGGATAAGGAATCAGATATATTATACTAGTCATTGCTTTGAAACACTAGGCATCTGCTTGATAGGACAATCGAGTGGGATGTCTTTTGTATTTTAGTGTGTAATGTAATGTAATGTGTTCACAAATAATATCTTCTATTTGAAAGAGTGAATAGTGATATTTTTTCTATGGTGAAAGTAAATTTTTGAGAGGCCATCTCTATAATCTTTATTGCTTGAAAAGGGACATAAATTTTAGCTAGCATGTATTTTTGCATACCTTGATGACATGTTTTAAACCTTATTGAAATATTTAGGTCAGAAGCAGGGTAGAAATGAGTTTGTTATACGCCTGCAACCTTCAGAAGCTATGTACATGAAGCTTACGGTATGTCTATCATTCTGATAACGCTCAATGAGGGTTATTCTGCCATTTGTCTTACCTGATTACCTCTGTTCCGAATTTGTGTCATTGTCAGGGACAAATTTAGGAGGGGGTAGCAATGAGATGCCGCCCCCCTCTTTTCTATAAATTTTTAACAGATATGGTAACTACAATATTTTTAGTTAAGACAATTATACGATGGGAACCTTATTAAGTGGTCACTGCGAACAACTTTAATGCACCGTCACAATTATTATAAAAAAGTCAAGGGTTTGAATGAATTAAAAAAAGAAATGAGAACACTTACACAAATGTGGGGTTATTTTCAGGAAGATTGTGAAAAATAGGCTCTGAAACACGCACGATGTTAGCGAATTGTTTGATTATTTACATTGTGAAAATGGTTGCTGAAAATTTTGAAACTGATTGTATTATTGATGAATTTTATGATACGAAGGAATGCCTTGCACAACTTATAAAAGAGATAAATGATGTGCACAATATAGTTCTAGGACTTATTATTTTTTGACAGGATTGAATAATTATTTAATATTTATTATTAAGTTCTTTTTGTTATTGTTTTTCGTCCCCATCTGATCAATTCATGGATCAGCCTCTGGTCATTGAGGAAAGTGTTTTTGGCATAGGAATTAGGACTTTGTTCAATGTCTCATGCAGGTCAAGCAACCTGGACTGGAGATGTCAACAGCTCAAAGTGAACTTGATTTGTCATACATGCAACGTTACCAGGGGGTAACGATTCCAGGGGCTTATGAGCGTCTAATTCTTGACACGTACGTCACTTTTCCTAGTTCATGTTTGTGGCTTGTTCTTTATTTCAAAACAGAGTCTCAGTGTTCTAAATGGTTTATAGAATAATTTGAATTACATGAATACTTAGCAGTCAGCTAAGTTGTGTGAAAGAAATACACTTGAGCGAATACTAATTGGAAATGGAATATGTTTTACAGGATTAGAGGTGATCAGCAGCACTTCGTTCGCAGAGATGAGTTGAAGGTAAGATCATGAAAGATTCAACTAGTTCAAAGAAGAATTTTTATTGAATCTTTGTGAATTTCAGTTACAAAATGCTACTGGATTATAGTTTCCAGAACTATTCGGTTACAAGTTTAACTATCAAAAACTGAATCCTGCAACAATAGCTAACTTCTTATTTATATTACATTTTACTAGCTGTAAAGACTAAAATACCCTCCCATTAGTTAGTGTTTGCGTCAATTTCTCCTATAGTATACCTTCTTCACATAAGGTCTACTATCACTACCCCCCTAAGGCTTTCACCTTGTCCTCAAGGTGAAGACTTGGAATTTGGAAAGGCTTGTATCAATTTCTCCACTTGCTCCCAAGAGTTCTCACATTCGGGGAGGTCCTTCCAGCTGACTAGAACTTCAGCATCACCTGCAGCATTGTATCTCAACTGTAGTAGTTCTTCAATGTCTGGTTGCAGCACTCCTTCCTCTGTCAGTGCATCAGGAATACTTTGCGGTTGGTATGCGCCTGGGACAGTCTTCTTGAGCTTGCTCACATGGAACACAGGATGTATTTTACATTGTGGTGGTAAACTGAGTTTGTAGGCAACCTCCCCGATCCTTTCTATGACTTGATAAGGGCCATAGAACCTTGGGATTAGCTTCTCATTTCTTCTAGCTGCCAAGGACTTCCATCTATAAGGCCGAGCTTTCAAATAAACCCAATCCCCTACCTTCAAAGTCACGTCTCGTCTATGAAGATCAGCTTGTTTCTTCATTCTTTGCTGTGCCAAGGCTAAATTCTGTTTCAGTTGATCCAACACTTTATCACGTTCTTCATACATTTGATTGACTTCCTCCACACTTGAAGGAATAGCCGGGCCTTTTAAGATCGGATTAGGGTCCCTTCCATAAAGTGCTTTGTATGGAGTCATGCCAATGGAAGCATTAAAGTTGGTATTAAACCACAATTCAGCCCAGCAGAGCCACCTTGTCCATGATTTTGGATGGTCTCCCACAAAACATCTTAGATAGACTTCCAAGCACCTATTGGTCACCTCGGTTTGACCATCTGTCTGGGGATGGAATGTCGTGCTGTATTTCAGTTTGGTGCCTGCCTGCTTGAGTAATTCCTTCCAAAATTGACTCAAAAAAATGCGATCTCTATCAGATATGATAGCCTCAGGAAAGCCATGTAATTTAATTACACCAGAGATGAAAACTTCAGCCACTTCACTGGCACTGTATGGATGACCAAGCAACAAGAAGTGTGCATATTTGGTGAGTCTGTCAATTACCACCAATATAGTGTCCTGCTTCTTGACTCTAGGTAATCCACCAATGAAGTCCATTGAAATTTCAGTCCACACCTTGCTAGGAATTGGAAGAGGTTGAAGTAATCCAGGGAAAAGGTTTCAGTTTTGCTTTGCTGACACCGTTGGCACTGCGTAATGAATTGTTTAACATCCTGTTTCATTCCTTTCCAATAAAAAATGCCCTCAATCCTTTTACACGTCCTCACAAAGCCAGAGTGCCCTCCCTGTAATGTGGCATGTAATTCAGTTAAAATAGTAGGGATCTTGAAGAATTTTCTTGGGAGGACCAGACTGTTCCCCTTGTACAGAAACCCCTTTTTGACTAAATACTTGCTTGCTCCAGCTTCTTTCAATACTAGTTGTATAATAGCTTGAAGTTCAGGACAACCTCGGATCTCTTCTTCCCACTCACTCCATTCAGCCAAAGATACACTAGAAATGGCAGCAAACAACATCTGTCTTGACAATGCATCTGCTACCCTGTTGGCGCTTCCTGGTTTGTATTGAACATCAAAATCAAACCCCAATAGTTTGGAGGTCTACTTGACTTGCTCACCCCCTAAAAGATTCTGTTCAGTGATGAATTGCAGGCTTTGCTGATCTGATCTCACTGTAAAGTGTTGTCCTAACAAGTAGTGCTTCCACTTTTGAATTGCTAATACCATGGCCATCAATTCTCTCTCGTAAGCTGATTTCTGCTGTGCTCTAACCGATAACTTCTGACTAAAGTAAGCAATAGGCTTCTCATTTTGCATTAGTACTGCCCCCACTCCCTGGCTTGAGGCATCGGTCTCAATCACAAATTGCTTAGAAAAATCAGGCATAACTAGTACTGTTAGAGTTGTTAAGGCACATTTCAGTTGTTGGAAGGCAGACTCAGCTTCATCAGTCCATTTGAACTTGTCTTGCTTCAATAATTCAGCTAATGGTTTAGCAATGAGGCCATATCCCCTGTCAAACCTTCTCAGAGTAGCCACTTAGCCCTAGAAATCCTCTCAAGCTTCCTCGATATCCTTAGGAGAAGGCCAGCTTAGTCATAAATTTACTACCTTTTTGGATCTGTGATACACCTTGCGCGGATACCACATGCCCTAAGTATTCTACACTATGAACAACAAATTCACACTTTTTCTTCTTTGCAATTAGACTGTTTTGATGTAGTGCAGTGAATACCATTCTCAAGTGTTCAGCATGATCACCCAAACTTCTACTATAGATCAAAATGTCGTCAAAATATACTAGAGCAAATTTCCTTAAGAAGGGTCTGAGTACTTCATTCATTAGTGCTTGAAAGGTGGAGGGCATTTGATAGATCTCGATTGATAAAAGGGAATTCATTGACGACATTCAAGATCAAAGAGAATTACAAGAGTGTTCCCAAGAACTTTGATGAGTAACTAAATCATATTTTCTACTCCCGTGTGTGATTATGCAATGAGCTATTTATAAAGATCGATTACAAATGTGAATTTACAATTCTACCACTTACTAAGTGGTCATTTCTATTCCTTCTTTGTCTATAGTATACTCTCTTGACTAAGGGCTTTATCAATACCCTCCTAAAAAGCTTTCACCTTGTCCTCAAGGTGGTGATTAGGGAACAACTTCAGTAGCTTCTCTGCTTTTCCCATGAATTGTCACAAACAGGCAATTCCTTTCACTTGACTAAGACCTCTGCATCGCCAGTGGCACTGTATCGAAGTTCCAGCAATTCCTCCACCTCTAGCTGCAAAACTCCCTCCTCAGTCATAACTGCAGGTATGTGTTGAGGCTGATAGTTGCCCGGAATGGTCTTCTTCAGCTTGCTTATGTGAAACACGGGGTGGATCTTACAATCAGGGGGTAATTCAAGTTTATATGCCACTTGACCTACCTTCTCCAATACCTTATAAGGGCCATAGAACCGTGGGCTCAGTTTCTCATTCCTTCTCTCTGCCAAGGACTTCCATCTATACGAAGTAGCTTTCAAGTACACCCAGTCATCCACATCTAAGGTGACATCTCTTCTCTTCTTGTCCGCCTGCCGTTTCATCCTTTGCTGTGCCATTGTTAAATTCTGCCTTAACTGATCCAGTAGAGTATCTCTGGCCTCATTAAGCTGATTCACTTCCTCCACATTTGAAGGTATTGCAGGTCCCTTAATGATAGGGCTCGGGTCTCTCCCATATAAAGCTTTGTAAGGGGTCATGCCTAGAGAAATGTTGTAGTTAGTATTGAACCACAACTCAGCCCAATCAATCCATCTAGTCCAAGAGTTAGGATTGTCTCCCACAAAACACCTCAAGTAGACTTCTAGACACCTATTTGTCACTTCGGTTTGACCATCAGATTGGGGATGAAATGATGTACTATAGTGCAGTTTAGTACCTGATTGTTTAAACAATTCTCTCCAAAATTGGCTTAAAAAAATTCTGTCTCGATCCGTGACAATCGTTTCGGGAAATCCATGGAGCTTGATGACACCCGAGATGAATGATGCTGCTACTTCCTTAGCAGTGAAAGGGTGCCCCAACAAGATGAAATGAGCCAAACTGTCTCCTTACCCACCTTAACCTTCAATGTCAATTCCTTGAAGTTTGCTTTGATGTTGCCCAACTTCTCCAACCAATCTATACCGAGAACAATATCTTCCCATCAAGAGGAAAGACAAAGCGATCTACCTTAACCGCCAGGCCCCGCAATTGTATCTCAACATCCTTACAAATTCCACCTATCTTAATTCTTTCTCCATTACCAATTTTCACCCAACAGGTGGGAATTGGTGTTACCAATATGCCTGCTGAACTTAACCAACTTCGTGAAATGAAGTTATGGGAAGCTCCACAATCCAATAATACCCGGTATCTCCAACAACCCTATCGGCCCGCTTCAAAGATGAATGAGTAGTTGGAAGATAATCTCGCCATGCTTACGCAAGATCGCGGACTCTTCATAGTTGCCTCCCACAATATCTCTTCTTCCTCTTCTTTCTTTGTTTCTTTGTTCTCGGTTCCAGTCTCCTTCTCTTCAACATACATGATTCTAAGCACTTTGTTCATACAAACGTGTCCCGGTACATACTTCTCCTCACAAGTGAAACACAATCCCTTCTTCCTTCTTTCTTCAATCTCTTTACCACCTCTTCGCCTTAGCATTGCTCGGTAGCCACTGTTTTTTGCCTGGTGCCTTAAGCGTCGTGGTGGCTTCTGTCTTCCACTTATTTGTATTCTTGAAGCTTCCAAAGCTCTTCCCACCATACCTCCCCGTCGCGCCTATCTTTTCTTCCGCAAGCAACACCACCTCCATCATCTCAGCAAGAGTTTTTGGCCTATGCAGTCTCACCTCTGCTCTCATCATCCTCCTCAATGGTTGGAGAACATGCCCGAGAACAATTCGTGGTCTTGGACTTTGATGTGGCTCGCAACTGCTTCAAATTTCTTACAGTACTCACGCACTGTACCTTCTTGCTTCATATTCATTAACATTTCGAATGCGTTGGTGATCACCGTGGGTTGGAAACGACGGAGAATCGCATCTTTCAGGCCATCCCACGATTGCAGTTCACTGTTAGATTCCCACCACTGCATCCACGACAACGCCTCGCCCTCAATCGCCATTAACGCGACATCGAGCTTTTCTTTTTCGTCAATCTTGCGCACTTTAAAGAAACGTTCCATCTTCGTAAGCCATCCCGGTGCGTCGTCGCCGGTGAAGACCGGTAAGTCCACCTTGCGGAGTCTCAGTTCACCGTCTTTGTGGTTTCCCGCGTGATTTGGTTTTTCTTGATTTTTCGGGTCACCGGGTCCAGAAAGACCCGAGAGCTTCTCGTTCATCTCGCGCATCATTGCGCGCAAGTCGTCCATTTGAACCTGCTGCACATCGAAGCGACGCTGAGTTTGGTTCTCTGAAGCTTGCATTTGTCGTTCCCATTCCTCTATGCGCGATTCCATTGTCGAAGAATTTGTTTTCTTCTTCGGTGACATGAAACGGTCGCAGAATCGAATTGCTCTGAATACCAAATTACCAATTGATAGATCTCAATTGAGAAAAGGGGAATTCATTGACGACATTCAAGATCAAAGAGAATTACAAGAGTGTTCCGAAGAACTTTGATGAGTAACTAAATCTGTTATTTTCTACTCCCTGTGACAGTTATGCAGTGAGCTATTTATAGCATCAGTTACAAATGTGAATTTACAATTCTACCCTTACTAAGGGTCATTTCTATTCCTTCTTTGTCTATAGTATACTCTACTGACTAAGGGCCTATCAGCATTAGTTAATCCAAAGGGCATTACTAAATACTCATAATGGCCCTCATGCGTTCTAAATGCTGTTTTTGGAATGTCCTCTGTTTTCATGCGGATTTGATGGTATCCCGATTGAGATCCAACTTTGTGAACACTACAAAGACCAACTAATTCATCCAAAGACTCATCAATCAAAGGAATGGGGAATTTATTTGGCACAGTTAGCTTATTTAAGGCCCTATAGTCCACACAAAACCTCCAACTCCCATCCTTCTTCTTTACAAGGATTATTGGACTAGAATAAGGACTTGTGCTAGGCCTAATAATTCCTGTTTTTAGCATATCAGCTACCAGCTTTTCAATTTCATTCTTTTGATAATGGGGATATCTATATGGTCTTAGATTGGGAATATTGGCTCCTTCTTTGAGTACTATTGCATGGTCAGTAGGTCTACTAGGGGATAGTTCACTGCTTTCATGAAATAAAAATTCAAATTGATCAATGACAGTTTGAATTACCTCAGGAATGGCGCCTAGTTCAGTCCTTGCACTCATCAAACATCTGCAATCTATGATGAATATTTCCTCTTGTTCTTGCAGCTCTGCTTTCAACTGTTTCGCTTGCACTTCTCTTCTAGACAAGTGTGGATCTCCCTTCAAGCATAGAGTCTCTTTTCCTACCTTCACCTTCAAGGTCATGTCCTTGAAATTTGCCTTAATATCACCCAATGTCTCGAGCCATTCAATTCCCAGAACCACATCTTCTCCATCCAAAGGGAAGACATAACAGTCAACCTTGATGGCCAGTCCTTGTAACTTGATCTCTAATCCCCTGCATATTCCCTTGATCATAATCCTCTCACCATTTCCAATCTTCACCCAACATGGTGAGATACTTTCCACTGCCAAGCCTCGTGTGTTAACCAGTTTGTCTGACACAAAGTTGTTGGTGGCTCCACAATCCACCAAAACCAATATTTCTACTATGCCCATCATTGCCCTTAACATGAAGGAATAATTCGAAGAGAGGCCTGCCAAGCTGTGAAGGTGTAGACTCTTCATTGTAGCTCCCCACACAATCTCTTCATCCTCCTCTTCCTTGTCCTCCAATGCCTCTGCTTGTGTCTCTTCACCTTCCTACACATACAGCACCTTCAAGATTCTGTTCTTGCAGATGTGCCCTGTTGTATACTTCTCTCTTCAATTTCTATCGAAGACGTGTCCAGTAGTATCCAACACGCATCAAGATATTTGGTTTCATTCAATCACTTTCATTTTCATAAATTATTATCAATGTCTATGTTTCAGTGTCGTTGTTGTATCTGATGTTCATGTCTTTGTCGGTGCATCATAGCTTCAAAGATTATTGCAATTGGGGCTTGCTGATTCACAAGTTTAATGATTCTATTTTGTCTCCAATGCAGGCATCCTGGGAGATCTTCACTCCACTTTTGCACAGAATTGATAAGGGAGAATTCAAGCCACTTCCTTACGAACCTGGAAGCAGAGGTCCTGCAAAAGCAGATGAGTTGCTGGAAAAAGCTGGCTATGTTCATACACACGGTTATTTATGGATTCCTCCTACCTTGTAAAAAGATCAGTGTCATGCTAGCACACTGCATGAGGTTTTTTAGTTGCTTACACTCAATAAACTTGAGAAGATTACCTTGGAACATTGACTTTCTCCTACAAAGGTTATAGCATCAAGCTTTCAAAATAAACTAGAGTGGTTCCCTCGGTTTGTGTAACATTACTTTTCTCTGAATGCAACACGAACGGAAAATAAGGTTCTTTTAGTTGTATGCTGTGTTTGTATTTCATATTTCAACAAAATGATATTGTAATTTGTAATGTCTCTTCAAGATATTTTGACCAATGCCACTCCCTTTGTAATGTTCCTTGTTGGGCTTATGATTTGTAATGTCTCTTTCTTGAAGTAATTTTCTTAAGCATAGTTTATGACTTTCACATGGAATGATGTACGAATGAGTTTTTTTTATCAGGTTTGTGTGCAGTCAAATTTAGGTGCATTCAATACATTCAGAAAATATGAACCCATTAAATACATTTAGCTTTAATCTAAACCGTTAAATATTTCACATGTAAAAACTAAAATAAAAACATGAGAAAGAGATAGAAACATATTTTCCGACTGCACCAAACCACGACTGCATAGGATCAAATTCCGTTTTTCTGGGTTCAAATTTGGCCCATGCTTCAGCCAACCCCCCCTCTACTCACTAGAACCCCCTTTTTTGGTGTGAAAAGACCAAAAACCCTTACTAAAATTTGGTTTTTATTTTTTTTTAAGGATTATGCACGGTTTGGCGCACGGTTGATCGAATCTCGCTGCGCCGAACCTGTCAAAATTTATTCAGACACCCCAAAATTATGTTTTGACTAGGTTCGACCAAGCGTGTGCCGATCCAAATTGATCAGCCGTGCGCCGAACCCTCTCCACCATCCAGAGGTATTTTGGGAATTAAAAGTGGTATGAGGGTTCTAGTGAGTAAGAGGGGGTTGGACGATTCATGGGCCTCAAATTTTTTGCCTAGCTTCCACGGCCCAAGCCACTCTTTTTCGGTGAGTCTCTCCCATCAGCCGATCTAACTTCCACACATTATTGGACCAAAAAAAAAAAACTTCCACACATTAGATATTCAAAATCTCATTTTTTCGATCTTTATCATCGGTCGAGATCATTGCTATGTTAGTTGCATCAAATTCATTTTTAAAAGAAGATATTGTATTTATTCTTTTTTACTTGTCTTTTAATGATGCTTTACATAAACGGAGAAAATGAATAAGTTGTTTTTACACTTAGTTGGTTATCATTATTTCTCTCACATCAATCAATAATTAAAGGTATAATCAATGGCAGAACTAGAAAAAAAATGTTTAGTGGGGCAAAAGTTTGACACGTCACAAAATAAAATGAGTTGGTCATTTTTTTACTTTGTTATTGGTGCTCCACCAGCTTTTCGATAATTAATATAAGCTGTTTATTGGATTAGCCACATGTACATAGTTTTGCCGGTTTACGTGATTTTTTCCTCTCAAGACTTGTTATGGAGAAATTATACACCTTCTATTCGCACCACCCCCACTCAAAAGGCCAACTGATTGGACCTTCAACAGTCAAAACCCATATTCACTCATCAAAGGGCCCCATATTGCACCTCCACAACTAACGGACCAGATCATCACACTTAAGTGCCTCTTAAACCTATAAATACAGCATTTATGATAAGAATGAGGTACGCATTAATTACTGATGTACTTGCATTAACTCTACTGCTACTGACTTTAGCATCGGAGTGACTGTGCAGGTACACCCAACCTCAGCTCGGAACATCAAGCTCGGAAGTTACACATATTGATCAAAACCTCATCACCTACCAACTATCTCGGATTCTACATATCCTTAGATACGATACAGAACATTGGCGACCACAGTGGGAGTTTCCCGAATTCAAAAATCTTTACCCGTTTTTCTTTGGTCAATCATGGACCCCGAGTTTAGAACCGGTGCGCGGATAGCAAGTGTCATCCGATCTCAGGAGGAGGGAACCCCGGAGGGAGTTGCCGTAACCCAATCTGTTTCAGATCGAAATGTCAATAACAGAGGATCGGCTTCAGCCCGACTTCCTTCACCTCCTACGGTTATCCCCGTTCTAGTGGATACTTTACAACAGCTAGTCCAAATTCTAAATCAACACAATGAGGCATCTCAGGCTAGGAGTCTCCGTATCTCGGAGCTGGAAGCCGAGATTGCAGGATACCAAGCTCGAAACATTGCAGACCGGAATTCTCCACATCGGTATGCTCCATGGGTTAACCCGGCAGAGGAGCTCGAGCAGCTCGGCAGAATAACTGAACCTCGAAGGCGACATCGTTCTCCTCCGAGACGACTTCTCCCCCAAGAAGACGAGGAAGAGAAGAACCAAGGGCACCCCATAGAGACATGGGCGACTCAGGGGAGGAATACTCATCTTACGCTTCATCCTCACCACCGGCGGACGATCTGAAGCGAGACTCCTCCAAAACGCAGAGCATCATCATCACCATAATAAACGATCCCCAGAACTCAAAAAACATCGTTCTAAGCATCAACCTCGTCAAGCTCAAAACCGAGATAAAGCACAGGAAGTTCCACCACCCAGAAGAGAACCTTTTACTTCTGAGATAGATTATTTCCCCGTTCCCCGAGGTTTAGAGAAACCTCCTGAGCATTTGAAAATTTATGACGGACTTGGAGACCCAGACGTTCATCTGGAGTACTATGAGACCATGATGCAATATCGGAATGCCCCAGGTGAGATCATGTGTAGGGTTTTCTCTCTCACTCTTGATAAATCTGCAGGTTTATGGTTTAGAGACATCCCGGCAAATTCAATCTCGTCTAGGGAGCAACTCTCCAAGTTATTCTCGGCAAGCTTTGCACATTCAAAAGTAAGGCCGAAATCATGGATGGTTTTGCAGGCAGTCCACCAAACCGATGACGAATCTATCCGGTCTTATATTGCAAGATTCAACACTGAGGCCGGGAAGGTACACGGTTTAAATGAGGATTTTCGTCTATATTTCCTATCCCAGGGTTTGCACAAAGGCACTTTATTCCAAATTGATGTAAGCATAAACCAACCCTCAACCTTAGGCGAGTTCCTCCGACTTTCAGAAAAGTACATAGATCACGAGGAAGGGGATGAAGCTAGCAAATTCTTCGTGAAAAGCGGAGCCAATCAACCCAGTGAGAATAAACCTCGACCCGATAAAGGAAATCCAAACACAGAAAGTTCTCGAAGATTTCAGACCGGTGGCCCATCTAGGGAATTCAAACCTCGGCAAGGAAGACATCGGGACTACGCCGAACTCATATGTGGCAGAGAAAAAATCCTGCAAGAATGTCAAAACAATGAATTCAAATATGTAAGATACCCGGATCCTATTGCCCCAAGACCGGGATTGAGGAACAATAAGTATTGCCGTTATCATCAAAGTGCCGGCGATGACACAAATCGGTGCAACACATTAAAAGACGATATTGAAGACCTTATCAAAAAAGGAAAGCTCGGACAGTACGTCAGAAAGCCTTTCCAACAGGATAAAAGCGTTAAACAGGAGAAAGACGTTGACGATGTGAAAGGCAAAGACATCGCAGAATTCAAGGAAGAGCCGGACACCCGGAGAAGCAGGGGGCGACCGGTTGTGATGGTCATCTCGGGTGGTGAAATCGAAGGGGCAACGGCAAGAACAATTAAAAGAAAATGGAAAGAAATTCAGTGTGTAGCATCTACCTCGTCAGCCCAAACCGTAGCAACTCGTCCTCCTTTATCTTTTGGTGACGAGGACCTACTGAATGGGAAGGTAAATGAAGATATTCTGCTATTGATCTCGGCAGTAATGCTTGAGAAAGAAATAAGAAGAATTTTAATTGACCAAGGCAGCTCTTGCGACATTATGTTTTTTGATGTACTTGAAAAGATCGGAATTACACCAAAGGAACTATTCCCATATCGCGGAACGGACCTTTCCGGTTTTAATGGATCGCGAACTAGACCAATGGGTTATGTTGATTTGAGAGTCACTTTCGGAGAGGAACCTCTGTCTCGAACTGTTTTGATTAAATTTATGGTATTGCCTTGTTCATCGATTTACAATTGCATCATCGGAAGGCCGACATTGGGCAAACTCGGAGCTGTAACCTCTACGGTACATTTGAAGATGAAGTTTCACTCACAATGTAATAAAATCATAACTGTCAATCCGATCTAGAATCCTCTGAAAGATGTTATTACCTACTTCGCTCAAAGCCGAAGTCGCTGCGAGAGAAGAGGCCGAATTTACATCAAAAGAAGCATCTACAAAGGAAGGTAAAATGAAGTTCTCCGAAGTCAATGTGACGGATTTAGACGCACGATATGATCCTGACAGCTCGGACGAAGAAAAAGACAGCTTGCCATCTCTGAAATCTGAGAACAGGCCAGAGCGACCAAAACCAGATGGTGCATTCATCAAAGTAATTTTGGGAGACGACCCAGAGAAAACTGTTAAAATCGGCGCAAAACTCCCAGAAGAAATTAAAGCAGAGTTAACCCAGTGTTTGAGGGATCACGTCGATCTGTTTGCATGGTCAGCCGAGGACATGCCCGACATTCCACCTGAAGTCGCTTGTCATCACTTATCTATATACCCTGGCGCGAAGTGGGTTGCCCAGCGCAAAAGGGTCCAAAATATAGAGAAGACTGAAGCAACAGCCAAAGCAGTCGACGATCTAGTTAAAGCTAAATTTGTAAATGAGCTCAAGTACACTACTTGGCTCTCAAATCCTGTACTTGTTAAGAAATCTAATGGAAAATGGCGCATGTGCATTGATTACACCGATCTTAATAGGTCATGTCCTAAAGATGCTTTTCCGGTCCCAAATATTGATCGTTGTAGCGACCGAAAAATCCGGCAAAGGATTCTTCGAAGTTCGAAAGGAAGCCGCCACCAAATTTTAGTTTAAGGGCAAATTCGGAAAATCCCCTTAGGTTTAAGATAAGGCTTAGTTTAGGGTTCGGGAGTCGTTATGCGTGGGGAAGGTATTAGCACCCCACGACATCCTTTGTCTAATTATTTATGCTTTATTAATATTTACCCTTATTATTTATAATGAAAAGACTTAATTAAATTTTTAGTTTTTAGTGCTTGACAAGAGTGGACTCTTGCTCCTACGCACCTCCGGATGCAATGGAGGAATCAAAGCTACGTAGTTCTTCCTGAAAAAGGTTTGTTGGTTGGTGTTTTTTAGCGTAGGGGTCTTAGGACTCCTTGAATATGTACATCGACATTAGTAGTCGACTGACTAATCCGATTGTACAACCGACTTAGTCCCCTACTTTTTGAAAGTATTTTTTGAGGTTTTTTGAAAGAAGTTTGTTTGATGTGAGGTGAGTTGGTTTTAGAATAGGTATTCTAGAACTCCTGAATCAGACATACATTAGTTCTAGAACGCTAACTAACCCGATTGTACAACCGACTTAATCCCCTATTTTTTAGGAAAAATAATTTATTTATATTTTTATAAGTTTTTAGGATTATTGAACTATGTGACCATTTGTCTTAAGATGATGACTAACTTGGGTTGTACAACAACCGACTTAGTCTTTTGTTTTAGAAAAATTATTTATTTGTGTTTTTATATTTTTTTAGATTACCGAACTCAGATGCGACTCATTGGTCCTAGGATGATGACTAACCCGGTTGTACAACCGACTTAGTCTTTATTGTTGGAAGAAATGATTTATTTATATTTTTATAAATTTTTAGGATTATTGAATATCTGTTTCATTGGTCTAGGATGATGACTAACCCTATGTACAACCGACTTAGTCTTTTATTTGATTTTTGAAGAAATAATAATTTGTGCATAAAAAAAGACAAAACTGATAATTAATAAATACTAGGCTAAAAAAATGAATAAATAAATAACTATATAAATAAATATGAATAGATATATACATAAACAATAAATAAATAAATTACATTACAAATATATGATAAATAAATATGTACATAAAAATAAACAAAACAAATACAAAACTAACTCGACTCGACGAGTGCCGAACCGATCGAAAGCAAAAAACCGACTCGATCCGGTCCATTTTGACCCCAAGACCGCAAGAACCTCTTTTGAGAATCGGAAAGCCGACTCAAAAACGTCCAAATGATCAAAGACGGGTTTTTAGTGAAATGGGCCGCTATCGCTTTGACCCAAAAGATCACTTAACCCGCCAATGATCTCTCCTCTAATCTTCACCTCTCAACCCCTTTTATATCCAATTGCTAGGGAGTTCTTGTTTCTTGTGAGCAATGTGGGACTAAAACAAGGTAGAGAAAGCAATTCTCTTTAAAACACAATTCCGTTTTTCTCAAACTCTGTCACCGTAAAATTGCGATTCCGGATTCGTTAACCGTTGGATCGTCTCTTCCTTTTTGACAGATACGTTCGTGAGACATATATCTACGCTTTCACCGTTCGGATCGTTGAAACGAGGTCTGATGAGAGAGAAATTGCTTTCGCAATAGCTGCAGTTTTTGGTCCGTTTTTCTCAAACCTCTCATCGTAAAAGTGCGATTCCGATTAGTTAACCGCCGATCGTCTTCATTTTTAACAAATGGGTTCGTGGGAAATATATCTACGCTTTCACCGTTCAGATCATAAAAACGATGTCCAAGGAGAGAGAAATTTCCTTCGAATAGTAGCTAAAAACTAACACCCGAAAATACGCAAAAAAACTATTATTTTTTGTAATTTTCAGAAAAAGTCCAAAATAAAATGGTTGAAAAAGTCCAAATTAAAAACTATTAAAAAGAACTCGGACAAAATTGGGGTATAACAATCGTTTAGTTGATCACGCATCGGGATTTTCCCTATTATCATTCATGGATGCATATTCAGGTTACAACCAAATCCCGATGTTCCCTCCCGATCAAGAGAAGACCGCCTTTATGACAGAACGTGGAAATTTTTGTTACCGAGTTATGCCTTTCGGTCTAAAAAATGCAGGAGCAACATATCAGAGAATGATGAACAAGGTCTTCAAAAACCAGATCGGACGAAATGTGGAAGTTTACTTGGGCGATATGATCGCAAAAAAGTAAGCTAGCATATTGTCATGTCATTGATCTTAGAGATTTTTTTCCGAGATAAGGAAAAATAGGATGAGACTAAATCCCAAAAATGCACATTCTGAGTCAAAGCGGAAAATTCTTGGGATTTTACCTCACCGAAAGAGGAATTGAGGCAAACCCGGATAAATGCGGATCGCAGAATCGAGATGAAAACTCCAAACACCAAGAAGGAAATTCAGAAATTAAATGGCATGATTGCAGCTCTATCTCGGTTTATCTCAAATGCCGCTTTCAAATCACTACCCCTTTTAAACTCTTGAAAAAGGAGTCCGAATTTGTTTGGACGTAAGAGCGGGATGAGGCGCTCTCCCGGTTGAAAAGGTATTGTCGGAACCTCCAATACTAACCCGACTGAACACAGGGAAGTACTATACTTATATCTCTCAATATCTGAAGAAGCATTAGGAGCAGCGATCGTCCGAGAAACAAAAGAAAGACAAAGTCCGGTATACTTTGTGAGCAAAGCTCTACAAGGGCCAGAACTTCGATATCAAAAAATAGAGAAAATTGCCTTGGCCTTGATAATAGCAACTCGGCGTCTCCGACATTACTTTGTATCTCACCAAGTGGCGGTTCGCACAAACCACCCAATCCGACAAATCTTACATCGCCCAGACCTTTTAGGGAGAATAATAAAATGGGCAGTAGAGCTTTCCGAATTTGGCATCAAATATGAATCTAGACCGGCAATGAAAGCTCAAGTGTTAGCCGATTTTGTAGCAGAAATGACTTCGGCAGAGGTCGAGGATGAGATATGGACGATCCATGTAGATGGGTCTTCCAATCCCAAAGGAAGTGGAGCGGGAATTATTCTTGAGAGTCCTTCAGGGGTTGTTATAGAATTATCACTCACTTTCAAATTTACAACATCCAATAATCAAGCGGAATATGAAGCATGCATCGCAGGTCTCCGTTTGGCTTTAGACCTCCGAGTCACTCGTTTAAATCTTAATACTGACTCACTTCTTGTCGTATCCCAGATCGGAGGACAGTACGAAGCAAAAGAACCGATCCTCCAGAAATATTTGAATCATGTCAAAAAACTGCTCACCCAATTTAATTTTGCCGAAATCAAACACGTTCCAAGGACGAACAACGTTCGGGCCAATGTTCTTTCCAAATTAGCAAGTACCAAAACTGTGGGAAATCACAGATCTGTAATACAAGAAATCCTCAGCAAACCTAGTATTGAAGACGGCTTACACTCGATTTCATCAGTGTACGTAATAGGTGAAAACCAAACGTGGATACTCCTATCTTGAATTACATCATGTCAGGCGTAGAACCTTCCGATCCTGAGGAAGCTAAGATCGTCCGAAGAAAAGCAGCTTCTTTTACGGTGTTCAATGAACAGCTTTACAAAAAAGCACTCTCTTCACCTTTGTTGAAATGTTTAGAATGGGAGGAGGCCGACTATGTGTTAATGGAAATTCATGAAGGAATATGTGGCCAACATTTAGGAGGCAGATCCTTAGCCAGGAAAGTGTTAAGGGCGGGATACTTTTGGCCAACCATTGAAGCCGATGCGAGGAGCTATGTAAAGAAATGTCTGAGTTGCCAGATCCACGCAAACGTACATATCGCACCTCCTACCGGTCTCACAACTCTTTCTTCCCCATGGCCTTTTGCGTGGTGGGGGATAGACATTCTCGGACCTTTTCCAAAAGCCCCAGGGAGGATCAAATTCCTAATTGTGGCGGTTGCCTATTTTACTAAATGGATCGAGGCCAAACCATTATCCATTATCAAGGCAAAGAACTGTATCTCTTTTTTCCGGAAAGAAATAATTACTAGGTTCGGGGTGCCCGAGGTGGTAATCACGGACAATGGAACTCAATTTCTTTGATAAAGGTTTCGAAAAATTGATGTCCGATCTAAGAATCAAGCATCGATTCACTTGATAGAACATCCCCAAACAAATGGGCAAGCGGATTCGGCAAATAAAGTACTTCTCAACGGTTTGAAGAAGAGGTTAGACGATGCTAAAGGAAACCGGTTGAAGAGCTTCCTTATGTTTTATGGGCATACTGAAACGACTCCCCAAAGCTCCACGGGATAAACACCTTTCAGGTTATCTTATGGGAGTGAAGCAGTCATCCCGGTCGAAATTGGGGAATTAACTTGGAGAACTTTGAATCCGAAATCACTGGAGGATAATGGACAAGCTTTACGAGAAGAGCTGGACCTAGTTGAGGAAGTCCGAGATCACGCGTCCCTTAAAGAGGCCATCACCAAACAGAGGGTAGCCACTCGTTATAATCAGAAAGTCATCCCAAGAGATTTTAATGTCGGTGATCTCGTCTTGAGAAGAGCCGATGTTGGACAAAAAAATGCATCACAGGGCAAACTAGCACCGAACTGGGAAGGTCCATATCGGGTTATGTTAAAAACTGGAAACGGAGCCTTCGAGCTAGAAACACTGGAAGGCAAGACGATCCCAAGAACTTGGAACGCCACCAAACTCAAGAGATATTACAGCTAGAATTGAAGGATAGGAATAGACTTCGCTTTATTAAGGCATTCTATTCCGATCTTACTTAATATAGACTTCGCTTTATTAAGGCATTCTATTCCGATCTTACTTAATATAGACTTCGCTTTATTAAGGCATTCTATTCCGATCTTACTTAATATAGACTTCGCTTTATTAAGGCATTCTATTCCGATCTTACTTAATATAGACTTCGCTTTATTAAGGCATTCTATTCCGATCTTACTTAATATAGACTTCACTTTATTAAGGCATTCTATTCCGATCTTACTTAATATAGACTTCGCTTTATTAAGGCATTCTATTCCGATTTTACTTCTTTATGATTTAATCTTGATCGATATTACAACTTAAGTTCTACCAACCTAAGATTAAACAGGGGGGTAAGATATATCCAAGATTCATCCACATCCACAAACAAAGCAAAAAGTATAACAAGTGATAATGTGACGATGTCATTACAAAAAATACCGGTTGCGGCCGGGTCCTCAGGTTCAAAACAAATGAAAATAAACAGTTAGGTCTTTTTTGGAGGAAAGACGACCCTAGACACTTCATCGGTTACCGGGTCGAACTCAACAATGTGCCCATCATGAACCGAGAAATCCGGTTTAAAAATATCAGGATCGGCAACAAAGTCGGGGTTGACCACAGCAACTTGGTCAAGTGCATTATTGAAAGCTTCTACTATGCCTTCTTGCCCCATCTGAATTGCCTGCATCCGATCTTCAAGGGCTTTAGCTTTCTGTTCGGTAAGTCTTTTAATCTGCTCCTGAAGTTCGGGAAAGTTTTGGGACGAGATTATAGCTTCCATCTCGGCCAGCTTATCATCCTTTTCCTTGAGCTCAACAACGCATCTTTTTCAAGTTTTTCATTAGCCAGCTTCAGTTCGGCTTCAAGTTGTAGGCGCTTAGCTTCCAAATCTTCAGCCACCTTTTTGTGAAGATTCGCATCTTTCTTGAATTTTTCAAGATCGGCCTGGAGTGGACTTACGGCTTTCCGAGCAAAGATCGTACTTTAACCTCAAGATCTACACAAGTATATGGAAAGCATAAATTAAATTATAAACCCGGAGAATAAACAGAGATAGAATTGACGAACTTAAAAACCGTAAGCCATACCTTTGATTTTCAGAGCGGCATCTATTTTCTCCTCTTTCACGGATCGACCATCCTCGATAGCACCGAGAGATAGAAACTCCAAAAGGATCCGCTTGAAACTCCTCGGTATTGAGAGTCATGTATGCTTTCACATCAAAAGGGGCGGACTTATGTTTTTTGCTTTTCTTTGAAGGAGGATCGGAGTGATCACTCAGCTCGATCACACCTTTACCCCGTTCTTGAGTACCCGACCTAGGGGGAAGACGTCCTGTTGTGGCTTTTCTTTTCCTTATAAAAGGCTGCTCTTCTTCTTCGCCACCCACTTCAGAAGGAACCACAGTGATAGGTTCGGCATGAGTAACAGGCCCTGCAGGATTCTCGTCAGCTGCGACCCCACTAGCGTCCCCGACATTCTTCACTGCCTGTTCAACATCGGCGAGTGCAAGGGCTTTCAAAGCCGCCATCCTGCTCTTTGGGGCCATCTCGTCTGCAGAAGAAAGAGTTCAGTTAGCAAAAATTATAAAAGCAAAATCAGCAAAATATCAAAATTAAATTCGACTAAGTATGGTTTAGAACCGACCTAGAACCTTCTCGACATGCACAAACTTAACGGTTTCTACCAACAGCTTAGTGTCAAAACCCCATTGATTGGGTCGGTGTTCGTTATTGGTAACAACCCGATCTGCGATAAACATCAAGATCCTCAAAGTTTTCCGATCCTCCGCACTTAAATGCTTCTCGTCAGCGTATGTTTTATAGTGTCGTCCACGACGAGTCCAACCAAGAGGAAATTTGGTGGTAAGAACGATATCATTCTCAAGCATTGAAAGTGCCGACCGATCTACTATCATCGGGCAACACCTACCACCCAAAAAACTTGTTCTTCCATTCATATTTCAAACTCTCTGATGCACGTAGAAATACCCTTATACCGCCCCTAGATCGGAGGGTGAAATGCTCTAAACGGGCGGGTTTACCACTGTTCTTCTCAGTTCGTTTATTCACCAAGAACATGTGTAGAAAAATCTGTAAAGAAAGGGGCCGACCTAAATGGAGACATACGAGCTCGAAAGCACGTACAAAAGCCCAAGCATTGGGATGAAGTTGTGAAGGGGCTACTTCCAACCTCGCCAAAACAGACTGCTGGAAGGCCGTGAATGGAGGTCGGATTCGCATATGGGCCAAGGTCGTCCAGTATATTATGAATTTGAGAGAAGTAGGGTAAGTGGCCACATGCTCGCCCTCTTCCATTCCAAAAGTACGCCAACGCTCAGGATCTTTCCCATAAAGCCTCTTTGAAAAATTAATAATATCAGATTCCGAAGTCATTACCGAGCTGATACCTCGGAGTGTTTCGGACACCCATGAATAATCTCGAGGGGTGCCCAAAGGAGGATCCACGGGGAGATCGACGTTGTTGCTGCCGGAATCTTCGTACCCGTACAATAACTCAAAACTACCAGTATCTTCTGGTTCTTCATCTTCTCTCTCTCCACCGATATCTTCTTCTCTGGATTACCAGACAGATCGTCACCTTTTCTTCCATCCGATTCCGTCTCGGATTCAGAATCATCCGAAGAGCTTGGATCCGAGTCAACATCTACCTGAGCTTCAGGAATCGGGTTATTATGCGTAGAAGGGGGAGTTGATGACTCTTCATCGGAAACTCTTTTGCTATCACTTCCCCTCGGCCCAGAGGGCATTTCTTCTTGTATCTCGGGGGGCAGCCACTCTTTCCCTATCAGTAGGGTGAGAATCGATCCTGATCTCGATGCCATTAATTTTCCGATGTCGGGACCTCGGGATTTACGAGCTTGCTCGGCTTGATCGATAAGTCGAGCGCGTTTGTGCGAGTTGGTTGCTTAGTTTTCGCCAGTTTTTACCTACAGGAATGGGGGCAAGCTATCAGGATAAATCGAATATGATGGGTTCACGAAGGAGATCGGAACCCGACCTGACAACCCCCACCCTGACAAAGAAGATTGCAGGCTGAGGGCTAGATCTCAGCCCGGAAAGATTAAGTATGATACGCAGCAAAAAGAATAAGTTCAAAAGTAAAGTACTAACCTCGGAAGAAAGCTTTGATATAAGCAGAAATAAGAAATGCTGGAGATTAAGAGAGCGAGGTCGGATAGCTCAGATTCGCGAAGTCGGTAGCTCAGAGCAGGCGAGGATCTAAAAAAGACAAATGACCTACCCTCACCTTTATTTATAGGGATTTAGAAAGGAACGTTACTATTCATTCGAAGCGACGCACTCAATCAAAATCAAAGCGACACGAAAATCGAGGAGTCATCATTAAAAAGACACCTCGATTTCTGTGAACGGTCACATCTATCAACGCAAGCATTTAATGCTCTGTCGAAAGAATAAATATTAAAAAAGTTCCCAAATCGAAGCGTCACCAACACGCCACGCCATCAAGATCGGTAAGAGAGTTCAACCTCGACTATCTTCAATCTCGGTAAGAGAGTTCGACCTCAACTATCTTCAATCTCAGTAAAACGGTTTATTTCACGCATATTTCAAGTCTAGTTTAACCCAACATGCCAAACCGACTTGGGGGGCAACTGTTATGGAGAAATTATACACCTTCTATTCGCACCACCCCCACTCAAAAGGCCAACTGATTGGGCCTTCAACAGTCAAAGCCCATATTCACTCATCAAAGGGCCCATATTGCACCTCCACAACTAACGGACCAGATCATCACACTTAAGTGCCTCTTAAACCTATAAACACAGCATTTATGATAAGAATGAGGTACGCATTAATTCTCGATATACTTGCATTAACTCTACTACTACTCGACTTTAGCATCGGAGTGGTATGCGGTACACCCAACCTCATTTCTAACATCAAGCTCGGAAGTTACACATATTGATCAAAACCTCATCACCTACCAACTATCTCGGATTCTACATATCCTTAGATACGGTACAGAACAAGACTTGAATTTGAGACTTTGGGGTGGGATCGATACCCAACCCTTGTTGGTCATATTTTAAAATTTAATGTGAATTGATTTTTTTCAATAATATTAACACAATAAATAATAAAATGGTATTATTTTATATTCTTATTTTGTTTTATCAGAAAAAGAAGCAAAAATTATATTTTCTTACAAGTGAGCAATCTAGAAACTTGGATATGACTGGATAACAGTGTACACCAGAGGTCCTTTAAGTTATTTAATTGTAACAAGTTGGTCATTTAAGTTTTTTCGTACCACTTAGGTTCTTTAAGTTACATAATGTGTACACCGTTAGTCTTTTTTTCATTTTCTGTTATAAAAAAGCCCAATTCGCACTAACAAGCTGACGTGGCTGTGATAGAGCCGACATGTCATCTGTCTAGTAACAATTTTGTCATTTGAGACTACCGTCATGTATCAATTTGGTCCTTTCAACTTAAATGAAAAAGAAGATAAACCATTTTATTTTTAAATTATTAAGTTGAAAGTTCCAAATTATTGCATGACAGTAGTCTTAAAGGACCAAGTTCTTACAAGATAGATGATAGGTAGCCTCCGTCACGACCGCGTCAGCTTTGTTAGTGCGAATGGGGCTTTTTTGTAACAAAAAATGAAAAAAAAAACTAACGATGTACACATTATATAACTTAAAGAACCTAAGTGGTACAAAAAAAACTTAAAGGACCAACTTGTTACAGTTAAATAACTTAAAGGACTCTTGGTGTAATTTTTGTCATTTCTATAATAGTGTTGTAACTGCGCTTAAGGGCTTTACTATCGTCCCAAGGTCATTATCAAAATAATCCTCTATTAGATCAAAATAATCCTCTATTGAATCTGTTGTATGTTTTGCATATGTATTTATTTGGGAACTATTTTAAATGATTTTGTTTGGATGAGATGGATTTTGTTCTGAATGGAACTCAAGAGACAGAAAAAGATACCTCACGGCGGTAGATCTAAGGTCAATCTGACCTTGTCTGAGTTGGTGAGGTCTTCTATCCGAGCCTGAGGTCTTCTGTACAAGCCTGAGGTCTTCTGTCTGAGCTTGACCCTGGTGGTGTCTGAGATCAGGAAGTAGGATGAATGTTGAAGTCGTCCACCCTGAGGTTGAGGTCATCCTCTCCAAGGCTGGAGTCACCGCAGTGGCGATACTTGCAAGCAATCCGATGCTTAAGTCAGCAAACAGAAGTGAATGATGTATGAATGAATGAGAGCGTACCTGATTTGAGGGGGTGAGGATTTATTTATAGACACAAGAGCGAGCGGGGAGCCGTTGGATGACACCGTGCAGATCCTGACCGTTGGTCTTGCTTCCGTCTTTGAGGTTAACAAAACATTATTAGTAAAATTGTTGACCTTGGCTCCACCACCAATAACCACCTCCCTTCCTCTTTAAGCAATTCCCTTCCATATAAAAAACTTCTCTAAACCCAAGAGATACCAGTTTTAGGCTTCACTCCCCAAAAAGTCGTCCCTCACACAATAGATACCTTTAAGCATTTAAGCCTAGTAATCAGGTAGGTTTTGAATGCACTTCCAGGTCTTCTTAGAGAGGAGAGAAGAATTCTGGGTTGCTAGATCCGTGAAACCAATATCACCATTAACTTTACTAGTACACATTAGATTCCAATCAGGTAGAATGGAACCTTGTTAGAATTCGTCCTAACAAACTCAACATGAGAATTACAATTGAAAAAAGAAAAAAAAGGCTTCTACAAGCTCTAATAAGAGAACCGAATTCAGAAATTGGATTACTCTTAGAGTTGAATGTATCAACTACAAACTTTGCATCCAACTCAAAAATGACATCCTTAGAATCCAATTCTTGAATCCAATTAATAGCAAAGTGGAGACCCATTGCTTCGCCTAAGTGCCCACATTACATTTAACGAAACTTGCCCTCGGTTTCAGCCACTCAACCGTTGCACCATGTTAAGGTGTGTATATTGCACACTGTTGCATTGTTCAGAAAAGAGAATAGTGAAAAATGAATCACTTGAAGTTCTATTGACTTGAGGATAAGTATATATATAACGATTTACAGTTAGTTAGCTAGTGTAACTGTATAACAACTTGAAACTAATCCTAACCGAATCTGTTAGCTACAAAACAGAATTAAAATTAATTTACAATTTGAGTAATGAAGAGAACTAATTACTATTAGGCTTAATACTCCCCCTCAAGTTAGGGGCATAAATATCTAAGGCACCTAACTTGACCAAGAATTCGTGAGAATTTTCCATGAGGTAAAGCCTCGGTGAATATATCCGCTAGTTGTTGATGTGTAGTTAGGTGTATCACTTCAAAAAAAACCGAAGTAACATATTGTCTAATGAAATGACAATCTATATCGATGTGTTTAGACCGTTCATTTGATGTAGGATTTTACGCTAATTGTATAGCGGACTTGTTATCACACATAACCGAATTGAGTCTGTACTAATGGTGAAAGGTTTGGGCAATTGCTTTATCCAAAGAAGTTCACTGGTGAGGCATGCCATGGCTCTATATTCTGCCTCAGCAGAAGATCTGGCAACCGTGGGTTGCTTCTTCGATTTCTAACAGATTAAGGAAGATCCTAGGTAAACACAATACCCTGTAGTTGATTTACGAGTCACTCTGCAGTTGCCCCAGTCTGAGTCTACATATGCAGTGACAGAGGTGTTACTAATAGAAGGAAAAATCAGGCCTTGACCAGGAGCAGACTTAAGATACTGCAGAACTTGATATAGAGCCTGTAAATGAGGTGTTCTAGGAGCTGCCATGAATTGACTCAATTGATTAATAGCAAAAATGATATCAGGCCGTGACATGGATAAGTACATAAGCCTTCCAATCAACCTTCTATATAGTGAGGCATCTGGAAGAGAATCACCAGCAACATCATCAAGTTGAATGTTAGGATTCATTGGTATTTTGGCTGGTTTGGAGTCAGCAAAACCAGCATCATCAAGCAGCTCCAATGTATACTTTCTTTGACTAAGATGTATACCTTGAGCTGAGGTTGCAATTTCCAATCCTAGGAAGTATTTGAGGGCACCTAACACCTTCAACTTGAATGTAGATTGAAGTTGTTGAATTGTTTGATCTATGATTACTTGTTGAGGACTAGCAAGGACAATGTCATCAACATATACAAGCAAAATGATAAGGGAATCACCAGAGCCCTTGTAAAACAAAGAATAATCTACAGAACTCTGCAAGAAACCAAGAGCAGTGAGTGCAGTAGAAAATTTATGGAACCATTGCCTAGAGGCTTGTCTTAAGCCATATAGTGACTTGTGTAGCTTGCAAACTTGATTCTCCCCCTTACTAGGATGTCCCAAGGGTAGGTCCATGTAAACCTCTTCAAATAAACTAGCCCCACGACCTGTCTGATGGACGGGTTGGCTAGTTGTTGATTAAGTGAAGCACATAGAAATAAAAGCAGCTAGGAGTAGCAGGTTTTGAGGATTAAAGGTTTATAGTTGTTAAAGACATGTAGATCTTATACACAAGAAAATGGGAAAACAGGGGAGGTAAAGAAAAAATTCGTACAATCTAAAGCAAGATATGAGATAAGTAGGATGAAGGATTAATAATAACAAACGTCATTAAAATAGTTCAAAAGTACAGACATTTGTTACTGAGACTACAGAAGTTTTGATATTAAAATGAAAGATGAATTAAATAAAGAGTAAACCTCTAAAGAAAAGAAGCATAAGAAAATAATCAATAGATAATTTCGATCCAATATTTTTCGACGATTAAGTAGGAATTTTGTGTAAGTTATGTTCATGTAATAAGAATTCGAGGGATTAGTCTCTAGAGTTGCGCGTAGAAGATACCCAGTTTATACCAAAAAAATGTAGACATAAAAACTTAACTCATAATTAAAGAGAGAAGAAGACAACATAATTAAAAAGTGAAACACGAACGTATGTCTCATGCAGAGATTGATTGAAAAGTAAATATCAATTTAAATATGCTTCTAATACTTCTTGATGCGAAATTATCTAAATAAAGAAGAAAATACCAATTTGGACATGTAATGTTTTTTCATGATTCTAAAGTACCCCAAAACACACTGTCTAGAATCACACTTTATGTATTTTCCCATGAATTTTTTTCTCCATCAAATAGATTATTGACGAACGAAGTATTTGAGTAGTTAAAAAATTTTCTGAATCCTAAAGTAACCCAAAACACACTGTCTAACATTTCACGTTACACGTTTTGTTACAAAATAATTTTGTCCTCATCAAGTACACTAAAACACACTTTTTAGCATCCCGCTTTAAAATATAAAAATATTAAAAAAATTAGATTAGTCATCGGTAAAATTCTGTTGGGAGGATATAACCGCACACCCGACAAAACCGAGTACTCGTGGCCAGCCAGCTTCCCCGGTGTAGATTAGTCATCGATAAAGGCAATAAAAACTACACACCAATGAGATGGTAATAAAAAAAATAAAAGAAAGGAAAAAAAAAGGCCAATTAGCCTGAAAATTGGAGAAGCCAACAAAAAATCTTTCCCTCCTTCAATTTCATGGGCATGCCAAGCCCCATATATGATAAAGATCCCCATTAAGAAATGCATTGTTGATGTCAAGTTGTGACAAATGCCATTTCCTTTGAGCAGCTACAACAAGTAAGACACGAACAGTAGTGAGCTTTGCTACTGGTGAAAAGGTGTCAGTGAAGTCAATTCCTAACTGTTGAGTATACCCTTTAGCCACTAATCAAGCCTTGTGTCTCTCTATGGTGCCATCCGAGTTGAACTTTGTTTTATATATCCATCTACAACCTATGGTTTGCTTGCCACTAGGAAGAGGAACTAAGGACCAAGTGTGATTATCCTCAAGAGCCTTTAACTCAAAGATTCATGGTCGCTCTCCACTTAAAAACTTGACAACTTGATGATAAAACTTTGGTTCATAATGAAGATTAACATTCAAGACATATGATTTGTATTGTGGGAATAGGTGATTAGAGGTGATGTGGTTTGAGAGAGGATATGTGACATAGTCTTGAAGATATGAGGGAGGATGAGAGGCTCTAGTGGATTTTCTAGTTGAAGGAATGTCTGGTTCACTAACTGGAACTATATCAGACACAGGGCAAGGTAAAGGATTGGGCACAGGGTCAATTTCTTGTGGTGGTGAGGCTATTTATGGCTCACTGGTTGCTGTAGGTGGAGTGGTAGGTGGTTCAGAACCAGTTAAGGATAGATTTGGTTGAATTTCAGGGATGTGAGGATGAGGAGAGGCTTTTGTCACTGCAGGAATAGTTTTAGGCAACACAGTGTTCTCAAAGGGATCAATTGTACTCTGTAACTCAGATGAGTGGAAAGGAAACTTAGATTCCATGAAGTGAACATCCCTAGATATGACAAACTAGTTGGTGGCTAAATCAAGGAGTTTATAACCTTTATATCCCAATGGATACCCCATAAAAACAGTAGGCTTTGTACGAATAGTGAATTTGTTTCTTTGGTGTAAAGGTACTGCTGCATAAGCAAGACATCCAAAGTTCTTAAAGAGATCATAAGGAGGTAACTTGTTGTAGAGAATCTCATATGGTGATTTATCTTTCAATGCAGGGGTAGGTACTCTATTCACTAGGAACACAGCTGTGGTTACACACTCCCCCCAGAATTGGATAGGAACTTTAGACTGAAACATAAGAGACCTAGCTACATTCAATAGGTGTTGATGTTTTCGTTCCACTATAGAATTTTGTTCCGGTCTGTATGGACAACTAAATTGATGTAAAGTACCCTGCTCATGAAGAAATTCTGCTAGCTTCAACTCCTTAGCATTATCAGATCTCAATTGTTTAATACCTTTACCAAAATTTGTTTTAATCATAGTAAAGAAACCTTTGATGATTTTAGGTGCTTCAGACTTCAGTTGCATAAGATACAACCATGCATATCTAGTACAGTCATCAACAATTGTTAGAAAATAGCGCTTACCATCATGAGTGGGATGATGATATGGTCCCCACGTATCAACATGGACCAAATCAAAAGGATCTGCAGAGAAATGGTTATTGGAAACAAAAGACAATCTTCTAAACTTTGAAAGAGGACAGACTAAACAATTGCTTGAATTATGAGACTTAAGATTCAAAGAAAGTTTATTGCCAATTATTTTCAAGACTTTGTCTGATACATGGCCTAAACGTGAGTGCCAAAGATCTTGATCATTGGATACATTGTGTACAACATTACAAGAAATAGAAAGAATACAACTTTGCAAAGAATTTGAAAGAGTGTGATTGCTGGCAATACAATCAGTGAGTGTGTGTTGGGAGAATAGCAGGAACAACTCCTTGTGTAGATTACCTTTGCCAATCATCTGCTTGGACCTGGTGTCCTAGAAAACAACATATGTCTCTTCAAAATGGACACTAATGTGATATTTAGGTGTGAGTTTTGGTACAGAAATTACGTTCACATGAAAGGAAGGTATGTACAATACATTGTGCAATACAAGACGTGAATTAATTCTAACTGTACCAGTGCCTAGGACTTGAACACGAGTGCCATTTGGGAGAAGAACAAATTTATTGTGCAAAGGTTTAAAATTGGAAAGAAATTGCAGAAAACAAGTGATGTGAACTGTTGCACCAGAATCGACTATCCAAGCATTAATAGCTAGATAAGGAGAATTCAAAGTTGAGTAAGACATGCCAATTCTTTCACAAATATCCATACCTGCAGAATCAGTTTGTTCTGGTGTAGTTGATGCTGGAAGTTGAGCCATATGTGCTTGAAGTAGAGCAAGAACTTGCTGACACTATTGTTGAGACCATGGTTGGTTCTGATCTTGAGAGGTAGACTCTGAGACATTGTTCACCGAAGCAGTGGAAGAGGAACTGACATTCTTCTTGAAACTTGGAGGATATCCATGAGTTTAAAACACTTTTCCTTTGTATGTCCATGAATGTTGTAGTGGCTACAAAGAGGACGATCCTTCCTTTGATACTTGTTCTGGGAAACCGTTTGGGAACAACACACACTACTTCAGGAATATGAGGAGAATTGACTCCAATAGAGCGTTGCTTTCATCTTGCAGAAGAAGAGAAAATGCTTCATCAATATCAGGAATCAGTTTCATGAGAAGGATTTGACCTCGAACGTGATTGAAAGAATCGTTCAATCCCATGAGAAAATCACAAACTCTTGCTTGACTGATTCAAGAAGAGGCGCTACACCACTGCAATTACATTGATGAACAACCTTCAATTCACCTAACTCCACCCAAATCGACTTAAATCGGGTGAAATAAACGCTAATTGAATCATTACCTTGAACGCAGGTGACAAGATTCTTTCGCAATTGGAAAATGCAAGGTACATTCTGTTGTGCCAAGGGCAAACATTCATTGTTTTGAATGATAACAAATTACAAGTTACTGATAATTTACTTGAGGTAAAGCGCAGAAAAATATAAGAGCGCGAGGCGATGAACAAGAGAGCTTCTGGCTAACTCAAAGTTGTAGAAGCTCGGACGAAAAGTCGCTCAAGCATTGAAGACTTATATCGACTTGCGTAGGACACGTGTAAGATCGCTTTACTCAAGCTTTTATAACATTCGTAATTGAGAGATGATCTTTTAAAATAGAACTGTTCTTGTCAAAATATTTTATATAAAAGCATGATTAAATAGGTTAGGCACAAGTTGTTTTTAAAGAAAAGTTTTGAATTATGATTTGTTGTTTTTATAAAGAAACTTGATTCATAGCTTAGTGTTTTAAAAGAAATTGTTTTTGAAGTAAAGAATCGATTCTTGATTTGGTATTTCAGCTAGAAATCGATTTCCTCTTATTTATAAAGCTAGAAATCGATTTCATTCTTCTTCCTGATTAAAGCTACCAATCGATTTGTATCTTGATTGGTTTTGTTATAACTTGTTTTGGAAATAAAACAATCGATTGATGACTTGGTTTTAAAAAGAGAGAAATCGATTCATGGCTTGCAACCTTAGGAGCTAGAAATCGATTCATGTCTTGTAAGTTACAAGCTAGAAATCGATTTATGGCTTATATTTCTAAAGAGATCAATCGATTTTCCACTTATCAAAATAGTGTTAAAAATTGTTTCAACGGTCATATTTTTTACAATCCCTATAAATAGGACATAGGGTTTTCACGATAAAAACACACAACCAAAAACAAGCAAGCACACCAGCACACAATTTTTTTGGAAAGAAAGTGAGAGAGAGCTGAACCATATTCTTCATCCTTGTGAGATTAAAAGAGAGAGATCAAAACTGATTGTGTGTGCATCAAAATCATCATCTTTTGCGACATAAAGAGTGATCAAAAATGCATTTTTGTGCAGCCACACATCTTCATCAAATCGCAAAAAGAGATAGACCGAATCCCTTATTTGTGCAACGCATGATTTCCTTTCATATCGCAAACCAAATTCTTCAAATCGCATATCCTTTTTATGAGAGAAAATCTTGATCTAAACGATTTTTTTGAGTCGCATATCTCATCCTTTCTAATCGCATATCTTTCAAATTCATATTGCATATTTTCATCCTTCAAGTTGCGAACTAAGTTTTGAAAACCAAACCCTAGCCGCTTTCTATTTTTTGTTCTTATTTGCGAAATGGGTTGTTGAAAGATTGCGAATTACTTTTGAGTTCAAAGATTTTTCGTATCATCTTATCTCTCAATTACAAGTGCTATAATACTTGGGTAACTCGATCATAGTTTGTATTGTATTGGTTAATTCACTTGGTGGTTTGTTTATTGTGTAGAAATCCTGGGATTGCATTCTTGGGTGGTTCGTTCGGGGAGTTCGAATCGTTGAAATCCTAAGCGGGGAGCTCGGGTTCTCAATTGGGGAAATTGAGAGGATTGAAGTGTTTGTAACATGGTGTGCGTTGTAAGACTCAAGAAGCATCTTCATATTATAGTGTTATCTTTCCCAAAGTCCAAAGGTTGCAAAGCCGAGGCCGAGGACGTAGGGTTTTAGCCCGAACCTCGCTAAATTCGCGGTGTCCTTCTTTCCCTTATCTCTTTATTTATTTACGCACAACTTAATTGCTGTTTTACTTGCTGATCTTGCATGATTGTTTATCTATAGTGTTGATTTTCGTTTAGTTGAATTTTATCTCTAAACTGTTGCTTACACAAGTTGCTAGTTCTCAAGCCATTTCCGCATTATTTTTCAAACTAGCTTTAAACTATTTTCAAAAATCCAAAAGGAACTTATTCAGGCCTATAACCTTATTCACCCCCCCCCCTCTAAGGTTATTGCATTTTCTAACAATTGGTATCAAAGCAGGAAACTGCATATAGAGCTTAACATCTCGCATTTTTCTGATCATGGGGTCTTTTATTAAAGAGGGAATGTCTTTTAATAGGCCACCTTTATTTGATGGAACTAACTACGACTACTGGAGTAGTCGAATGAAATGTCATGTGCAGGCTATAGATTTTACACTGTGGAGGATTATTGTTGATGGACCGCTCACTCCAATGAGGATCAAAATTACAAAACCAGTGATGCTTTGATGTTGGTGATTCCACAAAAACTCAAGCAACCTGTAAAGCGTAAGAAGGACACAGTTGAAGACATCTATACCATTGACTTGAGTGAATTGAGAAAGTCCGAACTTGACAAAATCTCCTTGAATGCCAAAGCAATGAACATTCTACATCTTGCACTATGTGAAGAAGAATATGGTAGGGTAAAAGGTTGTCGATCGCTAAGGAAATGCACTGGGATTGTCTAGAAGCTACTCATGTAGGTACAAGCCAAGTAAAAGATACAAAAATCCGAGTTCTTACTTCTGAGTATGAAGCTTTCAAGATGAAGGAAGGTGAAACTGTTGCTGCCATGCACCAGAGGCTGAATTTAATTGTTAACAACTTGAGAGCACTTGGTAAAAAGTATTCTACAAAGGACTTGAATGGAAAGATACTTGTGTCGTTGGTCGTGAATTTTTCCTAAGACATGTGCTATCACTGAAGCTAAGGATATTGGTACTCTTCCTACTTAAGATTTAATTGGGTCTCTTCTAGCATTTGAAGTGGTGTTGGGTGCTAAGAAAACCCAGGAAAAAGAAGCGGTAAAAGAAAAGAGGTCTCTTGCTCTTGCGGTGGAAAGTCTTCTAAATCAGAAAGAAAGTGGTTGAATCGATGATGAATCGATGAAGAAGACATGGTTATGCTTGATAAAAATTCAAAAAATTCATGAAGTTCAACAAGTTTAGGAAAGGTGATTTTTCAAAGAAATCCGGGTATAACAAAGGTGATAGTGGTGAGAAAGGAGACGACCAACCAAGATGTTTTGAATGCAACAAACCAGGTCATCTCAAGGTTAATTGTCCAAAACTTAAGAACAAATACCCAAAGAAGAAAGCAATGAAGGCTACATGGGATGACACATAAACTGAGGGTGAAACAGAAGAAGAAGAGGAAGTTGCTAACGTTGTTGGTCTTGCAGCAGATTACTCTCCTGATGATACATGGGACAATCTCAAAGAAGACGATGTGAAACTGATGATGAAGTGATTGCTTCAAAGCTTGCGTGTCTCATGGCGAGTGACTCAACTAAGGTAACAAATTCTAATCCTTCTTTTTCTGATTCTGATGATTCTTGTGATGATGATAGTAGTTGTCAAAATGTGAGTGAGGCTTTTGAGGCTCTTTATATTGAACATGAAAATCTTTTGATAAAAACTATGAATTTGAAAAAGAGCAACAAAAGCATGTCTACTCAAATCGAGACGCTTGAGAATGAGATAGCTAGATTGAAAAAGGAGCTACAAAATGCCAAACCTTTCAACCTTGAATTTCTAGAGCTTAAACAAATTTTTGAAAAAATCAAGATCGAAAATGAAAATTTAAAAGATTCTTTTGAGGTTGGTGAAAATACCTTGACCAAGTTACTTCACTCTCAACATGAATATGTTGATAGGAGAGGTATTGGTTATAAAGGTGAGTCCAGCTCCCCCCAATTTAAAAAGGGTTATGGTATTTGTAAATGCTTCTTCAAGTAAGACACGTAGTTCATTCTCTTGCACTTATTGTCAAAAAGGAAATCATAATTCTCTTAGATGTCCTATTCGCAAACTATGTGAGCTTGGCAATCTTATACCGCTTTGCAAGAAACCAAGGTGGATTGTGAAAACAAACCCTCGAGAACTAACCTCCATGGACCCAACCAAATTTGGGTACCTCGCACTAGTGTTTAATTTTTCCTTTGTAGGTGCGTAGACTATCCAAAAAGGGAAATGTATGGATGGTTGACAGTGGGTGCTCAAGGCATATGACTGGTGATGCTTCACTATTCTTGAAGTTAAGCAACAAGGCTAGTGGATCTGTGAAGTTTGCCAATAATGAAACTGCTCGTGTAATAGGTAAAGGTTGTGTGGGTAAGGAAAACACAATCAAAATTAGAAATGCTTTACTAGTTGATGGTGTTAAATTTAATTTACTAAGTGTAAGTCAACTATGTGATAATGACTTTGATGTTTATTTCTCAAAAGATAAATGTCTTATTGTGCATGAAGCTTCTAACTTTCACATTGTCGGTTTTCGTGAAAACAATGTTTATTATGTTGATTTTGACAATCGCTGGTGATGATATTGTATGCATGCCTTCTTTACTTGATGATGTGGATGTGTGGCATAGACGCTTAGGACATGCTAGTATGGAACTTCTATCTAAATTATGTGCAAATGAACATGTTAGAGGTTTACCCAAACTTAAGTATGAAAAAGGTCAATTATGTGATGCATGTCAATTGGGTAAAATGCATAAAACTTCTTTCAAATCAAAACTCGTTATTTCTACCAAAAATGTGCTTGAATTGTTGCATCTTGATTTATTTGGTGAAATTGATGTTGTAAGTCTAGGAGGAGCCAAATATGTGTTTGTAATTGTTGATGATTATTCTAGATACACTTGGACTATTTTACTTGCTAATAAAAGTGATGCCTTCAACAAGTTTGCTAAGTTGTGCGAGAAAGTACAGAATGAGAAAAACTTAGCTATCAAGGAAATTAGAAGCGATCATGGAGGAGAATTCAAAACTCATCATTCAAAACTTGGTGTGAAAAGCATGGTGTTGATCACAATTTCTCACTCCAAGGACTCCTCAACAAAACGGCGTGGTGGAAAGAAAAACAGACCATACAAGAGATGTGTAAACAATGCTAAATGAGCACAATCTTCCTAAATATTTTTGGGTCACGCAGATTGATACAAACATGTCATGTGCTAAATCGAGTCTATCTAAGGCCATCTCTCAACAAGACTCCTTATGAATTGTGGAATGGTAGAACTCCAAATATTTCATACTTCAAAGTTTTTGGAAGTAAGTGCTACATTTTAAATACAAAGGATAAGTTGGGTAAGTTTGATGCAAAATCAACGGAAGGTATTTTTATGGGTTATTCTAGTCATAGTAAAGCTTACATCGTTTACAATAAAGTTGATAAATGCTTGCAAGAATCTATTCATGTTTCTTTTGATGAGACTAACCCTTTGCAAAGAAAGTTGATGATGAGGATGAGGTAGTTGAAGTGGTCAAAAGAAGAATGCCCGAACCTAACAAAGGAAAGTATCAAAGAAAAGGAGATGCAAGCGAACCTCAAGAAACAGCTTGAATTGGAACGAGAGCCCCAAGACATCGACGATCATCTCCATGGGAGAACGCATGATGACTTGCCTAAAGCTTGGAAATCAGTTCGAGATCATCCCATGGAGCAAATTATTGGTAGTCCATCAAAGGGGGAACAACTCGTTCTTCTCTAAATCTTTTATGCTTTCATAGTGCCTTTGTCTCTCAAACAGCCTCCAAAGAACATAAAAGAAGCTCTAGGTGATCCGAGAATGGGTTGTGTCAATGCAAAAAGAACTCGAACAATTTGAACGAAACAAAGTTTGGCATTTAGTCGAAAAACCTGTTGATAGAACTATTATTGGAACTAAATGGGTTTTTCGCAACAAACTTGATGAAAATGGTGTTATTTTATTAAACAAAAGTCGTTTAGTTGTTCAAGGTTATAATCAAATTGAAGGGGTGGATTTTGAAGAGACTTTTGCTCCAGGTGGCTAGGTTGGAATCCATTCGTATTATACTAGCCTTCTTTAGTCACATGGATTTCAAACTACACCAAATGGATGTCAAAAGTGCCTTCCTCAACGGATTTTTAGAAGAGGAAGTATATGTAAAACAACCCCCAGGTTTTGAAGATTTTGAAAATCCAAATCATGTTTTTAAACTTGACAAAGCCCTTTATGGATTGAAACAAGCCCCTAGAGCTTGGTATGAGAGATTAAGCAAACATTTAATTGCAAATGGTTTCAAGAAGGGTAAGATTGATTCTACCTTATTCCTTAAAACCAAAGGCAATCATCTCATTGTAGTTCAAATTTATGTTGATGATATTATATTTGGATCTACTAATGATGAATTGTGCAAGGAGTTTTTTACGACATGATGACTAGTGAGTTTTAAATGAGCATGATGGGGAGTTAAACTTCTTCTTGGGACTTCAAGTGAAACAAATGAAAGATGGAATATTCATCACCAAAATAAGTTCTCAAAGGAGTTACTAAAGAAATTTGGCATGAGTGATGCAAAGGAAATTGGCACTCCAATGGCGATCGCGACCAAATTGGACAAGGATGAACAAGGTAAACTTAAATGAAACAATGTATCGAGGTATGATCGGTAGTCTTTTATATTTAATCGCTTCCCGGCACGATATTATGTTTCTTTGTGTGCCTCTGTGCTCGATTTCAAGCATGTCCAAAAGAATCACATTTAAAAGTCAGAAACGGATTCTTAGATATGTGAAGGGAACCACGGAGTTTGGATTGTGGTACCAAATCGAGTCACTTTGATTTGGTTGGATTTTCGATCTTGATTTTTGCTTTGGTTGTACCTTAGATAGAAAAAGCACTAGTGGAACTGTCATTTTCTTAGGACCTTGTTTAACTTCCCCGGTCTAGTAAAAGCGTAAGCAGTTGTTGCTTTGTCCACCGTTGAAGCCGAATATGTGGCGGTTGGAAATTGCGTTGCACAAGTTTTGTGGATGAAATAGACTTTGGAGGATTTTGGTTTGGTATATGAAAATGTACCTGTTCTTTGTGATAATACTAGTGCCATTAATATTGCTAAGAACCCCATCCAACACTCTAGAACTAAGCATATAGAATTTAGACATCATTTTATTAGAGATCATGTTTCTAGGGGGAGCATAGAATTAAAATTTGTAGGCACTGATGACCAACTAGCGAACATCTTCACAAAACCTTTAAATTTGAAGCTCAATTTTGTAAAATCCGAAGAGAGCTAGGTATGCTTGATTTTTCTAGTTTGTGATTATGTGTTATGTGGTCCCCTCCTTTTTGATGAAAACAAAGGGGGAGAAATAATTGCTATATAATTGCTTTATGCTATGTATGTTTATTTTTATTATTTTTTCTTTATGCTTATGCTTAGGGGGAGCGTATGCTAATGTTTCTTGTTTATCGCCTCCCTATGCATAAGGTAATTTGTTATCATCAAAAAGGGGGAGTTTGTTGTGCCAAGGGCAAACATTCCTTGTTTTGAATGATAACAAATTACAAGTTACTGATAATTTACTTGAGGTAAAGCGCAGAAAAATATAAGAGCGCAGGCGATGAACAAGAGAGCTTGGAAGCTAACTCAAAGTTGTAGAAGCTCGGACGAAAAAGTCTCAAGCATTGAAGACTTATATCGACTTGCGTAGGACACGTGTAAGATCGCTTTACTCAAGCTTTTATAACATTCGTAATTGAGAGATGATCTTTTAAAATAGAACTCGTTTTGTCAAAATATTTTATATAAAAGCATGATTAAATAGGTTAGGCACAAGTTGTTTTTAAAGAAAAGTTTTGAATTATGATTTGTTGTTTTTTATAAAGAAACTTGATTCATAGCTTAGTGTTTTAAAAGAAATTGTTTTTGAAGTAAAGAATCGATTCTTGATTTGGTATTTCAGGCTAGAAATCGATTTCCTCTTATTTATAAAGCTAGAAATCGATTTCATTCTTCCTTGATTAAAGCTACCAATCGATTTGTATCTTGATTGGTTTTGTTATAACTTGTTTTGGAAATAAAACAATCGATTGATGACTTGGTTTTAAAAAGAGAGAAATCGATTCATGGCTTGTAACCTTAGGAGCTAGAAATCGATTCATGTCTTGTAAGTTACAAGCTAGAAATCGATTTATGGCTTATATTTCTAAAGAGATCAATCGATTTTCCACTTATCAAAATAGTGTTAAAAATTGTTTCAACGGTCATATTTTTTACAATCCCTATAAATAGGACATAGGGTTTTCACGATAAAAACACACAACCAAAAACAAGCAAGCACAGCCGCACAATTTTTTTTGGAAAGAAAGTGAGAGAGCTGAACCATATTCTTCATCCTTATGAGATTAAAAAGAGAGAGATCAAAACTGATTGTGTGTGCATCAAAATCATCATCTTTTGCGACATAAGGAGTGATCAAAAACAGAATTTTTGTGCAGCCACACATCTTCATCAAATCGCAAAAAAGAGATAGACCGAATCCCTTATTTGTGCAACGCATGATTTCCTTTCATATCGCAAACCAAATTCTTCAAATCGCATATCCTTTTTATGAGAGAAAATCTTGATCTAAACGATTTTTTTGAGTCGCATATCTCATCCTTTCTAATCGCATATCTTTCAAATTCATATTGCATATTTTCATCCTTCAAGTTGCGAACTAATTTTTGAAAACCAAACCCTAGCCGCTTTCTATTTTTTGTTCTTATTTGCGAAGTGGGTTGTTGAAAGATTGCGAATTACTTTTGAGTTCAAAGATTTTTCGTATCATCTTATCTCTCAATTACAAGTGCTATAATACTTGGGTAACTCGATCATAGTTTGTATTGTATTGGTTAATTCACTTGGTGGTTTGTTTATTGTGTAGAAATCCTGGGATTGCATTCTTGGGTGGTTCGTTCGGGGAGTTCGAATCGTTGAAATCCTAAGCGGGAGCTCGGGTTCTCAATTGGGGAAATTGAGAGGATTGAAGTGTTTGTAACGTGGTGTGCGTTGTAAGACTCAAGAAGCATCTTCATATTATAGTGTTATCTTTCCCAAAGTCCAAAGGTTGCAAAGCCGGAGGCCGAGGACGTAGGGTTTTAGCCCAACCTCGCTAAATTCGCGCGTGTCCTTCTTTTTCCTTATCTCTTTATTTATTTACGCACAACTTAATTGCTGTTTTACTTGCTGATCTTGCATGATTGTTTATCTATAGTGTTGATTTTCGTTTAGTTGAATTTTATCTCTAAACTGTTGCTTACGCAAGTTGCTAGTTCTCAAGCCATTTCCGCATTATTTTTTAAACTAGCTTTAAACTATTTTCAAAAATCCAAAAGGAACTTATTCAGGCCTATAACCTTATTCACCCCCTCTAAGGTTATTGCATTTTCTAACACATTCTTGAGATTGAAGCGTTTCTCAAGATTTTGCCAAATCAAGATTGCGGAAGTGGAGTAGATAACGCTAGCACTGATTTCCTTGGTAAGAGAATTCAGGATCCTGGAAGCTACGATGTTGTCGTTGCGCTTCCATTGCCAGACTTTCGCTGGATCAGATGCATCAGGTTGCAGAATTGAGCCATCGACGAATCCAAGCTTATTGCGACCGTCGAGAGCAAGCATCATGGATCTGCGCCATGAGAGATAGTTTGTGCCGTCGAGGGGTTTTGAAACGAGCACCAAACCAGTGTTATTATCCGTGTGATGGATGTAAAGAGGATCAGAGGTGTCCACCGGAGTTGTCATCGCCGATCAAAGAGCGAGAGGTAGATGGTGCAATATACACACCAAGTTTCACGTTTCAATCTCAGAAAAGATTTAGAACAACAAAAACATTGGACGGAAAAACACATGGCCAATAGCATTTGCAAGAATAACATCTAGGAGTCCTGAGGCTATTCCAACAAGCTTGAGCTTTGTTGCAATAAATAAAAAGATGCAAAGAGGATTCAGAAGATAAAGCACACCAAGGACAAGTGTCTTCAGCATCCATATGTCTACTGTGCAAATTGGATCTCGTAGGTAACACATCTCGGGAAAGACGCCAAAGAAAATGCTTCACTTTTGGAGGGATCTTGGACTCCAAAGACTACGCCAAGCACCCTCTACATGCAAATTACCCTTATCCAAAGTACACTCCAAAATCTGATTCTCAAGTGATGTTGGGAATAAATGATTGATCACTTCACCATTCCACGCTTCGGCGCCTGCAAGAAAAAGATCAGCAACACAGAGAAAAGGATTAAAGTGATTGGTATCTGCTTCAGTTATGACAACATGGTTAGCAGTCCACAAATATCCATAAACTTATATTTATTAAGCCATGAAAGCTAACAAGACATACAAGATATTACAAATGAAAGATAATCAACATAAATCTAACTCATATTTTTTAAGCCATACCACCAATTATTGTATTTCAAGGAATCTGCTACTCAACGTATTTCACAGAAGACCTAATTTGACTTACAGCTCTAAAGAGAAGTGTATGAAGAGAACGAGGGAACTCAGAAAAAATATGCAATAACTATATTTAATAGGATTAGGACAAATCAGATGTTTCAATATTTCCATCTCAAGTTTTCAACTGCATCTGCATATACAATTTGAAAGTATCAACAAAGTAAGATAATTAAAACTGAAATACAAAAATAGGATTAAATATTTATCAGATTGGCAGAAACACTAAATGATATAGGAGTTGATGATATAACAAGGAATTCTAGGTAGTAGAACTAAAAGAAGGATTACTGCATCAAACTATTAGTAATATTTACCACATTTTTGGAATTCTTTTACTTAATTTCCATAGTCATCTTTTAGAGAAAATCAACATTGTGCGCAATTGGACTCCTCTTTTCCACGCATATATTCATCTATAAATGCAAACAATTGAAATACAATTAGCAAACCAATCTTCGGATAACTATGCAAGATAAATTATAAGACAAAGTAATATGGCTAGGAGTTTCAATTTATCCATACAACCAATTCCTAGTGCAAATTAGCATTTGGATGTGCTCCGGAAGTGTAACATGCTCTCCAATACTGAAGGATGATTCTGATGCCACTGTAGTAATGAGAATGCAGAGTATATCACATGCCATTATGGAGAGTATGAGAAACTTTTTTTTTTGACCAATACTTAAGAACATCAAATTCTTCACGGTGTTCTTCATCAAGATCAAGCATTGGTTCCTTCAAATATATATCTATTTCACTCTTACTAATGGAGGGGCTAGTTTCATTTAGAAATTTACTGAAACCCTGTGTTATAATATATCTCTATCAATAATCTAAACACAATTTAGAAATTGACAGAAGTTAAATGATTAAGTTAGCGTGAAAAAACTTATAATTTTTGTTTGCTTGAGCTTTTTTCACTCTCTGCACTAGAGATACACAATGAGGTAGTAGAATCCAAGGATGATTGAGAAAGAGAAATATTAAAGTTGGTGAAATTGGTAGCATATTCTTCATAAATTTTGTCAAATTTGTGCGTGGACTTCTTTGTAGCAATACTTCAAAAAGACAACCTTTGATCGTTGGTCAAGGATAGCTCCAAATGCTAGTACAATACTATAATCTTTCCAATATTTGTCGAATTTTCTTTTCATCTTCATAGACTTTTCCTTAATGACATCATCAGCACACTAGATTGGTTCGTTTTTAAAAAAACACTGAATTTTCCTAACTTGCATGAAGTACAAGCTTGATGTTGAATAAGAACAAAGTTATCTACGGCAAAAAAAGAGCGCGCTTAGCGACAGTAATCCGTCCGTCGCTAACAAAGAGAAAATCCGTCACTAACTACCTTTTGCATCGCAAATAGGTCGGGTCGATAACACTTAGTGACAAAATTGGAAAATCCGTCGCAAATAAGTATTGGTTAAATTTGTCACTAACTAGCATGGGTTGTTGCCCGTCGCTAATTAGCGACAAGCACCTCCGTCGCAAATCAGTTGTCACGTGTGATCATTCACGACAACCAAATTTGTCGTTATTGGCAAAACACTTCACTAGCACAGTGTTAAGCTCCTTACTTTCAACCTAGGGGATTGTAAGTTCAATCCCTTGTGCCTTCGTTATAAAATGGTTTTCACATAATATTTTTGTTTTATAAGTAAGCATACTTTTTGTGGCAATATGTATGTCTCACGTGTACAATCTCTTTTATAGAGTTAGATTTATGAATAAATATTTTTATTGTTATATTATATAAAAGAATTTCAATCTTATTGTAAAAAAAATAATATTATTTTTGACAAAGAATCAAAATTATCTTTTAAAAACAACAAGATTTTAATTTCTTAACCGAATCTATATATTTTGCTAAGAAAATTGAGTCTCTATTGTCAAATTAATTATTATTTTTTTAAATTCATTTTTTTTTGTAAATATAGTATTTTTTATATAGTATTATTTAAATATATTATTTTGGTTCCTTTTAGCATTTCACTCAAGATCTGTCATAGGTGACCGATGCATTTAAACTTTCTCCCTTCTTCAAACTTTTGAGAAAGAATCTCGACGCAACACATATCACACCTTCAATTAGTGCAAAAAAAAGAAGAAGCAAGGGGGATTGTTATTATTCCCATTTTGTACAACAACTAGTATCATAGTAATAATCGTGCTTTCCGTCAGTCATAGTAAAGCACAGTGGCAGATCTTCACCAAAAAGTTAGGGTGAGCCGCTCGTGAAAAAAAAACATGGAAAATATCATAATTTTAAAATACTAAAAAAAATTTTCAAAAATCATTAACCATCTATTCATAATTTCTAGTTTTAACATAAGATATGTGATAATATTAAAAATATGAATAAAATTTATACTCCAAAAAATATTAAAAATACCATACATTTATTTTATTTATATATATATATATATATATATATATATATATATATATATATATATATATATATATATATATATATATATATATATATATATATATATATATATATATAGTGTTACATATTACCTATACATTGTAATAAAAAACTATTTTTTTGGTGACTGTAAAATATTCTATCTATACACCGAGTAAAAATATTATTTATGAACATATTTTAGTCCCATATTGGTGAGCCCCCGGAACCCAACTCACCTAAATTTTATGCAACCAAAAAATATTTTAGTCCCATATGATATATACTATGAAGTTGTAAGTTTGATATCAATTGTAATTACGGGCGTACGTAGTGGTAAAGTTTGGGATGCATAGTCCCATATCTTGGGTTCAACGTCAGTTTCAGACATTTTGACACAATTAAAAACAAATGAAGCCAACTAATTTTGAGAGTCGAACACAGCCTCAAGGAGCCAAGTATTGAACTTCAAACCACTGCGCCACAATTGTTAACTATTCTGGGAATAATTAAATAAAATCTGAATCGTCTCAAGGAGCCAAGTATATTGAACTTCAAACCACTGCGCCACAATTGTTAACTATTCTGGGAATAATTAAATAAAATCTGAATCATCATAAATTAATCTGAAGTGTTATAAAATAATGTGAAATGTCAAACTAGTACAAAAAGTCCTAATAGGTAAAATCATCAGAATTTGATTATCTTGATAGTCTGATCCTGCAATGTGACAAATGTATTACACATTCTCCGTTCTTCAACTAGTGCAAAAATAAAAAAGCAAGAGGGAATGTTTTGATTCCCATTCTGTACAACAACTAGAATCATCGTAATAATTGTGCTTTCCATCAATCATACTAGCTAAAGCACAAAAATTGTGTTTTCCATTAATGGTGAAGATCAAAACATGTAAATAAGTATTAAGGATCAACCATGCAAATTGTGTTTTCATCAACATTGAAAAGCACACATATCGTGTTGTTCTTTGTGGTGGAGATGAAGAGCACAAATATTTTTCTTTTCATAAGTAATAAGAGACAATCGTATTAAAGCACACACAGATTGTGCATTTCAACAACGGTGAAGATGAAGAGCACACATTTTTTACTTTTCATCAATAGTTGAGATCAAAACACGTGAGTAAGTAATGAGGAATATTCATACTAAAGCACACAGATTATGCTTTTCATCAGCAAGAAGATGAAGATCACAAAGATTGTACTTTTCATAAATGGTGGAGATCAAAAATGTGAATAAGCAACATGTCAACTATCTATAAATAGAAATCATGTCTTGATAATTATTCACAACTCATTTTTCTTACTTTTCAATATCTTATAATTTCATACACATTTCTGATAGTAGTAGAAACCAATTCCATCTTCCATCTCAATTTCCAGTCGTAGTAGAAATCTCCAACTTTAAATTTCTTAATCATGTCTTCATAATTCTCACTCTCACGTTTCAACTCAATTCTATACATTATCAAATTAATATCACATAGTTCTACATCCTCAATCCCTCATTCATTATGCGTCAATCAAAGCACATCATTTAATATTTAAGCGAATTTGTAACTTATATTTAATTTTATATTTTAGTTTATTTTAATTTTCCAACCTATGTATGTTTTACGTTAGATACGGTTTTTGATGGACACCCATTTGATATTCCTCTGTTTTCTTTTCTAATTTTCAATTAAAATCATTTGTATTCAAAGAGAACTAGTAATTGTTTTGTTTTGTCACATTAGTCTTTTAAATCCTTCTTCACTTGAATACACTCTAAACTTAAGCCAGATTGAAATGAGTGCTACATACTATTTTGTATTAGTTTATCATATATACGTATTTTGTATACATACTATTTTGTATTGTTTTGTTTTATCATACATACGTATTAGGAAACTATCCTCTAGAAAACAAAATTGGAGAAAATAATGTGAGTTAAAATTCACTGTTAAAGTTCCTCTTCTCTTCTCTCCTCTTCCTTTTTTGTCTTGCGAACACTAAACATATTTTATTCGTGATAGATTGAGGTGACAATTTAACTAGCTCTCATGTTATGCTAATTCCTAAAGAATTAACAAACAAAATCGAAACGAATCAAAGAACGATTGACGAAATTTTGACTTTGTGAGTGTTTGACTTTGTATCATGGTTAATTAGTTTTACTATGGTTAGTTAATTAGTTTCTTCTTCAATTTTGTTCAATTGTTCGTCAAGCATGGTGAAGTGTATCACATTCAACATGGTATCAGTAGCAATTTCTTCGCTGCATCAACGATTCTTCACCTAAATTCTTCACCTTCATCTCCGTTTTGATCGATTGTTTCTTTGTGTCGCTCAATCGATCCCTTTTTCCTTCTTTTTCGTATATTCTTGATTCATCTTCCTCGTTGTGCATGCATCTTCATCCATGGTTGATGCAACTTCTACAACAAGTCCGTATTATATCCATCCCTCCAACAACCCAGGCACCGTTCTTGTCTCACATGTTCTCTCCGATTCCGGCACAAATTACGGTTCCTGGTCGCGTGCAATGACAATTGCACATGGAGCCAAGAACAAATTAGGGTTCGTAAATGGAACAATTCCCAAACCAGAAGCGGACTCAACCAATTATGATGCTTGGATTAGGAGCAATTGACCACCTCCTGGATTCTCAACTCTATTGCCAAAGAATTACATTGCAGTGTCATCTACAATGAATCGGCCGCCGCGATATGGAAGGAGCTCAAGCTTTGAACAGAGTAATGGTCCAAGGATTTTTCAGATGAACAAGGAGGTACTCAACTGCACTCAAGGTAATCTCTCCGTCAGTGTGTATTTTAGTAAATTCAAAGGATTGTGGGATTCTCTTGCTGAACATACCCCCACCAACACCTGCACTTGCGGCGGATCCACCGCACTGGTGAATTCTCTCAAAAGGCAGCATGTGATGATCTCTCTGATGGGCCTGAATGATGCTTTTAGTCATACCAGAGCACAAATTTTGTTGATGGACCCCATTCCCGACATCAACAATGTTTTCCCCCTCATCATTCAGGAAGAGAAGCAACGTGCAATCAGTCTTTCCACCACTGAAACACCTTCTCAGATCAGTTATGCTGTGAATTCTCAATCCAAAGGAGTTATACCGTGTTTGTATGTGTCCCTCTTGCCTAGTAAAAATTGTAGTACTTTAATTACTTTAAAGCATGTGCAGGACATTATTGTGTAAGAAGGGTCAATCAAAAAAATAATTAAAACAAAAAAATGGTACTTTTAAAGTCGGATATTCTTTTTATACGGCCTTATATCCGACTTAAAATAAGACTTTTAAAGTCGGATATCCTTCTTAATCCGACTTTAAATGTGTTCCAGAGATATCATAACACGTTACAATAAAACTTTGCAAGTCGGATTATTTAATTTATCCGACTTTAAAATCGTCTTTTAAAGTCCGATTATTGAATTTATCCGACTTTAAAACCTTCTTTTAAAGTCGGATGTCCATCCGACTTTAAAATTTTCAGACTTTCTAAGTCGCCTTAATAGAAGTCGGATGCACATCCGACTTTGAATGTCCAAAATATCCGACTTTAAATCCTCTTTTTTACTAGTGGCCACAATGCTCACATTGTGGAATGTTGGGTCATGTTAAAGAGAAGTGTTTCAAATTACATGGCTACCCGCCCGGTTTCAAGAAATCCAAGAATGCTCAAGCTGAGAAAGCTGTGATGCAAGTTACTACTGGACGAGCAAATGACAACTCTGCAACTGTGCAGCAATATCAATAACTCTGTAGCTGAGAAAGCTCCTATTGAATTGGGTAAGATGCATTTTGCAAACTTTGCTTATTTTTGCAATTATCTCTTTGATTTGCATAGATGGATAATTGATTCGGGTGCCACAGCACACATTTGCACTGATTTGTCCCTTTTTTTATCATATACCAGACTTCATAATACTTTTGTTACACTGCCAAACAATTTAAAAGTTCCTGTTGTGGCTTGTGGCAAGATAGTTATTAATTCCTCTTTGACATTGAACAATGTTTTATGCATTCCAAATTTCCATGTGAACATAATCTCTGTTGGTTGCTTGTATCAAGATCCAAATTATCACATATCTATAACTGATGATGTGTTCTTGATCCAAGACAAGCTACAACAGAGGGTGATTGGAAAGAGTGAACACCATCATGGCTTGTATTTTTGCACACCTGTTTCTTCAATTCAATCAGTTTGTAATTATGTTTTTGTACCATTTGTTAGCAAATGTAATTCTGTTTGTGATTCCTTGCCTCTATGGCACTCTAGGCTAGGGCACCCATCTGATCTTGTTTTGAAATCCTTGTACAAACAATTATCCATTAGTGAATCAATTGAATGCAATAATAATACTTGCACTGTTTGCCCTGTTTCCAAAATGCATCGTTTATCTTTCAATTGCAATAACAATCACTGTGTTTCTGTTTTTGATTTAATACACTGTGATGTTTGGGGACCATTTCATACACCAACTCTTGAGGGAAAGCAATACTTTCTTACTATTGTGGATGATGCCACAAGATTTACATGGATCCATTTTCTGAAAAGCAAGGCAGAAGCTCCTCCCCTCATCCAATATATCTTCAAGTTTGCTAGAACTCAGTTCAACAAACAGATCAAGGCTATTAGAACTAACAATGCTAAGGAGTTGGCTCTTAACACTCTTCTGCAACAAGAAGGAACCATTCATTAGTTGTCCTGCCCACATAGGCCACAACAAAATTCTGTAGTAAAATGGAAGCATCAGCACCTTCTGAATGTGGCTCGTGCCCTATTTTTTCAGTCAAAGATACCTCTGCATCTCTGGGGTGAATGTGTAGCCACAACAGTACACTTGATAAATAGGTTACCTTCCCCTTCACTAAAAGGTAAATCACCCTATGAGTTAATATATCACACTAAACCAAACTACTCATCCCTTAGAGTATTTGGATGTCTTGCTTTTGCATCAACCATACCTTCCCAAAGGCACAAGTTTTCTCCTCGTGCCACTCCATGTATCTTTGTTGGTTATCCTTTTGAAGTCAAAGGCTATAAACTCTTTGATCCTAAATCTGCCAAGTTTATAATTTCTAGAGATGTCAAATTTTTTGAATCAACTTTTCCCTTTCATCAAGTAAACAGTGAGTCACCAACATTAAATCCTTTTCCTGATTCAGTTTTGCCATATCAGTTTGCCCCCACTTCATCTCCATCTGCCTCTGATAACTCCACAACCTCTATTCCTTTGCCTATGACAGATGCACATGAACCAAATATTGCCACAGATAATGAACCAACCCCCCAACCCACACCGGCACCTCAACCAGATATTGAACAATTATCTGCTTCTGACAGTGACACCGAGGTTGTTGACATTGCTCCTACATCTCCCAATGCCACCCTTAGACGTTCTACCAGAGTTACTAGACCCCCTGCTCACTTGGATAGCTATGAGTGTGGTTCTGTCCTTTATCCCCTTCAGTCATATATCACTTATGATCATCTCACACTACCCTATAAGACATTCATCAACAATGTATCTTCTGTTTTTGAACCTCAGCACTATCATGAAGCTGTTAAGCTGCCTGAATGGCAACAGGCCATGGATTCTGAGCTTGAAGCACTGCAGGCCAACAATACTTGGACAATCATGCCCCTCCCTCCTGGAAAGCGTGTTGTAGGTTGCAAATGGGTATACAGGGTTAAATACAATGCAGATGAGACTTTGGACAAATGCAAGGCAAGATTAATGGCTCAAGGGTTCACACAAAAGGAAGGTATTGATTTTTTAGATACCTTTTCTCCGGTAACTAAATTGACCTCAGTTAGAGTCTTACTTTCCCTGGCTGCAAAGTTCAATTGGCATTTTCTCCAATTGGACATTAATAGTGCATTCCTCAATGGAGATCTCCATGAGGAGGTTTACATGCATCTACCTCTCGGCCTTCAAAGTCAGGGGGAGTCCACAGTTTGTAAACTAAACAAGTATCTATATGGACTTAGACAGGCTTCAAGGCAATGGTTTGAAAAATTTAGCTCCACTATTGTTGATTTGGGTTTTCAAAAGAGTTCTGCAGACCACTCTTTGTTTACTATAGGTTCTGGTCATAGTTTCATAGCTCTATTAGTGTATGTGGATGACATAATAGTAGCTGGGCCTGATAAATGTAAAGTTGCTGAGTTTGAAACATTACTTCAGAAATACTTTAAGTTGAAAGTCATAGGGGACTTGAAATATTTCCTAGGGCTTGAAATTGCTAAGTCAAGTAAGGGCATACATTTATGTCAAAGAAAATATACCCTATAATTGATAATGGACACTGGCATGAGTTCTGCTAAGCCTGCAAGTGTTCCAATGGACCCTGGAATACAACTCAATGAGGTAGATGGTGAACCTCTTCAAGATAGTTCTGAATATAGGAGATTGATAGGGAGATTGATTTACTTGACTATCTCAAGACATGACATTACTTTTGCAGTGAATAGACTCAGTCAATTCATGAGCAAGCCTAAAACAATTCACTTGCAAGCTGCACATTACCTTCTGCAATATCTTAAAGGATCACCTGGGCAAGGTTTAATGTTTCCAGCAGAAAATAGTTTGAAGTTGACAGCATATGTAGATGCTGATTGGGGAAGTTGCCAAGTGACCAGAAAGTCAACAACCGGTTTTGGTATATTATTAGGAGAGTCATTGATTGCCTAGAAATCCAAGAAACAAGCCACAGTTGCTAGATCATCAGCTGAAGCAGAGTATAGAGCTTTGGCAGCTATGACATGTGAGTTATTGTGGCTAAAACAATTGCTCAAATCTTTCAACATTGAAACAAGTAGTGCTATGGTTTTGTGTGACAGTAAAGCAGCTATTCAGTTAGCTGAAAACCCCACAACTCATGAAAGAACCAAACATATAGATATAGATTGCCATTTCATTAGGGAGAATGTTAAAACCGGTTTTCTGAATTTAGTACATGTTAAGTCACAACAACAGCTTGCTGATGTGCTTACAAAGGATTTGCCTAAAGTCTTGTTTGAAGAATTGGTGTCCAAGTTGGGCATGAAGTACTCGTATTTGCCAACTTGAGGGGGAGTTTTGACTTTGTGAGTGTTTGACTTTGTATCATGGTTAATCAGTTTTACTATGGTTAGTTTTGATTAGTTGATAGATGAGTTTTAGTTGGTTAAAACTAGTCGGTTGGTTTGTAACTGAACTAGTCTTAAGTTAGCTTTCTGTTTTAGTTAGCTTTGTGAGATAAATACTCTTTGGTATCAATACTTGTAATCAGATGAAGTTTCACTTCAATTGAATGAAATACTGGAATTTTTCCTTTCTCTGAATCTTGCTTTCTTCTTCAATTTTGTTCAATTGTTCGTCAATCATGGTGAAGTGTATCACATTCAACACGAAACGAGTTCTAATTGTGACAAAACGTAAATTTAGTGAATCACTTATTCACAATCAGATTGTGTGTGCAAGTGTCCAGAGAATTAAACAAACAAACAAGATAAATGCAAGAGAAAAGGGAAGAGAAAACACCAAGAATGATGACCCCCAGAATCTTCTAAATCGGTTTTAGATTCAATTTGTAATCACTGTAACACTTTGTAAATTGAAGATTAATTAGTGGATAGGCTTGAAGATTCAGCAAAAATTAAGGGACGCCAAAATAATTAAATAATATATTAAAAATACATTATTTACAAACTAACAAAATTAAATATTTATTTAAATTTAAAAAGCAAAGCAGAGACCAGGGAGTTGAACTCTGTCTGCACCCACACCTAAATTAGTGATCGCCTAACCACCGCATCTTTTCAATTCGTTGTTGAAGAAGTTGCAAGTGCATTATATATAATAGAGATAGCTACCATTAGTAGTATATTGAAAAAAATTCAAATTTTTTGACGGGTGTCGTGGCGGCAGCAACTGCTCGTTTTCAAAATGTTGCTATGCATTTGTTGTGTGTGCAGCAGTTGAGGCCAAGTTTCTACTTCAAACAAATGATACGGTTAAGACATATACAATAATTTGATCAGCAATGATGAACAAGACCGGACTGGGGAATATACTACTGATTGTATGATCATGTTTAGTTTTTGTTCCTTATGTTGTGCTAGTATTTCTTATATTATAACCATTCATTTTTATGTAGTCAACAAAATACTTTGCTTTTAGTTCATTGTTCTATGAATTTGAGTTTATGAGTTTGGTTTGGTACCGGTGATGCTAATCGGAAAGATTTTGCAAGATATTACAACATTATTATGCTTTGGTGATGTGATTGTTGCTATTTTCATTGAGTTGCTTGTTAGTATGCCAATTGAATGATTAATGCTCTTCAGTTAATTAATTAGTTCTTCTTTTGTTGTATGGACTGTTTTGGTGTTTGCCACTAGTTTTACTTGTGTGAAATGTTTGCCTTGTTCAAAATAGTTCCTCTCATAGTTGCTTGATTTTGTCAGAATGTTGCTACGGGTTTGCCATATATGCGGTTATCGAGGCTAACGCTTTGGACAAAGATGATGTACAATACATGAATGGGCAGCTTTTGGTAACCACTCTTGCGTACGTATACCAGAATGGATTTGTCCTTGAGAGGGATTCCCATATCGTGGGAGATTTATGGCACCGGCACATTTTAGGAGTAGATATCAAGCAGAGACCAAAGAGTTGAACTCTGCCCCCACACCTAAATTAGTGATCGCCTAACCACTGTAACACATTGAATATATTGTATTGGGCTGTTTTAGTTACTCATTACTTCTGTTAGTTACAATTGGTATCAGAGCTCCAAGATTGGGGCCTGACCACTTTTCACCGTAACCACCGCGAACCGCAGTTTCCGGCAACGACGATGACAGAGAAGGAGCACAAGAACACGTTTGTTCAACCGGCAATACCGTGATTTGACGGATACTATGATCACTGGGCAATTTTAATGGAGAACTTGCTTAGATCGAAAGAATATTGGGATGTGGTAGAATGGAATTCCTCAGGTGGAGGCGAACTCATCACAAGAACAAAAGAAGATCTCTGAGTAAGCAAAATTGAAGGACTTGAAGCTACAAACTATCTTTTTCAAGCCCTAGATCGAAGCATGTTGGAGACAATCTTGAAGATGGATACGGCTAAAGACATATGGGAGTCATTGAAACAGAAATTTCAAGGATCCTCCAAGGTGAAGAAAGCTCAACTTCAAGTTTTGAGAGGGGAATTTGAAGCTCTTCGTATGAAAGAAGGTGAAACCGTAAACGAGTATTTTTCAAGAACGTTGTCTATTGCGAACAAGATGAAGGCTTTCGATGAAAAGATTTCTGAGACTACGGTTGTGGAGAAGGTTCTGAGATCGATTTACAAAGGTTTTAATTACGTGGTGTGCTCGATAGTTCAATCGTGTGACATTGAAAAACTCTCCATTGATGACTTACAGAGCAGCTTAATTGTTGAAGAACAACGTATGAAAGGGGATCAGAAAGATGAAGAACAGGCACTAAAGGTGTCAAGTGGAGAAAGATTCGGTGGAAGAGGAAGGGGAAGAACCTCTGGTAGGGGTCGAGGAAGGCAAGCCTCTAAAGATCACATTGAATACTATAGATGTGGGAAGATGGGTCATTATCGCAATGAATGCCCCAAACTTCAAGAAAAGGGTGCTAACTATGCAGGGTTTGATGATGATGAGGAATTGCTACTCATGGCATATGATGAATCCAATCACAATCATGCGTGCTGTTTTGAATGTTGGTTCTTGGTTTCCGGTTGTAGCAATCACATGTGTGGTTGCAAAGATTGGTTTTTCAACCTAGATGAGAGTTTCAGGGAAACTGTCAAACTTGGAAACAACATGAGGTTAAATGTAATGGGAAAGGGAAGCATAAAGTTGAGGATTGAAGGGCGTATACAAGTAATCTCTGATGTGTATTGGATTCCAAATTTGAAGAACAATCTGCTCAGTATTGGACAGCTCCAACAAAGAGGTTTGAAAGTGGTGTTTGAAGATGATATGTGCGAAGTTTATCACAAAGAAAAGGGGTTGATAATCACCTCTAAAATGGCAAGAAATCGTATGTTTACTATTGTTGGATCATCTGTCATTCCAAATTGTTTGCAAGTGACTGATGAAGACTTGGCTGAGCTATGGCATAGGAGGTATGGCCATCTCAGTCATAAGGGCCTGATGCTTCTCAAGCAAAAGGAAATGGTGGATGGATTTCCCTCATTGAAGGAACCTGTGAAGCCCTGCACTGACTGTTTAGCTGTAAAGCAACATAGAGATGTCATGTCCAAGCAAAGAAAATGGAGAGCCTTGAGGAAACTGGAACTAATTCACTCTGATATCTGTGGACCTATCTCACCTGAATCACATAGTCACAAGGGGTATTTTCTCAGCTTTATTGATGATTACACTACGAAGAGTTGGGTGTATTTCATTAATGAAAAATCTGCTGCTCTAGATGTCTTTAAGAGATTTAAGATAATGATAGAAAAGGAAACTGACTGTGTAATTAGCTGTCTAAGAACTGATAGGGGTGGGGAGTTTAATTCCAAAGAATTTAATGAGTTTTGTAGTGAAAATGGAATTAGGAGACAGCTTACAACTGCATACACCCCTCAGCAAAATGGTGTTGCTGAGAGAAAGAATAGAACTGTTATGAATATGGTGAGAAGTATGTTGAATAAAGCCAAATTGCCTAAACAATTTTGGCTCGAGGCTATTAAATGGTCCTTCTATGTGTTGAATAGATGTCCCACTGTTGCACTTAAGGATATAACCCCTGAGGGAGCCTGGAATGAGTCTAAACCATCTGTTAGGCATTTGAGAGTATTTGGATGTATAGCTCATATGCATATTCTTGATGTAGTGTGGAAGAAACTGGATAATAAAAGTCAAAAATGCATTTTCTTAGGCATAAGTGAAGAGTCTAAAGCCTATAGACTCTATGATCCAATTAAGAAGAAAATTGTGATTAGTAAAGATGTTGTATTTGTTGAAAATGATAATTGCAAATGGGAGGACAATGAAGGAAGTGGAAATGTAATTTGCAATTCTGATGAGGAAGACATTGTTAACAGAACTGAATTGAATAATAGTAGAGAATTGAATGATAATGAGGTGATAAACAATGATGAGGTTGAAGGGGTATAGAATGATCTTCAAACTGGTATAGAGAACAACAATGATTCTGAGCACCAAACCACTGTTGAATCTGATAATGAAACCACTGTAACTACCAGGACTGGAAGAATTGTGAAAAATCCAGGTCATTTTGATGACAATGTGATGTTTGGTAAACTAGCAGATGAAGACAGTATTAGAGAGGGAGAAAATATTCACAGTTTTGCAGTGTTTGAAAACTTTTCTGATCCTATTACCTACAGTGAAGAAGTGAAACACAGTAAGTGGAGGAAAGCCATGGACAGTGAGATATCCTCAATTGAGAAAAACAATACTTGGGAGCTAGTTGAGCTTCCAAAGGGTGCCAAAACCATAGGAGTGATCAAGTTGATTTACAAGACAAAGTATAATGAGGCTGGTGAAATTGATAAATTCAAGGCTACGCTCGTGGCAAAGGGATATGCCCAGCCGTATGGTATTGATTACTCTGAAGTATTTGCACCTGTGGCAAGGTGGGATACTATAAGGTGCATTTTAGCAGTGGCAGCCTATGAAGGGTGGAGTGTTTACCAGCTTGATGTAAGAAGTGCCTTCTTACATGGTGAACTGACTGAGGTAGTGTTTGTAGAACAGCCTGAAGGATACCAAAAGAAAGGGAGTGAAGAGAAAGTATATATCAGTTGAGGAAAGCACTGTACGGTTTGAAACAAGCTCCAAGAGCTTGGTATAGCAAAATTGACTCTTATTTTGCTAAGGAAGGTTTCAAGAGGTGTGCACATGAGCATACTCTTTTCACAAAATCTGTGAATGACAGAGATTTAATCATCATCAGCTTGTATGTGGATGACTTGCTTTGCACAGGCAATAATACAAGTGTGATAAACAATTTTAAGGAGTCTATGAAAAGAGAATTTGATATGAGTGACCTTGGGAAGATGAGACACTTTCTAGGGGTTGAGGTAATTCAAGATCAACAAGATATATTCATAAATCAGCAAAGGTATGCAGGGGAGATACTTAACAAATTTGGGCTTCAAGACTGCAAACCTGTGCATAATCTTGTTGTATGTGGTGAGAAGCTAACCAGAAATGATGGAGATATACTTGTCGACACTACTCAATTCAAGCAAGTTGTTGGTAGCTTGATGTACTTGAATGCAAGTAGACCGGATATCATGTTTGCTGTCAGTTTAATTAGCAGATACATGGACAAACCTGCAGAAAAACACCTTGTAGCAGCCAAACGTGTATTAAGATACCTGAAAGGAACTCTTGGTCTGGGAATTTACTACAAAACTGGAAAGAAACATAACTTGCTAGCCTATTGTGACTCAGATTATACTGGGGATCTTGAGGACAGAAAATCTACTTCTGGTTTTGTTTTTATGTTGGGTACTGGTGTTGTTTCCTGGTGTAGCAAGAAGCAACCCATTGTCACTTTATCATCCACTGAAGCTGAGTATGTTGCAGCCACTTATTGTGTGTGCCAATGTGTGTGGCTCAAGAGAATTCTTGAAGAATTGTGTGTGAATCATAAGTGTTTGGCTGTTCTGTGTGATAACAGCTCCACGATTAAACTCAGAATCCGGTGATGCATGGTAGAACCAAACATATACAGAGGAACAACTTGCAGATTTGTTGACTAAACCAGTCAAAAATGAAACCTTCCTGTTCCTGGAAATACTCTGCTCAAATTCTGGTTGCTGTGTCTCTGGTTTCATGCAGTATTGAAGATGTATCTGTAGATTCAATGTTGTTGTTTCTGTTGAGTCAATGTTGCTGTATCTGTTATTTTGCATTGTCTTGAGTCTGTTTTTGTAAACTGTATTTTGAGTTTTCAGTTTTTTTTTTGGTCCAAAGAGTTTTCAGTTTAAGGGAAGGATTGTAACACATTGAATATATTGTAGGCTCTTGCTTTTCCCACACCCCTCCTACTCTAAACACACCCCATAAGGGTGTGAAAAGACCAAAAGACCTATTTTTTTTCAGAAATTTTCACCTGTTCGAACACGGGGCTTCGAACAAGTTCGAACGAGACCGTTCGAGTGTGTTAAATATGGACAGACACCCGGGCGTTTTTCACTGTTCGAATAGGGTCATACGAGCGAGTTCGATTGATTGTAATGCGAACATGTTCGAATCTTTGTTGATCGAACAAATGTTGCGAAATTCTGCAAAGCATAGCGGTATTGGGCCTCGATTCCACCGGCGGTTTTAATCAACGGTTTACAATCACCAAATGTGTCGAGATAAAGGAGTGGATGTCAATCCCTTTGAAATTGTGCTCGAGCGGATAGAATTTAAACGGCTCGATTTGTGATCTAAAAATGAAATCAACGGTGACATTTCACCACACCTATTATAAAAGGGGTTCACATCCTCGACCTTCTTCACCAAACCCTAATCGCTTCTTCCCAACCCACCGCTTCTTCACCAAAACCTTTCTCTCCTTCTTCTCAACCCAAATGAAATGGAATGGCAATTGTGCTCAACCCAAGACTCAAACGACAAATTCCTAACGACCGCCTTCACCACAATGGGATTTGTCTGCACCGACGAACATGGTGTTGTGTTTCGTTGTCCTAACCATGTCTTCTCGCGGGATGAGTAAGGACATCACCTTCGCCAAATCAAGGAAAAGGGTGAGAGAGGAAGATTCGCCCGGAGGAGCGTGGCGTAAAGGCGTGGGCGTATACGTTTCAAAAAGTTCAATTGTAGAGATGATGGGACCGCCCAAAGATTCATGGATCCGAAATGACGGCGACGTCCGCGCAATGATGGAACATCTAGCTAACGTTCCCGATGGGGCGGCAGATCTTAGAGTTGTGCGTGGACACAATACGAACTGCGAAGAGGTCATGCATCTTCTTCAACCACCACCACCCGCACTACAACAACTCATACTTACGAACACACGTAAAGTTGACTATGAGATGACTATGTCGTGCGACTCCATACCGTGGGTTGGTTCATGGTCGTGAAACTAAAAATTTTAGGCTTAAGAACAACATCACATTCGCGAATTGAAAGAAAAAGCGATAAAAAATGTGAAACTAGATGGTGTTCAAAGAAGAAATTAAAAAAATCGAATGTGAATCCCCTACGCCGCCAAGTAATGGAACCCACGTGTCGTATTCGAAGTGCCTTAAGCCTATCAAGAATGACGAAGACGTTAACAAAATGTTTGAGAAACATGAAGAATTCCAAGGTTTCATTGAACCTTATCTCGAATTGTTCGTCAAACACGAGAATCACATCGAAGACTCGCCCAGTAGAATTAGAGGTAGTAGTAGTTCTAAGTAGAACTAGATTGTATTTTGTTTTCCTGTCGTTTCGCTTTTAAATTTCCTATCCTTTATTTTTGCAATTTGTGTTTTTAATTTCTTTTCTTATCCAATATTAAATCCTGTTCAACTTTTTTATTTTACCGTAATTGTTACTGTAATGACAATAAATTTGCGCCAAAGTAAAAGGAATTTCAAATTAAAAAACCAAATGAAACAAAGTAGTTAAATTATTCAGAAAAACTAAACAAATATCCCCTATGACATATCCTCTTTGGGTGTTGCTCCCTCCTCCTCTCATACACATTCCCAAACCTCCTCCTAAACCCACGGAAGGGGTTGAGCGACCTCTTGATGCTTGTTTGAAAAACATGCTCTGACGGCTCCGGGACATGATCATCGATGGCCCCATCAATGTCATCAACCAAATCAATCAGCTCTGGTAGCATCTGTCAACCAAATAACATAACATTATTATTTAAATAAATAGAATATTAAGAAACATTATCATGCAATTAACATAAAAGACACGTACCACAATCGACATCGTGCTCATCTCGCAAGTGCGATAATGCTCGGGAAAGAGAAAGGGATGTGAGACCTAGAGTACCATGGAAAGTAGCCCGACACCGTGTTTGAGGAGTACGGCACACGTGGAGGCCCCGCGCCACCAAGTGGTCCTCAAATGTGTCCACCTCTCATCACACTCGGTGAGGTGCAGACGGCCCTAATGGCAGTGCAGGATCCTCCGAATGTCTTTGGACATGCCCAAACCGCTCGAGCACTCGATCGGCAAGTGGCGCATCATGCACCCACCACTCCGAATGAACCTCCGAACTCGGCCGGCTCCTCAGTGGTCCGACCGCCTATGGGCCGTGTAGGGGTCCCGTGTCACCTCTCACGGTGTAGCTTGCCAAGGCATAATCGATGGTTTGTGACTTGATGCCCCAGGGACATCATCACACAACCATTTCTTCGCCCGTGGGCTACTCTCATCATACTCGGGTGCTCCACCCAAGATGAAAAGTTCGCACTGGAAGTGCTCAAAGATCCAAGCCTCAGTAATGAACATATCATTGGTTGATTATTAATCCGAAAGTAACCCTAAAGCAAACTTAAAAGTAAAGAATATGTTTCATACACAAGTAAAGGAAGATGACCAAAGAATCTTCTTGGTGCTTCTTCCTTGTAGCATCCTTCACCGATCATAGAGATGGGCGGGGCCATGGCCCCAAAGAATAGTCTCCAATCGCCTCCAAATCCATCAAAGATACCAAGGTAGCCAAGCTTAACCTTGTTGCCTGACTTGTCGGCAAACAAGGTGCAACCCAAAAGATACAGCATGTAGGCCCTAGCAGCATGGTCCCACCGCCCCTCAGCTATGGTTGGGTGGTAGACCCTATTCTCGACCATACAAGCCCAACAGATGCCCCACGGCCCGAAATGTCCGGCAACAGATCCTCCGGTGTGGCACCCAAATAGTCAACCAGCAGCTGCTCTCCCTGCCATGAGTTCCAGTCTGGCATGTCATAGAACCGGCCAGTAATGGGGATGTGCAGCAGCTGGGATACATCATCAAGGGTGATGCTCATCTCACCCACAGAAGGTGGAATGATGATGTATCCACCGCCAACGCTCTATGAATGCGTTCGCACCCGCTTGTGGAGAATGGGAAGCCAAGCCCAACCAAGGAACCAACCACGAAGTCGCCGAGTGTCCCTAATCGCACATGAAACAACGCCGTAATGCGTCCCATGTGGGATTGGCTGTAAATCCGGCCGCACCTGCATTCAGAAAAGACACAATAAGCCAAAACATTCAACAACTTAATAAACAAATTTACAACACTCAACTATAAAATAATAACTTACCCGCCGAATAAAAATCGGTGAAATGGGAATGTCGCCTAAACGCAGCAGCGACCTCCCGAGGCTCAAAGAACCTCCTCCTCACGAGGCTCGTGACCTCCTCCTCATGATGCCTGAAGATGAAGGCCTGGCAGCGGATGAAGGCTGCGCACGAAGGCCTGGCGGATGAAGGGGGCGGCTTAACTCATAGCCGGAAATTGAGCATCACGCTCAATATCACCGCCCAATATCCTCCGGAAGTGGGGAGGAGGAACATCAACCCTACCCCCACCCACAGCACGACCCTGGCTCGGGGGAGGTTCACCGGCTTCTTCCTCCTTTTGCGGTTTGAAACCGTAGGAGGTGGCCGACGGCTCGCTCGGATGGTTCACCGCATGACCACATCTACTCTCACCATATCTCAAAACAACAATCAACGAACCAATTCAATCAAATTAACGAACCAAAGAGAATTAGTGAGAAAGGGTTCGCACAAACGATCGCTCGAGCGGTGAATGGGAACTCGCTCGCGACAACCCCGCTCGAACAAGTCAAGATTGCCATTACAAAATACAGCGGTTCGAATGAGGTTGCTCGAGCGGTGTTCGCGACAACCTCATTCGAACACCTTCGCTTTCATGTGTTCGATGGTGCTCGTTCGAACAATTCTCAAGTGAATAAAAAAAACCGAGAATGGAGCGTAGGGGAGAGGCATACCTTGAACAAAATGGAACGAATAGAGAGAGTGAGAGGAGGCGAAAATAACCTAGGTGCTCTTGAGAGTGTTGGTGGAGAAGATTGAGTGAGAGATTGATTGAGTTGGGAGAATGTGAGTGAGAGGAAAGAGAGGTTTAGGGTTCGTAGGAGGGAGGAGGGGAGAATGAGAGACGGGAGAGTGAGAAGGGGGAGGGGTGTGGGTTTTTTTGTTTTTTTGAAGGGGGTAATTTTGGAATTAAAATTTTGATGGGGTGTGAATAAGTAGGGGGGGTGTGGGGAAAGCACAAACCATATTGTATTGGGCTGTTTTAGTTTTTGGGCCTTTATGTGCATAAGCCCACTTGTAAGTCAGGTAGCCCATTTACAATTGAGACTACAAATACATTTTGTAATCAGCTTTCAATCAATGAAGTTAGTTACTCATTACTTCTGTTAGTTACATACTGTACCATTTCAATTCGTTGTTGAAGAAGTTGCAAGTGCATTATATATATATATATATATATATTTAATAGAGATAGCTACCATTAGTAGTATATTGAAAAAATGAAAACAATTCAAATTTTTTGACGGGTGTCGTTGCGGCAGCAACTGCTCGTTGATGAATTATTAAGATGTTGTATATTACATGTCTACTGATTTAGAAAAGTTCAACATGTGTCCTAGAAATTGATAGTTTCTTCATTTTCAGTATCTATATACTGTTAATGGACTCACACCAAATTTCTTTATAAGTCATGTATTTCATATCATTTTTGTGAATGAAATAGAAAGCAAAATTCCCTTCCTCTCCATCTCTCAGTTCAGTGTGTGTATTAGTTTAAATCATGCCTCTTTGATATCAAAATGGTATCAGAGTAGGAAGGTTCTGCAGTTGCAAGTGTGTGTGTCTAAAATACTTTGAGTGTGTGAGGAACAAGAGATAGTTCTCACCCTATCAAATTTTTCAGCATATTTGAGAGAGAGATATGGAGACCAATTTCAATATTGTTTGGTTCGGTCCCAAGTTAGATTGAAATATTGATTATAGTTAAAGGGAGATATGTTTTTTGACGCATAGTTACAGGGAGATATTGATGTCCACTCATTTAAAAAGCTCAATATTTGGAGCTTTGCTGAAGCTTGAGTAGAACAAGGAGCCGATGAAGCTGCTCGAAGAAGGGACCAACTGGCACTCTCACAAATTCATCAAGTAGTAGATTACTCAGTTTTTGGCAAAATAGAAAATGCCAAAACTGCCACAGGTGTATGATATTTTGAAGCTATCATACAAAGGAGTAGAAAAGTGTCAAAAATCAAATTACAGTCTCTCTGAAGAGAATATGAAAGGTAAGAAATGTCTAGTTCAGAAATTGTAGAACAATATTTTTTCACGTGTTACAGACACTACAAGAAAAATTGGATTTTTTGGCGGATTTTTCCGCTAAAAAACACCCAAATCCGCCGCAAAAAAATTGATTTTAGTGGATTTTTCCACGCATAAATGGTTTGGTGGCAACGTATTTTCGTGAATTTCACGGCATTTTTTCCGCGGATTTTAAGTCATTTCCGCGGATTTTGCGGGAATTTATACGATTTCCGTCACTTTCCGCTGAATTTTGCGCTTTTAGGGGATTTTTCCGCCAAAAATAATTTTTTTTTTTTTTTAAGAATCACTGAAATTAACTAAAATCCACTAAAATTTTTGTTTTTTTTTTTAAACAAATCCACCACAAAAACAACTAAATCACTAAAAAAACAATTTTTTTTAAAAAAAAATATTTTAAAAACATTTTTAAAAAACTGAAAAAACGTTTTTTAAAATTAAATAAATTTTAGAAAAAATATATAAATAACATATTTAAATTAAAAAAGTAAAATAAAGCAAATAAAATGTTTTTTAAAAATAAATAAATTTAAATTAAAAATATAAATAGCATATTTAAATTAAAAATATAAATAGTATATTTAAATTTAAAAACTCAAATACCAAATATTAAACATCCATAATCAACAATAAAAAAAAACATTCATAATCAACCAAATAATAAACATCCATAAATTAAAATCCAACAAATCACTCCGATATCCATAATAATAAACATCCATAATCAAATATAAAACTACTAAGGTGCGTGCTCATCATCCGAGTCATCTCTGTGATAATAGTTAGCACCTCGTGCTGGTTCATCACCTAACAAAGCAGCCTCTAACGCACTATAATTTAGATCAAAATTATTGAAGAGATGGGTGATTCTTCTTTGGGGTATGCTAATTACGGGGTTGATACTTTCCGCTTTGGAGTGGTGATCAGTCTTTGGGAAGATATCTTTGGGTCGATCATCATTGTCGTTGTGGTGGTGGATCAGGCCGGGAGGATGATCTTTGGGAGGATACTGATGATGAGGTGGATACTGCTGGGATGGATCATACTGCTGAGAATAATTCGCCTGTGGATACTGCTGAGGGTACGGAGGATACTGAGGCCAAGATCGTGGGCCGGTAGGAAGCCATATGTGATGATGATGATGATGATGGCCTCGAAGGATGGTTCATCCGAGCCATCATCTCGGCAAAACGCCTCGCTTCTCTAGCTTGCTCAGCAGCGCGCTCCTCAATGATCTCTAGTCACCAAGAAGCCCAGCTGGCAGCGGGCGCTCTCAATGATCTCTAGTCGCCAAGAAGCCACGCTTCAAAGCAAGGCTCTCAATGATCCTAGCTTGCTCTTCCGGTTGTCGTGCATATTGCTCCGCCGCTGCTCAACCTCTGGTTAAATTGTCGGGTCAATTGATCTACCATCGCGTTGGGAGCGAAAGATAAGAACGACCAAGATTTCTCTGTCCCCGAATATGATCGACTCGGCGAGAATGCTTTCCTTGAAGAACCCGGGTCCCATGCTACCGATCCTGTCAAACGATCACTCTTTTGTGGGCCAACCGCTCTATCCCACATGTAGCGACCCACTCTAGCCTCCTCCTCACGATCGATCGACCCATCGCTTCTCGCACTGAGACTCACGCCACTCGGCCATCCCAAAGATCATAAGCATCCTAAAAACAAATGATAAATAAATAAATAAATATTAATAAAAAACAATAAAAACAATATAAATATATATATATATATATATATTGTATATTTAACTAATAACATAATGTAGTTTTTTACCTGAATCCTCCTCGCCCTATCGTGGATAAATGAACCGTCCTCCTCTCGCATATACAAGTTGCGATGCAACTCGAGCAAACCGACCTCCCGTCCCGCTTCTTCCTCCTAGATACATAATTTTATTATTTAATAACAACTACTTAATTAATTAACACATAGTTAATAAATTTAATTAATTGATGAATAAAAGTAATAGTTATAAAATTACGTACCATGCGCAACTGGTGATGAGTTCCAAAGACTAACACATCCACCGAGTGATTGCAGAGGCGCCGCATTTTCGTAAGCACGGTTCTTCTTAGCTTTCTCTGCTTTATTTTTAAATTCAGGAGTGTCCCAATACGCGAGCAGTTCTGCATAAGCCTCTGGTCCCATAAAAGGAGGTTTTGCCTTTGCTTGCCGTACACCCCGCAGTACTTCAGAGTATCTATCACTGCATCTCTTATTGAACGCATGCTCAACATCTCTCTGTTGTTCCGGTAACCATGTACATTGTTCCTATTTAAAAAATTAGAAGAATATTGTTAATACAGATAAATTAAATAATTCAATAAAATAATTAAAAATTAATTATTTCATAGAACTTACTTGGAAAGAATTGAGCATGGCCCTAAAATAGTCTTTCCTATCATCTTTATCTTTCTTAACAAAGCAATTCAATTTTTCCAACCTTTGAAAAATTCTCACTGAATTGCGCTTATGATAAATGGTGGCTGCGAGCTTTGAAGGAATAAACTCAAATTTTTTAAAAAGTCAATATTTTGGACCACGAAAGTAGTTGTATAAAAGGCAACAAAAATTAATAAATAATTATATACTTACGAATCTCCTTGAGGCACCACGATGCGACGACCATCTTCAACATGTGTCGGTAGTAAGTCATCCCCGCTAACATCACCGGAAGAGTGCAAAGACTACTACTACTACTCGCACCATCCGTGGTTGGCTTTGGCAAATATCTGCCAAGAGGCACAACACAATGACGCGCCCCCGTGACGCGCGCGTAGGCGAGTAATAATCTTTCTCTGGCTCCACCGCCGTATCCGCGACAGTGGAGGAACATCGTATGTGTCGTCTCGATCAGATGAGGATCCAGATGATGATGACATACCTATATACATATATATATATATATATACATACATTTAAATATTAAAAAAAGAAACATGTATATATATTGCATAAACATTCGTACAAATATTCATACAAAATAACCATAAATATCCATACTATTACTAGTTAATTAAGTACCAAATAAAACAGAATAACTAGAAAAACTAATTTGAATCCCACTCATTCTCAAAATCATCATCATCAGATGAGCAGGGAATTCTTGATACACCAATATGTTCTTCCTGCATCTTCATCAAGATCTTCTTCTTCATCAACTTCATCACGGTGTTTGGTTGATCACATAAACGAGTAATGGGTTCCACTTGAATCACTTCATTTACATTAGACATCTCATCCATTTGAAATGGGACATCTTCCAAAGGTGTCATTTGTCTCAATCCGCCTCTTGGTTTTGTCTTAATTGCGACACACCAACCACGCCTATCGGTCGCGTTGATGGATAAGGGACATAATAGACTTGTCTCACATTTTGAGCAATGACGAACGGATCATACAATGATATCTACTACTCATTTTAATGTCGATCAGATTTGACTTTGGATTTACCCTTGTTCCTCGAGCGCACGGATCAAACCGATTACAATAAAAAGCACTACCGTCGACTATAGTCTAGATAGGGTACGCAACTTCGTGATATGTGTTGAATCACACCATAAAAATCACCTTCACCACCTCCAAAGACACCCTTCATGCAAACTCCACTATTGATTGTTTCTCCGCTGTGTCCATTCATTATTGTGAAATTTGTATCCATTGACAAAGTATGTGTGCCATTCTTTAACACATCTTCGAGGACCGTCCGATAAGTTCCTCAAGTGTTGGTTGGGAGGAGTTGGTGGGAGGGCATAAACACGTTGCCTAAACCACATTGGAAAATGTGCATTAATATAAGCCAAGATTGTTCTTCACTTATTTCCTCGGATGACAAGAATTCCCTAAAAGAAATAATTAATTGTTACACATTTGTCTACTTTTATTGACTTAATTAAGATCGATATATATATATATAGTTAAATGTTGAGGAATACATACTCAATGAATGGTTGCACCTCAAGATGCAGCTTTATCAACACATGAATATGTGTTTGCCTTGAACTCTTCCTCTGTCGGCCAGTGAGTTGACTCCCCTCCCAATGGACGACCGGGTAGACAAAAGACAGACAAAGCTAATTCATGTCTAGGACATTCAACATCCATTTCATTTCGACTGCTTCTTGGAGCAAATTCATTCTTGAAATAATAAGAACAAAAGTTGGTTGTTTCACGGTGTAAGTATGAAGAACATATCGATCCTTCAACTCTAGCTTTGTTTTTCACCGATCTTTTTGAATCACCCATGAACCTAGATAATTAAACGATATGTTAATTAATTAATTAATAATGTTATTTTTTAAACTTCCTTAATTTATATTATAATAAATAACTGACCTTTCAAACGGATACATCCATCTGTATTGGACAGGTCCGCCAAGTTTAGCTTCAGATGCGAGATGCACCGGTAGATGCTCCATAGAATCAAAGAAACCAGGCGGAAATACTCTCTCCAACTTGCATAAGATAAATGGGATGTCTTGTTCCATTTTTGTAAGATCATCAACTTTTAGGGTTGCTGAACACAAATTCTTAAAGTATGTACTTATTTCAATCAGCGGGTTCAAAACGTGTGTTGGCAACGAACTAAAAGCGATGGGAAGTAAGCACTCCATGAATACATGACAATCATGACTCTTCATCCCATGCAACTTCCCATTATCCACATCCGCACATCTAGATAAATTGGAAGAATAACCGTCTGGCATTTTCAACTCTTTTATCCACCGATAAACTGCTTTCGCTTCTTCCTTAGATAAAGTATAATTGGCTTTGGGTTTCAATGTCCTAGTACCTTGCTCAACCAACAACAAATCCTTTCGTCTACAATAATGAGCTATGTCCTTCCTAGCTTTCTCATTGTCTTTCGTTTTACCTTTCACGTCCATGACAGTGTTAAATATGTTATCAAAAAATTCTTCTCTGTATGCATTACATCCAGATTGTGTCTCGATGAGATTATCTTTCCAATAGGGAAGTTCCCAAAAGATACTTCTCTTTGTCCAACAGTGCCATTGCCCATAGCCTTCGGACGAGAAACAACACCGCTACGACTTCCACTCGGAGGGATGTCTTTAACACTGCCCCAAACTTCCTCTCGTGTCAAACTATGAGGAGGTCCACTTGTTTCAACATGTCCCTTGATGAATGCATATTTCGCTTTCTAAATGGGTGATCCATAGGTAAGAACCTCACGATGCGAGTCAAACCACGAAGTTTTCCCTCCGTATTTAAGAGTGAAAGCCCTTGTGTCAACCATGCAAATCGGACACGCCATCTTACCATGTGTTCCCCATCCGCATAACATTCCATAGGCGGGTGAAAGTCATTAATTGTCCACATCAAAGTCGCCTCATTCTCAAAATTTTGTTTGCGTCTTTGCATCATAAGTTAAAACACCGTACACAACCTTTTTAGGTCATCAATCAAAGGTTGCAAATATATGTCAATACCACCGTGTTGGATTGCTTGGCCCCTAATAATAGCATTTAAAAACATGTATGGTTTAGACATACACATTTCTCGTGGAAGGTTGTATGGGGTGACAATAATCGCCAACAAGAATACGGTGATGCCGATGCTTGAATATAGGTGTGAAACCATCGAGCATAAACCAAGCCGAACATTGCGTGGATCATCGCAAAATCTGGATGAACACGATCAAAATGCTTCCAAGCTTCACCATCGGATGGGTGACGTAATTCACCGTAATTGTTTCTATTTTCATGGTGCCACGTCATTTTACCAAATGGGATGCTCCATTGATGTAAACATCCTCTGTAGCCTTGTATAAGCGGCAGATAGAACATTGCTTTCCGTGGAACCGGTTTGCCTCTGCTCGTCCTCTCCTCCGCTGGCAGCACGGTAGCGTGGCTCTCCACACAACTTGCATTCCGTCAAATTTCCATCATTTATGCCAAACTCATTATTATAATAGAGCATGCAACCAGACACACAACAATCAATTCTTTTAGATTTTAAGCCAAGCTTCGATACCAGTCTTTTAGCATCATAATAACTCATGGCAAAAGTCCCTTAATAGGGGTTGCATCCAACATCATTTTGGTCATATATTCCATGCACAACTCGGCAACATTAAATTGAGACTTAAGACCCAACAACCGAACACACATTGATAATTTTGAGTCTTTAGATCCTTCAAATAATGGTTTATTTGTCTCACTCAAATACGCGTAAAACAATTGCGCTTCCTCATTTGGAACTTCTTCAGCATCATATTCTGGTTCTTCAAAATCCAAATTTACTCCAACGGCATGAGATATCATTCCTCGATAAACATCTAACGCTGGTTGCATGATTTGGCGGATCCGGATGTGGAAGCTACTTCTTCAACCGGAACATTAGTGCTTGAAACATATACTTCAACCGAACATTAACTCGCAGAACAACTACCGCAGTACCCTGTGCTACTTCGCGTGATTTACTCCATATCCAATAATCCGCCTAAACCCATTATTGTACAAATGCATTCTCGACTTCATCTTCATTTTTATAAATCGAATTGAACATTTCGCGCATACGGACATCTAATTCCCCTTCTCGCGCAAATCCTTCGTCACGCTTAGCACAAAAAATAAACTCTTCTACTCCTTCGCAAATCGTCTCTTTAAACCGCTTCTTCCGTGATATAATCGATCATACATCCAACTACGATCCATGTTTTCTAAATCCTAGTACTACGTGTGCTACAATAAAAATTATCATAAACAATAACTATTACTTTTCATTTCATAAATAATAAATCAAAATCTATATTTTCTTACTTACATACTCATACACATACATACGCATACACATATACAAATATCATATGATCATATACGTACATACATACACATATACATATACAAATATTTACATATCATAACTACTTAAATGAAAATAACATTTTAACACATAAATTACAACATTTGACACATACATTCTATTAATATTAGTCATTTTAACTAACAACAAATAACATTTTAACTAACAACTCTATCAATTTTTTTTATTAAATATTTTATCAACAATAAATTACATATCATACTTATTTAAACTAAATGAAAATATAACAATAAATTACATATTAAACTATTTAAATGTAACTATTTAAATTAAATGAAAATAAATTACATATCATAAATCTTTCATATATTTAATTGATAATATAATGATTTTCAAATATATAGTAAATTTTAACAATTTAAAGAAAAAAAATTATAATGTGATGATTTTCAAAAATATGATAAACTTTAACAAATTAATCAAAATAATGATTATATAATGAAGTTTTGAAAATTTAATATATTACAAATTTATCTAAAAGTATTATCAACATAAATTAAAAATTAATAAATACGTTAAATTTATTTTTTTAACTACTATATTATTATATTTCATATTTTCTAAATAATATTAACACAAACTAAAATTTAATAAATATAATCATTATTTTATTTCGTATTTATTTGTTATTTATTAATAAATTATTAACATATTATTTCGCCATTTTTAACATAAAAAAATATTTAAAAAGTTTAAAATATTAAAAAAAATATTAACATATAATTTCCTATTTTGTAATAAATACATTAATTTTACTTTGTACTACTTTATTTACAAATAATATCAAATAACGTTTAATGACAACTAATAACTAACCGGTAGTGCCGAGAAGACTCTGACTTGATGCTAAACCGGAATCCTTTGAAGAAAGAAATAGAGATCACCAACCTCAAATAAATCCTAAACAAACAACACCACAATTAGTAACAAACTATAAATTAAAACAAAGTATAAGTTCAAATAAAGTTTAAACTAAAACATACCTTCAAAACTTTGATAGAGGAGAAGAAACAAATTTAATTGTAAGAACTTTGAAAGAAAAAATTCGAGAGAATTGTTGAGAAAGAGTGAAGATTGAATGTGAGAAGTGTTGAAATTTTAGAGAAGTGTTGGGAGAGTGAAGAGTGAAATCGAATTAGAGTGAAGGTGTGGAAGGAAGGAATGAAATTCAGAATATAAGTAAGGGAAGTTGAAAAAGAGCCGTTGTTCAAGGTGACGTTTTCGGCGGAATTCAAGTCCTTTTCGGCGGATTGACTTGATTGGACCGAGGTGTCCTTTCCGGCGGAATTCAATTCTTTTTCGGCGGATTTTCAAATTTTGTCTTTTCCGGCGGAATTAACTGTCGTTTTCGGCGGAAATTCAAATTTTAAAATCCCACCAGTTTCGATCAAATTTTCTAGCGGAATTCTAGGCATTTTCGGCGGAATAAATTTTTTTTTCTGAAACTACTTTCTCTTTATAATCCGCCGAAATGCAATAAATCCGCCACAAATGCCAAAAATCCACTTAAGTTTCGGGAGACTAAATCACGGAAAATGCAAAAATCAGCCGGAAATTTTCTGGGGGATTAAAATCCGCCGGAAGGTTACGCCTTCTAATTTCACTTTTTCTTGTAGTGAGATCTTGTCAACAAAATGAGGGTGTATAGAGAAGACATCCCAGAAAACCGAAATTTGATCATGCCGATGAAATTTGATCATGCGGTGACTACAATAATTGAGTCTCATGACACTGATTAGATGTCAGTAGCAGAGTTACGTACAAGGAAGTGTTGAAGGCCATGCTAACAGAATATTGGAGAAAACCGAAAGAGTGAAAGAAGAGGCGTTGAAGAGTCAGGTGAATCTCAACAATGTTGTCGAATCTAGTCAAAATGGAGAAGGCAGAGGTCGTGATAATTTCAATAATGGAGGAAGAGGAAACTATAGAGGCCGAGGCCGAGGAAGTTTCAGAGGAAGAGGACGTGGAAACTTCAACTTGTGGAGAGAGACAACAATTTCAGACCACCCAATCAAGGAAGAGGTGAAAATAATTTTCGTTTCACTAATCCTGGCCGAGGAAGAGGTAACTACAACTAGAACAAATTTTAGTTGCTATCACTGTGGAGAGTTTAAGCATAAAGCCTTAAATTGTAGATTCAGACACTAGGGGAACGTGGCAGAAAATCAGCACCAAGATACTGTTGAAAATCTTGGTATCATCCAAAGTTTATTTTTGACAAATAATACATTTACTGAAGATGAAAATGTTTGGTATTTGGATACTGGGTGTTCTAACCATATGTGTGGGAAGAAAGATTTATTTTCTTCTCTAGATGAAACAGTAAAATCTACTGTGAAATTCGGAAATAATTCAAATATTCCGATTTTGGGGAAAGCCCAAATTTCTATCAGGTTGAAAGATGGATCAAAAAACTTTATTGTTGATGTTTTTTATGTTTTGGCCTTCACCACAATCTACTGAGTATGGGACAACTGTCAGAGAAGGGCTATGATATGCAGATTCACAATGGCTACTGCACATTGATCGACAGAAATGGAAGATATATTGCAAAGGTAAAAATGACTCCCAACCGTCTATCGTGACATTCAATGAAGGAGGAATGTGGGATTGGTCATCAAAGTCCCAAAAGAAGCCAATAGCAGTTCCAAATAATTATGAAGAGAAGAATGAACAAGGAGATACAGTGCCTGAAGAGCCAGAATCATCTAATAGACCACGGAGGCGGCGACAACCACCGTCCAGATTTGAAAATTATGTTGTGGGTAACGATAATGACCCATCTGATGAGGAGATTATCAATTTTGCTTTGTTTTTAGATTGTGAGCCAATTACTTTCAAAGAAGCGTCAGGTGATGAGAATTGAAGAAAAGCCTTAGATGAATAAATATATGCTATTGAGGAGAAAAAACGTGGGAACTGACAAATTTACCAGCTCATAAAAGGCCTACAGGAGTGAAGTGGGTGTACAAGTTTAAGTACAAACCCATTGGAGAGATTGATCGTTTTAAAGTAAGGTTGGTGGCTAAAGGGTACAAGCAAAAACCAGAAGAAGCATATGTTAAGCAGCCTGCAGGGTATGAAATCAAAGTGAAAGAAGTGGTGATCGAGTACTGTCTCACTGAAGAAACAAATTGCACATATTTTTGTAAAGTCTTTGAAGATTGAGTTATTTTATATGTTGAAAAAGATGCTTGAAATGATAATTTTGCAAACTTTATTTAAGAGAGGCAATGTCGGCAAAAATTAAATCAAGCAATTAAGAAGATTTGAGAAGCACTAAAAGACTTGAGAAGAAGTACATTTACAATACTTCTACAATTGTAGGCACCTCCATAAAAAAATGGAGCAATACCAATTTAGTAGTTAGTTTAATCATTAAGTATGTGTTGCTTAATAGTTAAGAATATGGGTGTTCAAAGCCAAATCAACCTAATACCGCAAACCAAACCAACCTAAATCGAAAATCGCAAACTACAAAATCTATTCGGTTTTTTTCTCCAATCAACCATGTGGTTTGGTTTGGCCCACAGTGTTTGTTCCACCAACCAAACCAAACAAAACTACAAGTAACACTAAGGCTTATTGACTTACAATCTTTCTTACTAACTTATTAGCCAAATCCAACTAAAACTCAACTCTCACTCACTAAATAACTCAAATCCAATTGATTTTTTGACTCACTTACAAACGATCCATTTTGTTATGATATATTTAAAAATGACAATATAACATTTAATTCAAATTCTTTTAAACATGACGGTAGCTATCTTACAAGAAATAAAAGACAATAATTTATATACTACATATATTTGAGCAAATTTTTTTCTTAAAGATTTATGTTAATTGTTTTATATTTTAGTTATTTTTAATTCTGTTTAAATTATGTTTTGTCTTAGAAAAAACCAAACCAAACCAAACCAAACCAAACCAATACAAACCACATTGGTTTGGTTTGGTTTTATTTAGGAAGCCAACCGAACCAAACCAAACTGCGTGTTACAGTTCGATTCACTTTTTGTCTCAAAACTGAATCAAACTGCAATACGAACACCCCTATTTAAGAATAGTAGCCTCTATAAAGGCTTGTATTATATGCCATGTTTCATATCATTTTTGTGAATGAAATAGAAGAGTAAAATTCTCTTATACTCCATCTCTCAGTTCAGTGTGTGTCTTTTAGTTTAAATCATGCTTCTTTGATATTAGAGATAGTATTATTCATAACGACTTTTTCACTTATTAACTGAAGTCAAGAAGTAGTGGTAACAAACGTTTACTTCCGTTTACGAAATATGTTTGAGGATTTGCCAATTGTTGTTTCATTTCTAGTATTATTGTTTTAAGATTTTAACTTTTCCTTTGTACTTTGAATCGAAATTAATATATGCAAGATGATTTCATTTCTTTTTTTAATAAGAAAACTTGAATGTGCTAGAAACACAAGAAAGAGGGGTTTGAGTTGTATTGACCACTTTTTTAGCTTTTTACTTAAGTTAAACCTATGTTAACACTAAAAATATTTAACCTCGTATTAAAACAAGTTATTGGAGAATGAACTTAAATCGTAGTGAACATAAAAATATAAAAGCAGAAGGGAGAAGAGAAATATGCATAGTTGGTTTATCCTAGCTCACCATACCTGTAGCGACCGAAAAATCCGGGAAATGATTCTTCGAAAGGTTCTTAAGGAAGCCGCCACCAAATTTTAGTTTAAGGGCAAATTCGGAAAATCCCTTTTAAGTTTTAAGATAAGGCGTTGTTAGGGTTCGGGAGTCGTTATGTGTGGGGAAGGTATTAGCACCCCACGACATCCTATTGTCTAATTACTTTAAGATTTATTTAATAGTTACCTTTTTATTTGTAGAAAAAAGACTTATTTATGTTTTTGGTTTTAGTGCTTGACAAGGGTTGAATCTTGCTCCTACGCACTCTCGCATGCAATGGAGGAATCAAAGCTACGTAGTTCTTCCTGAAAAAGGTTTTATGGGTTGGTGTTTTTTAGTGTAGGGGTCCTAGGATTCCTTGAACTGTACAGCTCACTGATTCCTAGGACGCTGACTAACCCGATTGTACAACCGACTTAGTCCCCTACTTTTTTGGAAAATGATTTTTGAATTTTTGCAAGGGGTTGTGAGATGGGTTGATTTTAGAATAGGTATTCTAGAACTCTGAATCAGATGCACTCATTAGTTCTAGAACGCCGATTAACTTGGTTGTACAATCGACTTAGTCCCTATTTTTAGGAAAAATGGTTTATTCGTATTTATTAAGTTTTCGGGGTTACCAACTGCATGCACTTCATTGGCCCTAAAATAATGACTAACTCGGTTGTACAACCGACTTAGCCGTTTATTTAAGAAAAATAGTTTATTCGTATTTATTAAGTTTCAGGGTTACTGAACTGTACAGCTCATTGGCCCTAAAATAATGACTAACCCGGTTGTACAACCGACTTAGCCGTTTATTTAACTTCGAGGGAAAAATTATTTATGTTTGAGTTACAAAAGAATTAAAAAAGAACAACAGGGGGTGAAAATTGTAAACTGAGGTTTTATTAGTCGCAGGGCGTTGTATAACTAAATAGGTGCAACTAGCAATGGGGTGTTGTATTAGTAATAAATGGGGTGTGAAAAGAAAGGGGGTACGCTGTTAATTGGGTGAGGTAAGTAGTTTGATAATGGTAAGAGAAAAAAAGTTTTAAAATGAATAAATTAAAAAGAAACAAACAAACGGAAAACGTGGGGATATTAAATATCCACCCCCAATTTTTGCAGGCTCTAAATGTCTCTCCCCCTTTACCCATTTTTTAGCCGCATCATTCTCTTCATCAGGGAAGAGAGAGAGAACGAAGTTTGAATACCATGAGAGAGGGAAGGTTGCGATTTGAGAGAGGGAAAGAGGATGGAGCTCGTTGGTGACGTCGCCGGAGAGGGAAGGACAAACGGCGGTGGGGGAGGTTCTGTAACGGGGTTCGCGCTGTGATGGTGGTCTCGGTGACGTCGCCGGAGAAGACGACGGAATCACACCGGAGAAGTGATAGGTGCGTTTTTTGCTTGTTACTTTTGTTCATCTTCTTCTATGTCTCTTCCTAGTTTTTGTTTTTTCATATTCTGATCTAGTTTGATTATGTTAGGTTACCTATATTCTTCTCCGATCTTCAATACATCAATTTCATTTCAACAACTAAGCTACAGTATAACTACTTTATTATTCTCTTTTTACAACAAACAGAGGCATAAAAATGGGTATATCTCTGTCTTCTATACTTTTCTAATCTGAACTACCAGACTTTGATAAAAAAAAATGAAGAGAAATGACATTCACCAACCTGGGTCCTGATGTGAAGATGATTTTGTTGTAGTTGTTGTTACGTATTATTGCCTCTGATCTATCATTTCTGCCGCTGCTGCGCCTTGTATGCTTCTCAGAATTTCGAGTTTTAGTGTCTAGGTGATTAGGGTTCTGATGTTGAGCCCTAATCATTTTGGAGGTGATTTGTGAAATCTCCTTTTTTCTTTTTTTTCCTTTTTTTGACTGTGGTTGTACTGCTTATTTATAGTCAAATACTAGGTTTAATATTAATTGGTTTTGACCAACTTGACTGGCTTATGCAGATTGGGCTTGCTTGAGAAGCTTTGCGAGCAAGAAATGCACCCAAGATTACTAATTGTTGTTGTTGTTTATCTGTTATTTATTTATTTTCGTTTTTACATTTTTTTTGTATTTTCTTGTATTATTATTTTTGTATATTTGGACACTTTGGACAATTAGACACTTTTTAAAATGTAAATAACATTAAATAGATTTTTTTTGATTGCATAAACAAAATAAGAATAAAAAATAATAAGAAAAAGGAGTCAGGCCAAATACAAAGACGAGAATGAGCCGGACTCGACAAATACGCTAAAACTAGACCAAAAATAAAAGAAATGGGCGCGTTGACTAAGAGACCACAAAATTAACTCGGAATCGCATTACTAAGTCTGAATTTAAACCAAATTTTGAGGAAAATGCCTTTAGGTAGACTTGTTCACGTACGACCAAACTCGAATACGGATATTAAATTGAAGAACGCGCGAAAAGATCGATCATCCGCGTGCGTGCCTAATTTAAACAACGGCGTTTCGATTTAGTTGAACGGAGTGATTGAATTAGTAACCGAGACTCTACACTAATAATTCTCGTAATCATGCGACTCCAAAACACGCTCTTACTAAAAATAAACGACTAAAGCGAGAAAAAGAAGACGGACAAAATTGGGGTATAACAATACCTATTTCTACATATAGTCTACCCATTATGGGGTGATATCTCCTTCTTCACTCAAAGGTTAATCTACTAAAAATCAAGTATTGTTTACTTTGCCTCTTCAGGCACCATGAGTATTTTTTTACTCGCCTTTCTAGGCTAACTACTAGAGACCTCCCTAGTCTTCTTGGGAATAGGTCGGGCCACCTAACAGGGGCTTACGGCTCAGCCTACGACAGGTCAGGCCAAGCCAGACTTTTTTTGAAAACAGATATGGCCAAGACTTTTTCAAAAGCCTATTTAGCTAAATAGGCCAGACTATATAGGTCATCAAAAAAGCCTTTTAGGCCTATCAGGCCGGCCTATTTAAATGAATATAACTAATTTTTTTAATTACTAATATTATTTTGTATTGAATATGGTGTTTTGTGTTAAGTCATAACTTGACTAACATTTTTTGTTAGTTTAAACATATTAACCTACATCAATTTTTGACATAGTTGAAGTTATTTTTATAAAATAGAATTTTAATAGGATGTCATATAAAGATATTTTCCTAAAAGATTTTTTTAGATCTCAATTAGAATTTAATCTCATTGACCTATTAGCTTGTTAGTCTATTTAAATGGCTTACACAATTGAAATATTGTAGGTCTTCTTAAGAAAATAGTCAAATAGAGAACTTAAAACGCGCTTTCGCATCGTTGTCAGAACTTTCAGAAAGCGCAGTCGGCGCCAGAAAATGAGTCTATGATAGCCACAGCGCCACGCTTATTATGCGCCTAATGTTTTCAACGTGCGCCTGCGCCAAACAAACAAAACTAAATTTCTACCAAATTTATTCCCACCCCTCTCAACATACTGACAATTGCCTTTGAGGAAACTGCATATTGTTTACTATCCTCTCTAGGCGACCAAGTATTATTTGCTCGCCTCTCCAAGCTGCAATAGTATTCTAGCCTCTCTATGCAGTCCACTATAGAGACCTCTATAGTCTTCTCAACGTGTTGGTAACTGCCATTGAGAAACCGAATATTTAGTTGTCTTTCTAGACTATTTTCCAAAAGGAAATACATTCTGATTTCCCAATTCACTCTGTTCATACTTTTCATTCTTTTCTGCTTAATCTCATCACTGATCAACTGAACTCAAATAGAATCTTGAGGTTTCAATCACAAACGGGTACACAAAATAAAAATGATTTAAACATGACTAAAAAGATAGTAAATAAATATAGAAAACAATTGTGAATATAGCAGAAAATAGAGAAATAATATACAATTTAATAGGAAAATTTCAATATCATTAAAAGTTAAAATGAAAATTCTCATTTTTTACTATATGACAAAAATATATTTATACGTTGGGACACAAATGCAGACTGGGAAGTACTCACGAGTACCCAATGAGTATCAGTACCAAATAGGAGTAGCGTAAGAGTACGACTCTAATTTTGAAGTACCCATGTCAATATTGCAATTCAATCAAAGAGGTTTGTAAGAAACCCAGTGTGTCAAGTGGATATTGATATGAAAGAAAAATTTAAGCATGTTTGTGAGAGAACATGTGAAAGAATTGAAATGGAATTTGAACTCTTAAAGAAAACTCATGTAATTAATGCGCCAACTACTGAAATATTTACTCATTGCAAAAGTAAATTTTAGTAAAAGCCTCAAGCAAGAGAAAGATAGTTTGGTTTGTAAGTTCAAAGGGGAAGAGAATAGAATAGATAATCAATTGCAACCTTGCAATTCCCTACAAACTCCTTGACCCCTTGCAATTCCTCTCAAGTGTGCTAGTTCAATATCCTCGTAAAAGTTTGCTAGTTCAATTTTACCTTTTGATAGGTATCATCTTGATGGGTAGCTAAAACATTATTCTAGAAAACTGTAGAAAATCAATGGGAGCGGATTCAGTGTCTTGGTGGCGGGGTACATTGATGCCTTTATTTTAGTAATAGCCATTGGATAAATCAAGTAACCCAAAACGTGCTACGTGTCCATTTTTCATTTTTAAAAACTCATCAAATCAAAACCGCCCACACCAGACCATCGCTCGCACTGCCCACTGCTTTGGTCGCCAAGGTGCCCTTGTCTCTGCCGCAGTAAAGGTGTCGTCCCTTGTTTTCAAACATCTGTTGTTGCAACAGTGGTGGAGTTGAAGCATTGTTTCATGTGTGAGATGTGGTGGTTTTGATTTACTGGGTTTCTTTCTTAAAGGTGGACACGTGGCACGTTTTGGGTCACTTGATTTATCCAAATAAATTTTACTAAAATAAAGGCAGCAAGATACCCTACCACCAAGTCACTGAATCTGCTCCCAAAATCATGAAGAAACTAGATGACAAAAGGAACTTAAGCTAATAAAAATTTTAAAGACTTTTCATTGTGATTTTCGTGTCTTACAAGTGTCTCAAAGAGACTACATATAGTGCTAATATGAGTTAATAAAATAATGGGTATTTTTTTTGGACTCCCACTATGATACTAAATATCTCCACCCAACATTTTTCTTCCAATTTTACCTTTTAATTTTTTCCAAAACAGATTTACCTATTAAATAGATAAATCTGTTGTCTAAAATTAACACAACGGATTTATCTATTTAACAGGTAAATCCGTTTTGGATTAACAATTGTTTGAGACGGAATTAATTCAGAAAACTTACTTCTGTTCTCTTTTTATTTTCAAACGCATTTATGGTTACATCCGTCCAATACAAATGGATAATTCCGTTAGTATATTGGTAAATCCGTCTTTCAATTTTATTTTTTTTGGAACAAACAGATTTACTTAAAAATAGATAAATTTGGTGTGTTAATTTTAGCCAACAAATTTATCTATTTGGTAGGTAAATTCGTCTTGGATTTTTCACTACAGATTTATCTACCAAATAGATAAATCTGTTGTCTAATTTTTCACACGAATTTATCTATTTTTAGGTAAATCCATTTTGGGAAAAATTTAGGGATAATACGGTCTTTTCACAGGAGTTGTGGGAGTATTTGGTATCATAGTGGGGTTAAAAAAAGACCCTAAAATAAAAGACCTAAGAGCTAAAAAGCCCAACTAAACAATAACTAAAAACAAAAGCCCAAATAATTGAAATTTTAAATCTAAAAATATATAATATTTTATGCGTAACAACTCCAATCACATCTTTATTAGGCCTTGAATGGATCAAGTTGACAAAAAAATTTCTTCAGATTACCACGTATTTTCGCTATAAACAAATGAATTCGAAAGACTTTTTAAGATTGTAAAAAAAAGTTTTTTTAGAAGACTCAAATTAAATCTTTTAGGTTATCAAGCTGACAAGATTAAAGTGCAAGACTAATCGAACATCATTCGAAGTGCAAAACTATGTTAAATTGGACATGAACTCATTATAAGTATTAATCGAATCACAAAATTGAAAAAACATGGGTTTTATTAAAGAGGTTGAGGGAAACGAGGTCTAAGAGTGAAAAAGATTATACCAAAAAAAAAAAGATTGAAAAAAATGACGAAGCTCCAATTTTAGAGCAATAAAGGTATGTTTGATCGATTAGGCTATTAAAAAGAATTTCTGCTTTTAAAATTTTAAGAATGAACAAATTGTTCTTTCCTGAATTTTTAAAAACAAAAAATTGTTTTAAGAAGTGTAATCAAATATTACTAAAGCTGGAGACCAAATTTGTGCGAAAAAAAATAGGAATAAAATTATATATGACCTATAATTGGGGACCTAAAAGTACATATTTAAGGCTTGTTATACCCTAAAGTTGTCTATTATGTTAATACAACTTCTTTATTATATAATTCATTTTCTTAAAAAGATTAGAGGGATTAAATGTACAAGTTACAATTAGGTTTGTTAATCAACGTACTAATTATTTGGAAGCTAATTAATTATCATACCAAAGAGATAAATACACATATTAAAAAAAATTCAAGTCTTAAAAATAAAAAATAATCAGAATTTAAAAAAATAAATAATTACAGGACTATTGAAATCCAAACAAAAAATAAAATAAAAAAGAAACTAAAACTAAGGTACTTCTAGGGTGAGCGAGCAAATCAAATCTCTCACGAGTGAACCATTAAATATGACCGTAAGATGTAATCTAAAAATTCATTAATGGTTGATATTTAATACAGGTTGATGCAATCTTAACCACTCATTATTTTACACAATATCATACGGTCAATTTTAGTAATTCATTAGTGAAGGATTTCATGTGCTCCCTCACCTTAGAAACACCCATAAAAATATAAATTAAAATACAAAACTGAGTTTACAAAAATAAATAAATAAATAAATAAATAAATAGAAAAAAGGACGTACAGGGTCACATGTTTTCTGTTTACAACAAATTTTCTTTTGGTAGAAAAGGTTAAAAGCCCTTTCTCTCTTTGTTCTTTTGCTTTTTCCTCATTTGTTTAAACCATGCAGTTTTATTTTGCAGGCAGAATCTTCAGTAGGTGCAACCGCTCTTGTCTCAAATGGGTTTATAATCCTCTACTTTTGCAACTCACCTACACCACAAAATTTGTCTATAAATAACAATGAACATAAACCTTGAAACAACTCATGAGTTCTTTCTTACTATTTAGAAAAGGAATCAAGTCTCAATATTAGAGTCTTGATTCATATGTTCATAAGTATTGTGAAACTGAGTGTTGAAACAAAAGAAAAAGAGGAAGAGCAAGCAGAGAAAGTGTAGAGTTGTTGAACACAAGTTATGTTTTCAAAAAAACTTGATAGCCAAGTAAGTTCTCTATACCCTTTTTTTTTTATTTCTTAGACTCTAAATATGTGAATAATGAATAAATGTTCAGTTTTTACATGTCTATTTACTTGCATCAACCCCTTCTTAATAGTTTAGTATTGGTACTTGTATTTGTATGATCAACAAGAAAACCGAAGCAAAAAAAATATATCAGTTCAAGAACATAATCACACAAATAATAGTTGGAAGGGAAGGTCGTTTCTTCTTTTTCGATTGCCAAGTTTGACCAAGAGGCAATTCGTGGATTATTTTGTGGAGTGCAAACTCTCTTAGACAAGCGGAGAAAAAAAGCTTTCTCATATTTATAGGCCTTGCGTCCCCGAGATCTTTTATTCCCCGTGCAATACTGTAATACGAGATATTTTTAAATTCTGGGACACCAAAAAAGCAAGGTCGAAGCCGTATCAACAATGTCAAAAAAGGTTTTTGTCTAACCATCGATATATGGACTTCTCTTTAGAACCTTTGTTTTATGTGTCAAATAGTCCATTTTATCGAACAATTATGGACTAAATGGACTATTGGACACTTATAACAGATGTTCTGAGGATAAGTCCAAGTGTCGTTGGTGAGACAAACTCTTCTTTTGCATTGTGCAGACTTAAACGGTTTTCAATCTTGCTTTTTCAATGTCCCAAAGTTTCAAAATATCTCATCACGCTACAATAATGTGTGAGCAAATAACAAATCTAAGGCACACAAGGCCCATAAATATCCGAAAACTTTCTTTTTCTACTTGTCTAAAAGGAACCATTGCACGGTGAATTTCTTCTTAGTCGAACTTGGCAGTTGAAGTAGATGAAACACTCCGTTCCACATTTGCTAATGAAGACAAGTTTTGTCATTCACTCACATCATGCTCGAGACGACGCCTGCATCTCGAGAAATGAGAGAAAGGTCAACTTGTTTCATTATCAATAATGATTATGGAACGTCAATAATTGTATTTGGCTTTCTTTTTCGTATTTGGCTCAACTATAAAATGATCTCAAACATCAGACTGATTCCTATACGCTTCAGAGCACGGTAGTAACATCACTCAATTTTTCTTTTCTATTGTTGTCGATGAATCTATTTTTTCAGTTTGTAAGAGCTCCTCAAGGTCCTCATCATTAAATAGATAGTGAGGTTGCCGACAAATCTTGGAAGCAAACAAGCCCCGCCATTATGCGTGTTAAGCAACAATGATGGTCGCTGACTATTCTTCCTCCCACACTGAATGCACATTCGAATGTCAGCGTTGAGATGAGAATTGCTAATATTTCTCGAGTTATGCTTTCAAGGATCAGGAACCTTGCAAAGTTGACTTTACCAACCAAAGATATCAACACTTATATTTTTATTGTAAGTGTCAATTTATTCCTTTATATACTTATCAATCTCTGATTCTAGATTAGCTCTAAGCACAGTTTTCTTAGATAGTAATACATCGAATAGTCATCCTTATTATTTGGTTGTGTTTCTTGTTGACTACTTTGCTCAATACCTTGATATTGAGCATTAAGTTATTTTAGAGACACTTTAAGCTTTAATTCAGTGGCCTTGGTAGCACCAATACATAAAATGCCAATATAATACTCGGCAAATGAATACTTCATCCTAGAATCAAGGACGACAACAATTCATAGTAAAATATTAATTGAATCAGGATCTCTCCAATATTTGTCGAAGTTGGCTTTCATCCCTTTAGCCAAAAAATGATGCTCTCATTGCTAGTATTAAAATATTTTTAGATATTTTTCGCAATACAAAAGTCTCTTTCATGTAGAGATTGCTAGTGACATAGGAGCTTACTCTAGGAACATTTCCAAAAAGGGTACCACTCCCTATTTTCAAGTTAGCCCTTGTTTTTATTTTACAGATCACTTTTAAATTCCTTGTCTCTCAATTGCAACAAGAAGAAATCAGTTTGATACTTTAGGGCCGACCGTAAAACGAACAACGTAAGTATTGACTATGACTATAGGACATTCGGGAGAGTCCATTGCAAGGTACATTGAGGACTTTCTGAATGAGTGGGAGTTAAACTGAGTCTTAACTATAAGTCTTGACTATGACTATGCTTCAGCAAATGAAGTCGTGTTGAGATAATTGAAGAGCATGACTAATTCTTGGGACAACCTTGTATTATCCATATGAATTGTTGTGCACATATTTTGAGTTTTATGGAGTAAAAGAGGTTGATAACTCCATTCTGAGAATTCGAGGTGCCGTTAAATATGCCAAGGTTTTCCCTCAAGAGATAAAAGATTCATGGAATGTGCAGAGCATGAGGGGATTACTAAAAAAAGTGTTGTTATCCTCGATGTTGATACACAAGGTGGAATTCCACGTTCTTTTTGCTACGGCCGACCCTAAAGTATTAAAATGTTTTTCCCTTGTTGCAATTGAGATACAAAAGCATTGAAAAATGACTTGGAAAAGAAAAACATGAGCTTACTTCAAAAAGAAGATTGGGATCATGTTAGACAACGGTATACTTTGCTATTGGGGAGATCCCGACTCAATTAATATTTTTCTATGGATTGTTGTTGTACTTGATATTAGGATGGAATATTCATTTGCCGAGTATTACATTGATATTGTATGTGTTAATGCTACCAAGGCCGCCAAATTGAAGCTTAAAGTGTTGACTTCTCTACAATCATTTTATGCTTAATATCTGGATATGAGAAAAGTAGCCAACCAGAAACACAGTCGGATGATGAGGATCTGATGTATCACTACCTTAGAAAAACTAGGCGTAGAGTTGATCCACAATCAGAGATTGATAAATATTTAAAGGAAAAAGCTGAAACCTATAATGAAACCGTAAGTTTTTATATATTGGGTGGGTGGAAAATCAACTTTGCAAGGTTCTTAATCCTTGGAAGCATAGCTCGAGGGTGTTAACAATTCTCTTCTCAGTGGTAGCATCCTAATATTGTGCATTCAGCGAGAGAGGAATGGACCATCGTTGTTGCTTAACACACACAATATAGTAGAAGGTCTTGTTGGCTTGCAAGAGTGGTTGAAAGGGCAACCTCACTATATATTTATTGATGAGGAGGATCCTGAGGAAGTCCTTACTTACATTTGATGAAGGTAATTATAACAACATTCTATTTATATGGTTCATAATTCCAACTTTGGAAAATGGTAAAATTGTTTTTTCATTTTGCATCAAGAACGTGGTGTTATCCTTGATGATTGAGGATTCTATTGCCTCTTTGCAAACTGGGAGAAGTTAAAGGGTATATGTTTTATTGTTTGTTGTGACCTTATTGTTGATAATTTGGCATAGTATAACAGATGTGAACGTGACTACCATGAATAAATAGTTGAACGACATATCTGTGATTTGCTTGAGTCAAATTTGAATTGCATCGTTGAGTAAAAAAAGTTTGGATTACTAAGTTTTTCGTTTCTATTGATGTCGATGAATCATTCCTAGCTAGTTCCTTGTAGATTAATTGTTGTAAAATTGCATATTGAGGTATATTTTACATATTCAAGAATTTCTTCTTTATTTTCACTCCTATTGTCTTTTTAGTTTGAGAACAGTAGAACACATATGGAGGAAAAAACTACCACCCAGATTGCATGTTTTCACCTTTCAACTGGCTTTGTTAATGTATTACCGGTTAAAGTAGAGATGTCATTTTAACAAAAATGTTATTTAGACATTGGATTTTTAACAAAAATAGACAAAAACCAACTTACAACACCAATTAACCAAGTTTTTAGACAATTAGCCAACCTGTTTTTTCACAGTTTTCGAGGCATTGATTTAAAACTTGGTTAATTGATCATTTGGCTAATAGTCTAAAAAACTTGATTAATTAGTGTTGTAAGTTGGTTTTTGTCGATTTTTGTCTAAAATCTCATGTCTATATAACATTACCGTTTTTTATATGCTCGGTTGGTTGAAGCGAGTTTGACTACCTCTCCAATTATTAATAAATAAAAAAAAAAATCAACTCTACTAATGGCACATGTCATCTTTTGGTTGAGAATTTTCCCGCTAAACAAAACTTCTAATATTTTAAATTTTTAATATTTCTAAATCTCTAGTTTCTAATATAGTTGATAATTGACTCCACTTTTCACTCAACTTCTATCTAATAAGTCATAACTCATTTCATATTCAGTAAGTAACCGTTTGGACTTCCATTCAGTTCAAATTTAATATCATTTTCCTCATCTTCATCTCCATCTCCTCTTCAATACCCAAAACTACTTCTATATAAAGGAAAAAATGAGAAACAAATTTAACATAGTAAGCTTTAATTGTCTTTAAGCAGTTTTGCCTTTATAAGTCTCTATGTATTTTACAAATGAATATATATTTTTGAGCCGCCATTAAACTTTAAGTATTGTTGTTATATTATTTTTTATATTTTTTCCTTATTATTATTACTACATGTTTTTGGGTATACTTTCATTACTTTTGATATTTGACGGGAAACATTACGTAGTGCCGGCACGAAAATTGTTTAAATTTTTTATTTTGATATATATTTTTCCCATAGTTATTGAATGTTGTTGAGTATAGCTTCACTATTTTTTATATTCAATTATGTTATCGCAATAATTATTTTTATATTTTTCTTTGGAGTTCGAATGGGAAAACATTGCATAATTTTAGTAAAATTTAATTATATTTGATTCTGACGGGACACACTATTTGTTATATCTTGTATTTATAATTTCACTTTTAATAAATGATTATTTATCTTTTGAGTCACGTTGAAGAAGCAATAGTCGTTGTCAGTATAATTTCAATGTCTTTAGGCAATCCTAATAGGAAAACATTATTCTCAATATAAATATTTTCATATCTTGTCTTTCAAAATGTCTTTATTTTTTATAAATGAATATTTTACCATCGAGTCTCAATGAGAAGCTATCGTATTTTCCCGGGATAGCTATTTTTGTAGGTTTGTCTTTCTAATTTTTTATTCTTTTCTAAAGGATAACTAGTATGAAACCCATGCTACACACGGGAAGCAATTTTCGTATTTTTTTCATTAAAAAATATCATGGAGAAAATATTAAAATATTTATTAATAAATGTAAGGATTCAACGAATTTATTTCTAATTTTTTGAATTTTGTATATCAAAATATAATTTATATTAGAGACATTTAATATAACAAAATAACAAAATATAATAAAATGTTACTTTTTTATTATATACTTTGAAAAGGTATTTGAGACAATCAATATAAGCAAAAGGTAATTTATATTAGATTATAAAATGTAGTTTATAGTAATTTATATTTTATTACAGGTAAGCTTAACGATTTTTTAAAAATTTATATATATTTATATAAATACAGAGAGTAATTAATTAAAAAAATTCAATGTATTTTTTTTAAAAACAAAATTAAGATGTTCGGCATTAGTTCACCGTGACTACCTTAATTTGTTGTAAAGTTCACTGTGACTTTAGCCCCCGAAAGTTTAATGGTGGATATGCCCCTGCATACTTTATGAGTCTTTACAACTAAGTCCAAATAATCAAGGATTGGGATTCTCTGCATTCAGCAGAGTCTATCTCTCTCCATTTTGTATTTTTTTTATTTTTTATTAAAAATAAACTAACAGACATGATTTTAAGTTTATTCAATCTAATGACTCTACTAGTTGTAACTGTTGTGACCGTAGTCATTATTGATTGTAGTGAATCAAGATCCGATAATCAAATGTCAGTTCTATTTCTTGGGCAAAAACCTGGTTCTAACACATTGGTGCTCAATTTGTTTATCTTATGGACACATACTCCAGATAAACTTTTGACATTATGAAAGACATAGATGTTCCTAAGAAAAATTTGTTATGTTATTTTAGTCACTGGGAGACAATTCCATTGAAAGTAGTTTGAGTCGGTTTTATCACTTTTTTTAAAGGAAACATCTCTTGCATTAGATAGGAATTAATGTCATTACAACTAAAAGAGAAATTACAACGTGAAATCAAAGAGCATAATTGCTCAGGGCTGGACTATAATTGGTCACCAATAGTCTTTGAAAGACCCACCAAGAGGTGGGCATCAGGGTTGAAGTCTCTTCCAAGATGCCTAACTGTCACACCTGTGAGCTGGAGAAGCAAACCTCTGCAATCTTCAATTACCATTTCAATATTTGATCTTGCTATGGCCCTTTTGATACATTCCACCACTACAGCAACATCTGAGAACACCACCATATTAGATAGACCAAGCTCTAGATATTAATCTAGTTTGACATATCCTTCAGTTGACCTATAATATTTTGTCGCGGATAAGGAGTTTCAATATTAAGCAGTTATTTATACTAATAGAAAATTGTTAATAGTGACTTTTAGTCAATCCAGTCCTAGTAATCATGTAAAGTACGACGTGGGGTGCTCCTCTACTCAAAGCTCGACACGTATACATGATTGATACTGTTTCAGATGCCTTATTGGCGATGAATATATTGTTACAACCAAAGTTCATTTGTATGGAAGAGAATCAACAGATGAATTTAAATAAATAATTCTCATCCTTGAAAACTTATTTATTGATAATGTAAACCATAAAATAAGTAAACAATATAAAGAATGCAAAATAAAAACCAATGACAACAACAATGAGCTGTAATTATTTAATTTATCGAGTAGATTTATGAAGCTGGAGGTAGTCTGATTCTTCAGCTTTAATGCAATGCAAGCCATTACATTATTCTTCATCAACTTTGATAACTTTCTTAGGAATTTTTGGCAGATGAATTTTACCTCATGAGCTTTAACCTCCGTCAATGGAATCTTTCCCAAACTCAGCACAATCCTTACCACCATCGCTGACCACGGTGTTAGGGAACTTCCCCATAAGATGTGTTTTTGAAAAAAGTTAGTTAAAACACATAGAAAATACAATACATTGATATTTGCTAAATAGAAACTTATGGAACAAAAATATAAGCATTGTATATTTGTGCCACAACGTCGGTGGACACACCATCAGCAATTGATGCATCACGCACAACCCCATCCTAAATGTATAACAATCATATTCATCATTTTGTAACCAATACAAAATTAAACTAATAAAAAAATTCATTTTAATAAAAAGACTAATTAATAGTGAAGAACAAAATACCTTCATCCCATTCTGTTTCTTGAACCTAAAAGGTCTATCAAACTTGGTAGTGTTACATGGGCTGAACTAAATTTTGAAAAACATTGATCTCCCAATAAGATATTCAAACTCAGCTAGAATAAAAGTGATGGCATTGGTCTGCACTTTAGTGAGAGATTTGATTCATTGACGATCTTAAATCAGATATAATTTCTGATCCATTACATCAAGTATATGTATTTGTACTATGCTTATTGTTGAAAATCTTTAAATGCAATTGGAAATATAATTTGAAATTTAAATTTCAAAATTTCAAATTAAATGCATATAGAAATGTTATGGTTATGAAATATATGTGGTCAACCAAAAGCGTATTCCTACTAATAATTGGTGTAAAAAATGGCAAGTAGGAAAATAATTTTTATTAAAAATAGCAATTTACTGTAGCAACAATATAGTACTTCAAATTGTAACCAAAAAAATTTAGTACTTCAAATTAATCCATTTTAATTATAAAAATCAAATTAATGGAGAAATACAAACATTTTAATATTTTATTAGGTTAAAAAATATTATATTTTTGTCACAAATATGAATTCGGATCATTTTTTAAATTTTTTAAAAAGTCAAATTTGAAATTTAAAATGTAAATAAGTGTGATTTATTTGTAATGAATTTAATTAAATGGCATGATTTGTGTATAGCAGTTATGTCCATGTGCAATTCTTAACGTATTCTTATAGTGTTAGTGTTTTAAGAATAAATTAGAATTGTGTAAAAAGAAAAAATAGAATGAATTAGAGTAGGTGAATTAAATGAAATTATTTTCAATTGTGTGAGATATAGATGACTTGGAGGATGATATTGATTATTTAATCCTAGTAGGCTATAAAATTTGCATTGATGATGTGGATGTGCTCTTTGCTTGACAACTCATATTTTATGCTTTGAGGAACATATATAAATGTATTATTAATAGATAGATAGATTTTGCTTTTGAGATCAGACAGAAAAATATTATCAAATATATCACATATTGCAAATATAATCATTTTTTATATTTATCATTTTACATTGCAGTCTTGGCGAAAAAAATATTTTTTTATCAAAATAATTATTTCTTATATTTTATCGTTCAATACATGTAGTTTTCTTTTGAGTTCTTGTTGGGATATTTTAAAAATGATAAAATAATTTATTAAAAGTTTTTTTTTGGGGAAATCAATATTTTAATTGATTGAATTTATATCCGTTTGAAAGTATTTGATTTCTATAACAGTTTCAATTAATTTGGTGTCATATCACCATGGTATTATTCCTTTAATAGCAATTATTGGCAAATTCAATTCCTGTTTCTAACTGATAATTGAATTTTATGTTTTGTCTTTAATCCAAACAATACGTTGGTATATCAAAACGTTAGATTCTTAGAATAATTCTTTGAAAACAAATTTTTAATAAGTGATTTTAGTTTCGGTATATATAGAAGAGTATATTGAGGCTTTGATTGCCACCAAAAAAGGAAAAAAGAGAGAAACAATTGTATTAGCTCTCTTGAGTATTTCGAGCAGTAAAATAAAAGATAGGGGTTGTGAGTTTGGTGATTTTCCTAGGTGCAGGGAATATCATACTTTTTGAGAAAACTGGTTTATCCTGGGGACGACAGAGCTAGGAGAGACGGCTTGCACACCTTGACTAGAGTCGCGAAACGTCTTAAAGAGATCGACCTAGTCCGCGACTCAACCTATTTTGATCGTGTTCGATCGTCGGTGCGCTTGTAATTAATATGTATGGGAGAATTAGATATGGAAAAACTTGGTCAAATTTTAATTTTTTTAATCATATAAAATGTTACTTTTATGGGAAAATTTGGTCAACTTTTAAAGTTATTATTTTTTAGGCAAAATTACACCAGAGGACCTTTAAGTTATTTATTTGTAACAAGTTGGACGTTTAAGTTTTTTTTGGTAACAAATAGGCCCTTTTAGTGGAGAAATAATCTTATTTTCAAGGGGGAAGAACCGGATTTAGACTCGATCGTTTATCATATTAAAACTATGTCTTTGTCGTGGTTTATTTATGAGGTGGGGAGTCATTCCGGTTATGTTTTAGATTCTTGGTGGAATAATGCTTACCATTGTATTAATCATTTTGTTGGGTAGTAGGGGGAGAAACAGTGGGTTAGGCTTTCCCACTGTAGTGCACTCACAGGGTACTCTTTTTCCTACCCGAGTCTTTTTCCCAATGGGTTTTGGCTCAGGGAGGTTTTGAGGAGGCATTCCCCCTTCCATTTTCTCTCATTGTAAGAGTTGGGTACCCCTTGTGCTCATTTCAATGAAATTGCTTATCGAAAAAAAACGAAGTTGATATTATTATAATTTCTTTTTGACAAATCGAATATCATAGTAGAAAATATGCCAAACTAACAACCTCGATAACACTTGGAAGAGATGGTAGAGTCTCTTTCAGCTTAACTAAAGTTTAGTGGCTGACCCAGGACCCTGGACTAGGGGGTACAAAAATTTTCAAACACACATTGCTAAAAATATAATAAAAATATGACTTTTACAGGTTCACAACTTGTGTTGAACTAGACCAACACAAATTAAATAGCACTAACAAGTTCCTAAATACAAATTAAATAGCACTAAGAGAACCAACATATTCACAAAATACAGATTCTAAATAGCATTAGAGTGGTGCAAAATTAATAACTATAGTGCAAAATTAAGGACTTGGGTGCAAAGAATATTTTTTGGGGGTACAAAAATATTTTTTTCTAAGGTATTTGTGCTAATTTTTTTTTAGGGGGCTCCGTTGAACCCCCTAAGATACACCTAGGTCCGCCACTGCCAAAGTTTGTGGTTCAAATCCAGCCTTTTGCATGCATCAGTGTTGAATCTCAGAGGAATAGGTGTCAACAGTAATATTACCAAATGAATTGATTGGACAACGTATTTACAGGGAACTATGCCAATGACGGGTTGATTCTGTCAAGCGCATGAGACTGAGGCAACACTTCGACCATGTGGTAAGATGCTTAACAAATCTCCATCATTTGTCAGTTATTGGGGCGTGTGAGTCCCTTTGGAATTATGGATATGGGTCGCCGAGGTCGACCCAAGTCCGGAGTGGGTGTGGCCCAGTAGAACAGTTTTATCCCAAGTCAAGGTCACTTATGATGCAATGGCCTTGGCTTGAAAGCTGACTGATTCCCATCAAGGGCCGAACAAACTTCCTCAATCGTAAAGTCAGGATGGTCAACTGACTATTAGCTGAATTAGTATTGTGCATATCTTTTCAAATAATTGTATTTAATTGTTATTATAACCGTTGTATTTAATTGTACAATAATGTTATTCAGACATCAAATTTAGACAAAACCAGCCAAAATACATGAATACATACGGTGGAGCCCACAGTTTGTTTTTTAAAAAAGATAAAATAAAATAAAATAATTTGACTGAATTAAAAAACGAAAGATAACTAGCGCGGAACCCTATTCTTCTTCTTCTTCTCTCTCGATTCCTTCTTCTCCCCTTCAATTCGCCTTTCTCGCTCCCGTTTTTCTATTGTTAGCAAAACTAAACAATTGCAGCTTCAACTTTGGCCAAGTCTGTCTGTAACACCCTAAAAATTTTTTTCGCGTCTTAAACGCTAATTATACATATCATTGCATATCACTACATATCAGAGCATATCAGAGTAGCGGAAATATATCTTACAACTTGTACCACATCAAGTCATACAATATACTACAGAGAAACAAAACATAAAAACATAAGCATAAATGCTCTAGGTCCAAATTTCCACACAGCATCGACTACCCGTGCTTCTTCCCCTTTCTTCTTATCCTGCTTCTCTGCGAAAAAACCACATATGATAGGGTGAGACAACTTGCCTCGTTGAGCTTTACCGTGACCCCAGCCACGCTCATGAGCCAATTAAAAACATATACACCGCCAGGTTTATACTTACTGGATATCTTAGCAATTCTAATATATGAATTGCGAGTCACATGGTAATCCAAAATGAATTACAATAAAGTCTTATCAATTTTAGTACACCACCAACAACCTTACGTACATGGGTGGACCCCGTCATAGCCAATAAGTGTACAACTCCTAAAGGCGGAATAATTTTTTTTTTTACATTGGGGCCTAGGGCCGGGCTCATGACCGCCTCCCTAGCATACTAAACACATAGAGGTCGTCACCTCAACTCGATATTTTTATATATCGTCAAATGTGGGCCGGTTTTGATGAATATAATCATCCCGCGCCAAATATAAAATAAAAATGGAACCTTTAGTTCCAAGTCAATTTTCAAAACATAAGTCCTCACACGTATACTAATTATGGTTTTTCGAAATAATAATAATAGTAATCGTTATTTTAAAACCAATTGGGATGTGTATAAAATTGTTAACAAAAATCCGCCAGAGTTTCCTCTGTAATACGGACATCCCAAAATCGTACATTTTCCTGTAAAACCCAATTCGCACAAAACAATCCACATTCAAAGCAACAATTCATCAATATATACTATAGGTGGTTAGGAATAGGATTTAAAAGAAGTTTGAAGCCGAATGGAGCTTCGAGACGAAACATTGGACATTGGGAACATAGGAACTTCTCAACTTAGCTCCCAATTCCGTTCCGTTTGCTTCTCCAATCGATTCCAAATCGTATTTCAATCCGACTTCAACCACGCATGCACCACATCACAAAAATCCAGATTCGGACATAACAATTCCATATTCAAATAATATGGTTTATATTTAAATTTCAAATACGCGTGTATTCGTAAAATACTATTTTGACTCTAAAATTCTCGGACTCCAAGTTTTGAAATTATTCAAACATAACGAAAAACAATATTTGAAATTCCTAAACGTGAGTAAAACTCACCTTTCGTGATGAAAATCACGAAATACCGAACTCTAAGAAATTCTACGGTTCCCACAACACGAACACGATCCCAAAACGAGCTCCGATCACCACCGAACGAACACCGACAGCCCCCACTATTATCTTTTGCTTCCAATCGATCCAATCTACAATAAATTAGCACAAGATCGGTTATTGAGCTTCCTACACCCAATATCCAAATTTAATTTCGCAAAAACTCAATTTTTCCTCAATTTGAGCTTCAATGGTAACTTGACATTGAGTAGGAATTAGGGGTTAAAAGTGGTACCAATAGAAAGAGGAAGGAAAATGGAAGAGAAAGAGACCAAAAGCCCTTACCTAGTGGAGAGTTGAGCTTGATCTTCTTGTTTCCTCCCCTCACCCGTCGCGCGCCTCTCTCTCTCTCGCTCACTGCTCTGCTTCTTTCTTATTTCACTGTGTGTGCGCGTGTGTGTTTTCAATCAAATTTTTTTTTCCTTTGCTTTTCTTCTTTTTAACTCTCTCTCTTTTTACTTTGAATATAAGGTATATAAGTGGGTCAAGGGTCTAATTGCTCTTGACTCATAGGTTCCACTATTCCTATAATTTAAGTTCCCTCATAAATTCCGGGTCAGACTTGTATCCAAAATGTATATTATTATTCACCCGAATAATAAAACTCCCATTAATTCTTAATTTGAGATTAACAAAATTAGGGATGTTACAATCACCCCAACTTTAAAAATTTTGTCCTCAAAATTGAAGTTGAAGAAACATACCTTATTGAAATAAATAGGGATATCGAGTCCTCATGTCTTCTTCCAACTCCCAAGTGGCTTCGTTACGGAAAAACCGTCCCAAACAACCTTGACAATAGGAATTGTCCTTGTTCGCAATGTCCGTTCTCCATGTTCCAAAATATAACTAGGGTATGGTTGAAAAGATAAATCCGGTCGAAGATCCAAGTCGTCAAAACTCAACGGCTGCTCCGAATCGGAGATATATTTCTTCAGTTGAGATACATGGAAAACATCATGTAGATTCGATAAAGCTGGAGGTAATGCAATACGATACGCAATCGCCCCCAATACGCTCGATAATTTGGAAAGGTCCAATATACCGAGGACTCGAGTTTCTTTGTTCGCAAAGCTCTCACGGTACCAATAGTTGGAGAAACCTCAAATATACATGATCACCACTTTCAAATTCCAACGGCCTCCTTCTTTTATCCGCGTAACTCTTTTTGTGTCGACTCGAGCGGCTTTCATTCGCCTTGAATTTGCCTTATCTTCTCCGTAGTCTCGTGAATGATGTCGGGACCCAATATTCGGTTTTCACCTACTTCCCACCAACACAATGGGGTTCTACACTTTCTCCCATAGAGTGCCTCAAATGGTGTCATTCCAATACCGAATGATAATCGTATTGTAGGAAAATTCCACTAATGGAAGATGATCCTCCCATTTCTTTCCGCTATCCAAAACACATGCCCAAGCATATCTTCAAGAGTCTGATTAGTTCTCTCCGTTTGACCGTTGCTGCTTGAGGATGATAAGCGGTGCTAAGAAATACCTTCGCTCCCAAAGCATCATTTAAAGCTCTCCAAAATCTAGAAGTAAATTTTGGGTCACGATGCGAGACAATGCTCGTGGGAACCCCATGCAACCTTATTATGTTTCTCACATAAATTTACGCCAACTTGGAAACTTTATCATCGATCGAACGGAAATAAAATGAGTGACTTCGTTAAACGATCCACAATAACCCAAATGGAATCATTACCCGACTTGTGATCTCGGCAAACCCATAACAAAATCCATTGAGATATCTTCCCACTTCCATACTTGGAACATCTAAAGGTCGCAAAAAGACCTGCAGCCCTTTGGTGTTCCGCTTTGACTTTCTTTGACAAGTCGAGCATCGAGAGACAAATTCGCAATATCTTTCTTCATCCCCTACCACCAATACATTTGTTTCAAATCCTTATACATCTTAGTAGAACCGGGATGTATAGAATATTGGCTTCGATGAGCTTCTTCCAAAACTCGCTTCTTGATGTCATTATCATTAGGTACACAAATTCTACCATTGAAACAGATAAGGTTATCACCGCTGCCTGTGGTACTTTGGTAACCCTTTTTGAGATTGCAAATCCACATCAGATTCTTGAGCTACACGAATCAAATCTCTTAGTGTACTAGAAATTCGGATGTGCCTCAACACTAATCGGTCTTTCTTTCTTGCTACTTTTAAGTCCAAATCTCTAAAAGATTCCAATAAAGCCATTTCATGAATTAGGAGTTCTGCAGTGTGAATAGACTTTCTGCTTAAAGCATCTGCTACAACGTTTGCCTTTCCGGATGGTACTTTAATTCAAAGTCATAATCTTTCAAGAATTCCACCCATCTTCTCTGCCTGTTGTTGAGTTCCTTCTGATCAAACAAATATTTTAGGCTTTTGTGATCACTAAAGACTTCGAAACGAGAACCGTAAAGGTAGTGTCTCCAAATCTTCAATGCATACACAATGGCCGCCAACTCCAATCATGAGTTGGATAATTCTCTTCATGAGATTTCAAATTTGCTGACGCATAAGCTACCACTTGATGATTCTCGCATAAGAACACATCCTAGACCGCTTCCCGGATGCATCACCAAAAATCAAATCCCGATGACGGATCTCGCGAATTAGGATAGGAGCGTATAAGTCGAGACTTCAATTCTAAGAAACACTCCTCACAATCAGCATTCCAGTCAAACAGTTGTCCCTTGCGAGTCAATCGGGTAAGAGGAATAACTAACTGCGAGAATCCTTGAATAAATCTCCGATAATAACCAGCAAGTCCCAAAAAACTTCTGACTTCAGTCACTGAAGTGGGGCGTTCCCAATTCAACACAGCTTCAACTTTACTAGGATCAACTGCCACCCCCTCCTGAGAAATTACATGACCCAGAAATTTCACCTCAGACATCCAAAATTCGCATTTAGATGGCTTAGCATAAAGCTTCTTTTCTCGAAGTGTTTGCAAAACAATTCTGAGATGTTGAACATGATCCTCAACAGATTTAGAATATACCAAAATATCATCAATAAATACCACCACAAATTGATCTAAGTAGGTATGAAAGACCTTGCTCATGTAGTCCATGAATACATACTGGAGCATTAGTCAAACCGAAAGGCATTACTACAAACTCATAATGTCCATACCTCGTACGGAAAGCTGTCTTCGGAATATCTAAAGCTCGAACTTTAATTTGGTGATACCCAGACCTTAGATCAATTTTTGAGAATACCGCAGCTCCTCGGAGTTGATCAAGAAGATCATCAATTCTTGGCAATGGATATTTATTCTTGATCGTCACTTTGTTCAATTGACGATAATCAATGCACAAACGCATGCTTCCATCCTTCTTTTTAACTAGTAACACCGAGAGCACCCCATGGAGAAGCACTCGGCGAATAAACTTTTTGAAATTAACTCTTCAAGTTGGGATTTAAGTTCCTTTAATTCCAAAGGAGACATTCGGTATGGAGCTATAGAGATCGGTCCAAAGACTGGAACCAATTCGATAGAGAATTCTACCTCTCTGGCGAGAGGTAATGAGGAAATCTCATCGGAAACACATCTAAGAATTCATTCACAATTTGCACAGATGAAAGATCTAAACAAGTTTCAGTAGATGCCGATAACATAATGACATAAGCTTCCGCACCTTGAAATAAAGAATGACTGGCCGAAGTGAAAGAAATAATGACTCAGCTTGCAGTGCGAGATAGATCCACAGATTCAAAGAGAGAACCACATGGTTCGATTGTGACAATCGATAGTTACATGATTAGCAGACATCCAGGTCATACCCAACACAATATCCATTCCTCTCATAGGCAAGCAAATGAAGTCGACAACAAAGTTCCTGCTTCCTATTGTGAGTACACAATTCAAACATAGAGACTGGGTCCTAACATGACCCTTGGCAGCAGTCAAAATAGTAATCGGTTCACTCAATGGTGATACAGTCAATCCTAACTTTTCTACACATGCTTCAAAATAAAACAATGAGTAGCACGAGTCATATAATATGCGAATGATTCATTAAAGATAGAACCTGTACCCCTCATGAGATTATCTTCTGGCCTGATTGTTTGAGCATCCAGAGTATTAATTCTTCCTCTTCTCGGAGCATCTTGATTATCAACCGCCGCTTTCCTAAGAGGACATTCATTGGCATAGTGATTTTCATCCTTGCAAATAAAACACCGATTCTTACCCTTGTTGCATTCACCCCGATGATGCTTTCCACAATTAGAACAATAATGGTAACCAGATAAGTCTTCAGTCCGCACTTGCTTTCCTTTGTTATTGTTACCCCTAGAACCAGCTTGAAGATTTGATGAGCTCGCATTCTGTTTCTTCTGATGATATGCTTTCTGTTTTATGTACAACCTCTTCAAATCGGTTTAAAAGAATATGAGCTTGTTGCACCATGGCCGCATAGCTATTACAAGAAAAAGAACTTAAGCTCTGTGCAATGTCCTCCCTAAGCCCGAACTTGTATCTCCCCGTCTTCCACTTGTCATTAGGAGCATACCCAAATGCACTCACAGAACGATACAATTCTTCAAACTTAGTCGTATATTGTCCTACGCTTAAACTCCCCGCTTGAAATTCAAAAACTCATTCTCCTTTTCACTCTTGATTGCATCCGGAAGAATTTTTCCGAAAATACTTGACGGAAATTTTCCCAAGTCCGAGGAGTCTCCAGAGTTATCATCATGTCACGAGCATTACCCCACCATTTGTTGGCCTCTCCCCCGGCATATACGGGTTGCGCTAACCTCACTTTCTCCTCATCATTAACTGCATAGTGAGAAAGGTCTTCTCAATATCATCAAGCCAATCTTGAGCTTCCATAGCATCGAGATCCTCCACGGAATTGAAGGCTTCATCTTTAGAAATTCGAATAATAAAGTCGCCTTGGATTCACCGGTGGCTCTTGAACGGCCGTGTGGTTGAGGCCGAGCTTTGATGCATTTGAGCAACTGAGCCATTTGCTCTTGATGCATCCGCATCATGTCATTCATCATTTTCTGTTTGTGTCTCAACAACATTTTGCGCCACTCCGTGTGGGGATCAACTAGTACTTGACCTCTGCCTCTACCTCTTCCAGACATGATTCTACAAAATATGCACAAAGTATTAAGTTGATCAAGCTCAATTTCTCATAGCATACTAAGGAAAATCATAGCTAGAAAAAGTAAAGACTCCTAACAACTAGGCCGGCTAGGCCGAATGGCTCTGATACCAAATGTAACACCCTAAAAAATTTTTTCGCGTCTTAAACGCTAATTATACATATCATTGCATATCACTACATATCAGAGCATATCAGAGTAGCGGAAATATATCTTACAACTTGTACCACATCAAGTCATACAATATACTACAGAGAAACAAAACATAAAAACATAAGCATAAATGCTCTAGGTCCAGCTTCCACACAGGCATCGACTACCCGTGCTTCTTCCCTTTCTTCTTATCCTGTTTCTCTGAAAAAAACCACATATGATAGGGTGAGACAACTTGCCTCAGTGAGCTTTACCGTGACCCCTAGCCACGCTCATGAGCCAATTAAAAACATATACACTGCCAGTTTATACTTACTGGATATCTTAGCAATTCTAATATATGAATTGCGGAGTCACATGGTAATCCAAAAATGAATTACAATAAAGTCTTATCAATTTTAGTACACCACCAACAACCTTACGTAGCATGGGTGGACCCGTCATAGCCAATAAGTGTACAACTCCTAAAGCGGAATAATTTTTTTTTACATTGGGGGCCTGGGCCGGGGCTCATGACCGCCTCCCTAGCATACTAAACACATAGGTCGTCACCTCAACTCGATATTTTTATATATCGTCAAATGTGGGCAGTTTTGATGAATATAATCATCCCGCGCCAAATATAAAATAAAAATGGAACCTTTAGTTCCAAGTCAATTTTCAAAACATAAGTCCTCACACGTATACTAATTATGGTTTTTCGAAATAATAATAATAGTAATCGTTATTTTAAAACCAATTGGGATGTGTATAAAATTGTTAACAAAAATCCGCCAGTTTTTCCTCGTGTAATACGGACATCCCAAAATCGTACATTTTCCTGTAAAACCCAATTCAGACAAAACAATCCACATTCAAAGCAACAATTCATCAATATATACTATAGGTGGTTAGGAATAGGATTTAAAAGAAGTTTGAAGCCGAATGGAGCTTCGAGACGAAACATTGGACATTGGGAACATAGGAACTTCTCAACTTAGCTCCCAATTCCGCCTTCGCTTAGTTCTCTCAATCGATTCCAAATCGTATTTCAATCCGACTTCAACCACGTGCATACCACATCACAAAAATCCGATTCGGACATAACAATTCCATATTCAAATAATATGGTTTATATTTAAATTTCAAATACGCGTGTATTCGTAAAATACTATTTTGACTCTAAAATTCTCGGAACTCCAAGTTTTGAAATTATTCAAACATAACAGAAAAACAATATTTGAAATTCCTAAACGTGAGTAAAACTCACCTTTCGTGATGAAAATCACGAAATACCGAACTCTAAGAAATTCTACGGTTCCCACAACACGAACACGATCCCAAAACGAGCTCCGATCACCACCGAAAACGAACACCGACAAATTTCACTATTATCTTTTGCTTCCAATCGATCCAATCTACAATAAATTAGCACAAGATCGGTTATTGAGCTTCCTACACCCAATATCCAAACTTTAATTTCGCAAAAACTCAATTTTTCCTCAATTTGAGCTTCAATGGTAACTTGACATTGAGTAGGAATTAGGGGTTAAAAGTGGTACCAATAGAAAGAGGAAGGAAAATGGAAGAGAAAGAGACCAAAAGCCCTTACCTAGTGGAGAGTTGAGCTTGATCTTCTTGTTTCCTCCTCACCCGTCGCGCCTCTCTCTCTCTCGCGTCTCACTGTTACTGTTTCTTTCTTATTTCACTGTGTGCGTGTGTGTGTTTCAATCAAATTTTTTTTTTTCCTTTGCTTTTCTTCTTTTTAACTCTCTCTCTCTCTTTTACTTTGAATATAAGGGTATAAGTGGGTCAAGGGTCTAATTGCTCTTGACTCATAGGTTCCACTATTCCTATAATTTAAGTTCCCTCATAAATTCCGGGTCAGACTTGTATCCAAAATGTATATTATTATTCACCCGAATAATAAAACTCCCATTAATTCTTAATTTGAGATTAACAAAATTAGGGATGTTACACTGTCTCTATCCTCTTCGCCAACAACAACAACAACTTGCACTTCTTTCGCGTTCCTCGCTTCCAGAACCTTCTCGAATGCAGAGGCTCACGATGACACTTCGTCTCGCCCTGCAGACGATGTTGTTGGCGCCGACAACAGAAGATTGATCCTCAGTCATTACTTCTTTTGGTAAAAAAAAACATTATTCTTGATCTTATGATTCTTATCCTTCTCATAATCTGTGTTTCCACTGTTCAGGCATGGGATGAAACACTTCTCCTCTTCTGAGGTAAATACACAGTCGTCTAGATGATCTTCATGGTTATGTTGGTTGTATTTCTATTTTCTTTTGGCCTGTGATATGCTCCATGAAATGTGTGAACATGCATATTTAGGTAATTTTGAAAGCAACTTAAAGGAACTGTTATCAGGCATTTTTAGAGGTAGTTTTGGAGATTAATAATTTTACCCACATTTGATTCTTTCCCTCAACTTATTACTTGATATGTTTGGGAGTGCTTATCTTTCAAATTTATTGTATGAGTTGAAATTTTGTAGGCCAGCATTTTGATGATGTTTCATGATTCGAACCAACATTTTAAATCATTTGTTTAGGAGATCTAATTGTTCCAGAACATTTAAAATTTGATTTCTGTTTTGTAATTTCTTAATATTTTGACTCATTTGTTTAGCTTTTAAGCTGGTTGTTTCTTCTCATTATTGCTTATAGTTATACATGTATTTCTCTTCCTCCACCTCTCACACTCTTCTTCTCTTTCTCTCTTTCTCCTTCCTCTCTTTCTCCAATGCATCCTTCGTTTCCTGCAACAATGAATATTGGGTAAGTTGAATGATTTTCTATAAATTTAAGCGTAGTTCCAAATAATAAGATATCACTGATATGGTAATCTCAGTGGTTGCGAGATTGTTTGTAGTTTACTTAGACGAGGAATGAAGTCATGGAAGCAACAACTTTGGTTCGTGTCCATTATAAGATTTTACTAATTGTGTTGAGTGTCCAATTTTCTATTTGTTGACGGACTAATTTGATCCGTCAGAGAATTTGTGGAAAATTTATGTACTATTTGTTGAGTTTTAGTTCTAAGTTAAGGTGATAAATTTCTAGATTTATCAGTAGCTCATTGGGTTGGATTCATTTATAACATGTCGAGAGTTGTTGGATGCAAACAATGTGGTTCAGTTTGCATCACGTGATTGTCCAAAGTCCAACCATTAGTAGACTCTATGTTGTGGTTTTACCTGTACCATTTTCTGCTAACAATGAAATTATTAGCATTTGTGGATAAGTTATTTTTCTTATGTTGAGTTTGAGTTGAAATCGACAAGTTTATTTAACTTATTTAACAAAACCTCTATACAGTTAGGGAGTGTATATATAAATACAAATGTTGGAGTGTCAGATTTCACAGACAACTATTTGGCTTATCAGTGTCCAACTGTTGCAGAACCAAGTTGTTTGAGCTTAGGCAATGCCATAAACAATTGTAGTTTGTCTACTATGGCACGTAATTCCCTAAGTATGTTGGTGGTTTTATTATTTATAACTTGTTTTTGTTAAACAATAAAATGGTTTTTAACAGGTTGGACGTGACATTCCATTCTTGGAACTTTTGGTAAACGTGGAAACAGACTTCACAGGATTTTCACAATTGACTACAGACTACTGACTTTCGTTGTGTTCAATGAAATAATGGGCATATTAAACTCTTGAAGTACTTTTTTGTTGTATATTTTGATTAGCCCCATGATGTAAATGGTGTAAATGCCCGACAGGTTCAGTTTTTGATACACTTTGTATAGGTCTTTGTAACCATTTAGGTATATATACATTATTAGCTTTTGTATGAAACAATATTTGGTGTCTTAAGACCTCATATATATTTACACTTTTGAAGTTAGAAGGTTGGTTCATTTTGTGAAAACTTGGTTATTTGATGCTGAGAAATATGTTATTTGAATCAAACTAAGAAAAAAAATATTTCGCTTACCATTAGTTTTGACTTTTTGTTACATGAAAATAGTCGTACAACACTCATATCATGTAGTCATGGTGTTTCACAGTGAGTACCATAGAATTTTTAGTGAAAATGTTTGTGGCTTCAAATACGTGGTTAATTGGTGTTTTCAATTGACAATCTAATTCAAAGTGACCAAGTAGATGTGAGAAGACAAAAACTTTGCCTTGTCATTAATCTAACTATCCTATTTAGCAGTGAAATAGTGTCCTCTTGTATATTTTGAGTAAGTTTCAAAGTAAAGAATGTGAAAAATCATTTTGGTTTATGACATTCAAAAGTTGGTTAATTGGTGTCTTAATTTGACTATCTGGTACAAAGAGACGAAGTTTATATCACATGACAAATATTTGAGTTATAATTTCATTTTAGTTATCATTACATTAATTGACCTATTTAAAACTGTTCCATAGTCAATAGGAACGAAAAGCATGTGAAAAAACAGCTTGGTTCATTAATTTCTCTCATCATATAATTTAGAGTATATGGAAATTAATTCTTTCCAGTAATTCATCAAAATGTTTAAAACACTAGATGGTATGAGTTTGGTGCAAAATAGCTATCAGCCTCACAAAATAAACTCCATCTCTTCATTTCAGTAATATCTATTCCAAATCATAGTTCCCAAATTAGAGAAGCAAAATAACATATATTGAAAACCTAGTTAAGCTAAAAGGGTAAAGGTGAGGAACTCACTTGCTTGATGTTAAACAATCTTTGACAAGAGTTATTGTTTCCACCCAAACTTGAATGAACTAAAGGTGACACTAGCCAACTAGATCCAACTCCAAAACCCCAATTCAACATTGTCAGCTACAACAACCCTATTTTTGTTTCGATTTTGAACCCAAACGCTTGACGGAAAGACTGCGACGAAGTGTGATGCGACACAGATGGAGAAGAAGAACACTGATTTTGAACTGTAATGCTTGTGAGGGGTGTGAGAGCGTGCGAGATTGGCGGAGAGACCACGAGATTGACGGTGAGACTGCAACGGAGATACGATGGCGAAGAGCAGCAGAGAGCGGAGGTCCAGAGCCGAGACTAGAGGTCGACGGAGGAGGGATAAACTGTGTGTGAGAGAGAGAGAGAGAGAGAGAGAGAGAGAGAGAGAGAGAGAGAGAGAGAGAGATTTGGGGTTTAGGGTCAAACAATGGTTTCGATGGAGAAGAAGAAGAACGATTTTGCGTTCTTTTGGTTTTTTAATTATCATAGAATTTTTTTATTTCAAAACTCTTTCTAATAGAAATTAATATTAAATCTTATTTAAATTTTACTGGGACCCACCACCGTATTTTCGGCTATTTTGGCTGGGCCTCCTTGGCTGAATATCATTGTTGTTAATTGTATTGACTGGCTCTCAAAACAACATTTTCAAGCCAAAATGAGTTTTTCAGGTCACCAAGTACCCTCTCCCTGAGAACATTGAACCATCCAATACATTCGGGAGGCCATGAAACATGAGCACTGGAGAAAAGCTATCACTAGTGAATTTGATGCACTTCTCAAAAATGGAACATGGTCATTGGTACCTCATCCCAAAGACAAAAATATTTTGGGATGCAAATGACTAATAAAATGGCATGCCGATGGCACAATTGCTCGTTACAAAGCACGCCTTGTAGCCAAAGGATTTGCTCAGTGTCGTGGAGTAGATTTTCATGAAACATTTGCACCAATTGTTCGTCCTCAAACAATTAAAATCATTCTCACTCTTTTTTTTTTTTGAGATTAAAATCATTCTCACTCTTGCTCTTGGTCAAAAGTGGCAAATGCATCAATTGGATGTCAACAATGCCTTTCTACGTACAAGGCTCTCTACAGGAAGAAGTCTACATGTCTCAACCTCCTGGTCTTAAAGACACGCAACATCCTCACAATGTTTGCAAACTTCACAAATCAATATATGGGCTACGCCAAGCACCACGTGCATGACACGATGCGTTGAAGAACTTCCACTACGCCATATTTGTTAAAAAAGAGCGCCCCTATAAGCAGCGCTTCAAGTGAAAATGCTACGGATGACCAAAACAGATTAACAATAAATAGCACTTATAGAAGAAACGCTTCCCATGGTGAAAACACACTAACCCAATGCACAACGCTTTTTATAAAACGCCACCCATTGCCTATATGTGCTAACCCATTGAGCAGCACTTTTTAAAAAACGCCACCCATTGCCTATATGCGCTAACCGTTGAGCAGCGCTTTTCAAAAAATGCCACCCATTGCCTCACCCATTGAGCAGCTGTTTTTAAAAAATGCCACCCATTGCCTATATGCGCTAACCGTTGAGCAGCGCTTTTCAAAAAACGCCACCCATTGCCTCACCCATTGAGCAGCGCTTTTTAAGAAAACGCCACCAATTGCCTTTATGCGCTAACCATTGAGCAGTGCTTCCTACCAAACGCTGCCCATTGGTTGTTAATTTTTTTTCCAGAATACACAACGCTATAGCTTCAACTTTCTTCTCCCATTTTCCTCTCTCTCGCCGTTTCAGTACTACTAGCTCTCCCCTCTCGCTGCCTTCGTGTGCTCCTCTCTCGCCGTCGTGTGCTCCTCTCTCGCCGTCGTCAGCTCGTCGTTGTAAACGCTAGCTGCCTCTCACTGCCTCTCTCTGTTATCGTAAACACATTCTCTCACTATCAGCTTCTCTCACGCTGCCTCTCCATTAACGGTGTTTCTCTCTCGCCAACCTTCGTGAGCTCACCGACGTCCTTAACGCTTCTCTCTCTCTCGCCGTTTCAAAATATAGGTATTGTCGCTACCTATTTCCTGCATTGTCTTTTTTATTTCACTATTACATGCTCTGTTTCTTCTTTCTTGCTTATTTGATTTTTATTGTTTGGTTAATTTGTACATTAAACCTGTTTGATAAAATGCCGCAACCAGAGTGAGTGAAGAACTTGTAGGTTAGAATTATTTCACAGTAAAATGGGTCGGTTGGGTGGGACTGTGTGTGATGCTACAGCTGAGATGCCTTTGTTTTTAGTGTTGTGCTACTGAGATAGCATTTCTCAGTAAATTAGTTGAATGTGTTTGTGCATACAAGGTGTTTGAGAAAAAACCAAAGTGAAGTAACTGTTAAATTAAAACTTCCACACCTATGTATGAAGTTTAACAAATACAGTAATTGATAGGGGACCAAAATTGTTTACATTATGTATGGCTTCTCTTTGTTGAATTTGGGGTGTGATTTAAATAGTGTAGGTCTTGGTTTGAGTTAGGGGTAGAAGCTTGAGTGATTTACTTGTTGTAGAACACCTTATTTGACACCTAATGCATCACCAAAATGAACTAGTACAACCAAAAGAAGCTTGAGTGTTTATTTCAATCATTTTGCATATTTCTCAGTTTTACTTATATATGTATTCTTATTAATATAATTATATGACATTCTGTTCAGTTGTTTGAGCACATATTGGGGAGTGAAAAAATTAATGGTCAAATGGTTACCTATAATTGTAAGTTTGTAACTTATACATTTAATTACATTATTTTGTCAAAAAATGTATTCAATTAAATTTAACAATTAACTAATCTTTTGTTTTGTAGTGTCCTAAACAATTCAATAATATTGATTGTCGGTATTACATCATGAAATTTATGAAGGATATTATTACCCACAAGAAAACGACTATCCCTCGTCAGGTATCTAGCTACTTACAATATATTTAATATGATTTTGATTTAATAGTAGTTAACCATTTCAATTCTAATTTTATTTATTTATATAATTTCAGTATTTTCCTGATTGTGAGTGCCGAACATACTCTGTTGAGGAGCTTGCTGAGCTTAGGGAAGAATGGTGCGGTTATGTCTCCCGTTTTTTTAGAGTTTGATTTGGATACTATTAAGTTAGCTAGCTAGTTTTGGTTCAAATAGCTAGTGTTGGACAAATGAATTAGATGATGTAACTTGTTAGCTATTTTGTTTTGGTTCATCTTATGTTGACATATTAGTGCATTTGGATATAGAGAGTTTGTTTCATTATGTATTTGTAATTTGTTAGCTAATGATATATATATATATATATATATATATATATATATATATATATATATCTATTATATATACAAATGAGAATGAACCAAGGGGCCTTAAATCTGAGTTGTCAATCAACTAGGCTATCCACCTAGGATTTCCACAAAATAAGGCCACATAATCAACATTTTTAATACATGTCATGTACACATGTGCCATTTCATGTGAATTTATTAGGTGTTAATTAAAAAACACAATTAAAAACTTATTATTACCCATAAATGGCCCAAACAATAACAACTATTTCATGATCGCTTTTTAACCCATAAATACCCCATTAAATACACACTTAATAGTCCTATTTTTTGGGCTATTGGACTACTACGCATTTGATAAACAAATGAACTAGCCTTTAGTTTTGAATTTCAGATTGTATAAAAAAGTTTTGAATTTCAGATTAATAAATTAATGATTCTTTTTTGACAAAAATAAATTTATGATAAAATTTAATGTAAATTTGAATTTGCAATATAGGGTGTGTATTTTGATCTTCAAAAGGTGCCATTTTAGAAATATTCTTATTTTTGTTACAAAAAATATGTCTTATTTAAATAGACTACCCAAAAAAAAATTCAAAGAACATACTACCTAATAAATTCTTTGCATTACTCTCATGTATAAAACGAAAACCTTCTTATTTGTCATAATAGATTGTGTACTTTTTTTCATAAAGAGGAATCATATAATTAAAAAATAAATAAATCTATTTCACCCTGTTAAAAAATTGGAGATATGTTGGTTTTTTAAGATTTTCCGCCGTAGACAATTTTTTATTTATCACCATATCTATTCACATTTGAATAAAACAATTTCATGATTTTTGGGATTGTAAAGTCATTTGATTTTTTTTAAGTCAAAAAAATATCAAACAGTGCATTTTAAATTTCCCAGTCAAAAAAAATAGTTTTAATATCATATGGTTCCAATATCTATCTAACCTAAATTTTTTTTTGATTTTGGTTTTTGTTTTTGATTTTGTTTCTTTAGCCATGTATATATAGATTTTAATTCTGTTTTTAATTTAAATCATATTTTGTTTTCTAATTTTTCTCTCTTTTCATAGTCGGATTCGGAGCTTATTTTATCTAATAAACATATTTGTGGATTGTTACCTTTTTGGATTTTTTCTTTTATGTTGTGGGTCAAACTAATATTTTTTTACAAGATACTTTTTTGGGGCATTTTAAAACTTATTAGATATTAATTTAACCCAAATTGAGGTTGTTAAGAACCGAATTGATACACATCCTAGATCAATAATCAAATTTTTCCATTTGCAAAAACAAGTCGAGTTTTTACCATTTGCAAACTTTCAAACCAAATTTAGACACGTAGCCACATGAAATAGCTTATTTTCTTGAACTTCCACTTTTTGGCCACCGTTTTTTAGCTAAAAACTGATGCAAAGTGAGTCACAATTTGAGTGGCTACTCATAAAGACGTCACTTAGGTGTTGTATTTCAATTCATCCACCTAAAAATGCTCTGTTGCTGGCTATTAATTACATAAACAAAATATATTCAAAGAAAAAAAATCAATTTCTCTGCATTAAAATCTAATTATATGCAAAACGTTTTTACAAATGGAAACGCATTAAATTCTTATTTTTCGCATTGATGGACATGACTCGGAAAACATTTCAGCAAAAAAACTCTTGCCTTTTCGGCTTTGCCAAATTGGTTTTCAAATTCTTCCGTAACAAAACCATTACATTTGTTCCCTTTTTAGATTTGCAGTCTCACGATTTTAGTGGATATACCCTCCAATAAATTATTAAATTCAGAATTAAAAAATTATAGGAATGATAAATCAAATACTCAAATCACTCAATACAAATTTAATTTTATGTTCAAACTCGATTCCCACCCCAATTTATATCACTAAAAATGTAGGCCAATTGGACCACCCAACTTTTTATGACATTTAAAAACCCAAAGTACAGTTCAACAAATTTTCCAAATATACCCTTGATGTCTATTAACTATAGCACAAATTAATGGTACATTAACTACACAAATTATAATTCATCTTGATTCTTGAACGAATCCATCTAGCGATGTGACTTACTCGGTGGCTCAAAATGCTTACTAAGCAAGTCACGGGAAGATAGCAATAATTCAGCAAACATCAATGGGAAATAGTATTAAAAAATCTGAGGGAACCATGGTAACCCTCTTCTCCTATTAACCTCCGCCACTACTACTAAACAGATTACATATATAAATATAAATATTTATTATAATATTAGCAGTCTACTAATGACATGCAGATTATTAGTTTACTCAACATTGTATTAAATATATGCATCATTGTATTAAATATATTTACGTGATTAATATAAAATTGTTTGAGAAAAATATACCAATATAATACATCTAAATTTCCAAGTTTTTTTTTCCAACAAGTTGATGTATACCCGTGCATCGCACGGGTCATACGCACTAGTCTATTATATATACAAATGAGAATGAACCAAGGGGCCTTAAATCTGAGTTGTCAATCAACTAGGCTATCCACCTAGGATTTCCACAAAATAAGGCCACATAATCAACATTTTTAATACATGTCATGTACACATGTGCCATTTCATGTGAATTTATTAGGTGTTAATTAAAAAAACACAATTAAAAACTTATTATTACCCATAAATGGCCCAAACAATAACAACTATTTCATGATCAGTTTTAACCCATAAATACCCCATTAAATACACACTTAATAGTCCTATTTTTTTGGGCTATTGGACTACTACGCATTTGATAAACAAATGAACTAGCCTTTAGTTTTGAATTTCAGATTGTATAAAAAAGTTTTGAATTTCAGATTAATAAATTAATGATTCTTTTTTGACAAAAATAAATTTATGATAAAATTTAATGTAAATTTGAATTTGCAATATAGGGTGTGTATTTTGATCTTCAAAAGGTGCCATTTTAGAAATATTCTTATTTTTGTTACAAAAAATATGTCTTATTTAAATAGACTACCCAAAAAAAAATTCAAAGAACATACTACCTAATAAATTCTTTGCATTACTCTCATGTATAAAACGAAAACCTTCTTATTTGTCATAATAGATTGTGTACTTTTTTTCATAAAGAGGAATCATATAATTAAAAAATAAATAAATCTATTTCACCCTGTTAAAAAATTGGAGATATGTTGGTTTTTTAAGATTTTCCGCCGTAGACAATTTTTTTATTTATCACCATATCTATTCACATTTGAATAAAACAATTTCATGATTTTTGGGATTGTAAAGTCATTTGATTTTTTTTAAGTCAAAAAAATATCAAACAGTGCATTTTAAATTTCCCAGTCAAAAAAAATAGTTTTAATATCATATGGTTCCAATATCTATCTAACCTAAATTTTTTTTTGATTTTGGTTTTTGTTTTTGATTTTGTTTCTTTAGCCATGTATATATAGATTTTAATTACATTTTTAATTTAAATCATATTTTGTTTTCTAATTTTTCTCTCTTTTCATAGTCGGATTCGAGCTTATTTTATCTAATAAACATATTTGTGGATTGTTACCTTTTTGGATTTTTTCTTTTATGTTGTGGGTCAAACTAATATTTTTTACAAGATACTTTTTGGGGCATTTTAAAACTTATTAGATATTAATTTAACCCAAATTGAGGTTGTTAAGAACCGAATTGATACACATCCTAGATCAATAATCAAATTTTTCCATTTGCAAAAACAAGTCGAGTTTTTACCATTTGCAAACTTTCAAACCAAATTTAGACACGTAGCCACATGAAATAGCTTATTTTCTTGAACTTCCACTTTTTGGCCACCGTTTTTTAGCTAAAAACTGATGCAAAGTGAGTCACAATTTGAGTGGCTACTCATAAAGACGTCACTTAGGTGTTGTATTTCAATTCATCCACCTAAAAATGCTCTGTTGCTGGCTATTAATTACATAAACAAAATATATTCAAAGAAAAAAAATCAATTTCTCTGCATTAAAATCTAATTATATGCAAAACGTTTTTACAAATGGAAACGCATTAAATTCTTATTTTTCGCATTGATGGACATGACTCGGAAAACATTTCAGCAAAAAAACTCTTGCCTTTTTCGGCTTTGCCAAATTGGTTTTCAAATTCTTCCAGAACAAAACCATTACATTTGTTCCCTTTTTAGATTTGCAGTCTCACGATTTTAGTGGATATACCCTCCAATAAATTATTAAATTCAGAATTAAAAAATTATAGGAATGATAAATCAAATACTCAAATCACTCAATACAAATTTAATTTTATGTTCAAACTCGATTCCCACCCCAATTTATATCACTAAAAATGTAGGCCAATTGGACCACCCAACTTTTTATGACATTTAAAAACCCAAAGTACAGTTCAACAAATTTTCCAAATATACCCTTGATGTCTATTAACTATAGCACAAATTAATGGTACATTAACTACACAAATTATAATTCATCTTGATTCTTGAACGAATCCATCTAGCAGTGACGACTCAGTGGCTCAAAATGCTTACTAAGCAAGTCACGGGAAGATAGCAATAATTCAAAGAAACATCAATGGGAAATAGTATTAAAAATGCGAGGAACCATGGTAACCCTCTTCTCCTATTAACCTCCGCCACTACTACTACTAAACAGATTACATATATAAATATAAATATTTATTATAATATTAGATCTACTAATGACATGATTATTAGTTTACTCAACATTGTATTAAATATATGCATCATTGTATTAAATATATTTACGTGATTAATATAAAATTGTTTGAGAAAAATATACCAATATAATACATCTAAATTTCCAAGTTTTTTTTTCCAACAAGTTGATGTATACCCGCATCATCGCACGAATCATACTACTACTAGTATATATATATATATATATATATATATATATGTGTGTGTGTGTGTGTGTGTGTGTGTGTGTTTAAGTATACATATATGAATTTGATTGGATTGTATTAACTGCATATGACCAGGTAAATTATAGATATAAAAAGGAAAAATACACAAAACAGAAAAGAAAAAAAAAATTAGCCAATGGGCAACGCTTTTAATGAAGTGCTGCCTATAGGAGGACAAGTTTGGACAATAGACAGCGCTTTCAAGGGAATGATGCGTATCAGAGAAAATGTTTGGGCAATGGGTAGCGCTTTTTAGCAAGCGCTGCCTATCTGATGACGTGTTTGGCAATGGGTGGCGCTTTTTAGGGAGCGCTGCTTATCTGAGGACGCGTTTGGCAATGGGTGACGCTTTTTAGGGAGTGCTGCCTATCTGAGAACGTGTTTGGTAATGGGTGGCGCTTTTTAGGGAGCGCTGCCCATTGTTGGAGTGGAATCAAGAATACCACGCGTTGAGCGGCGCTTCAAGCGCGCTTACGTGGATGAAAAAAAGCGCTGTCTATCTACTAAATCTGTTGTAGTGTTCAGTGTGTCCTATGGGTTCCGCACAAGTAAAAGTGACCCTTCCTTGTTCATCCTCACAGGTAATAACAACAAATTCATCTCAGACTTCATCATTGCATTGTCTCAAAATTTCTCCTTGAAGAACATGGGTAACGTCCCTCACTACTTCTTAGGCATTGAAATCATTCCTACACCATCAGGTATCTTGTTATCTCAACACAACCATATACGAGACATTCTTCAAAGGTTTGACATGGAGGGGAAGAAACCGTCACCCACACCATTATCCTCTTCAGCTGGACTTACCCTCCATGATGGAACGACGACCACAGATGCGACTGAGTTTCGCAAGATTCTTGGAGCCCTCCAATACCTCAACCTCACCAGACCAGATATCTCATTCTCCATAAACAAGCTCTCTCAATTCATGCATAAACCCACCTCACTACATCTTCAACATCTCAAACGAGTACTTCGCGACTTGAATTCCACCGTTAATCACGGAATTCTCCTACAGCCCACATCCACTTTCACCTTAACGGCATACTCCGATGCAGACTGGGGTGGCAATGCTGATGATCGCACCTCTACATCCGCCTACATCATTTTTCTTGGAAACAGTCCTATCTCTTGGCTTTCAAAAAAACAAAAAACAGTGGCTCGCTCATCCACCGAAGCTGAATACCGTGCAGTAGCTACAACCACGTCGGAAATCATGTGGCTCAACAATTTGCTTCAAGAACTTCATATTCAGCACACCGCCCCACCGTGACTACTTTGTGATAATATTGGTGCAACTTACCTTTGTGCCAACCCTGTGCTTCACTCTCGCATGAAACACATCTCCTTAGACTATCATTTTGTCCGAGAACAAGTGCAGGCTAAACAGTTGCAAGTGTCACATGTCTCAACGAAGGATATTCAACTAGCAGACATCCTCACAAAACCTCTACCTGCAGCCAAGTTCACTGAACTTTCATCCAAGATCAAAGTTACCAATGGTAACTTTGTCTTGAGGGGGCGTATTAGCTGAATTAGTATTGTGCATATATTTTCAGATAATTGTATTAATTGTATTTAATTGTTATTATAATCGTTGTAACAGCTTGCATCATTATAGGAGTAACAGCTTGCACATTCTAAGCATAACAGCTCTAGTATTAGCTGTCCCTAGAGCACATCTCTCCTTAATATTAGCTTGACTCATCAGTATATATTGTACCATGTAGTCTCTTGATCAATATAACAAAACATAGAGAATTATCTCTTTTAACTAATCTGAGGTGACTTTGGACCTAATGGTTTCCCCAAGCATGTCAGGGAGGGAAGTCAAGATAAACCCCCCCCCCCCCCCCCCTCTCAGTGATTTCACCATGTTTTTGACTTTTGGATCAGGATTGTTGATTGCTTCATGGTGTTTGGCTGTTATCCCTTAATGGGTGGCGTCGTGGTTTCTCAATCTCGTCTAAACACCTTTAAGATTGTCCTTGAGAATCGGTTTAAGCTCACTTGTACCCTAATCAACGTGTGCACTTTTGGTGATGTGAAATGAATAATCGATTTCCTGACAATGAACTAGCTCCATGTAGGTTACCAATGACAATGGACTAGGTTGAACCACTACAAAGAATAATTAGAATTTTCGGGCAGGACTTTCGGCAGTTCCAACAGAAAGCTCACTGGCGGATTCGGGTATTTTCTGGAGGAAAAATCCGCCGAAAAAATCCATTTTTCTTGTAGTGTTTGGCTTACAAATTCTATCCCAAGTGACCCAATACATTCCACTCTCCCCTTCATTGATACCCCATAGGAAATCCTGTTGAATTTTATCATTTTTTTAATAACAACCTTCGGCGCTTTGTAGAAAGAAACATATATAAAGGAATGCTATTGAGAACAGAATTATAAAGAGTTACCCAGCCTCCTATGGAAAGAAGACGACCCTTCCATAAAGACAAACGCTTTCTAAGCTCCCCTATAACGAAGCTCCAAGTTGACTCCCTCTGGGGATTAGCACCAATAGGAATGTCTAAGAACTTAAAGGGGATAGATTCTGTTCTACAATAAAAGAAAATACTTGCCCTCTCCAAAAAACCTTTTGGAGTGTTGACACCAATAAGTTTACTCTTATGGAAGTTAACCTTCAAATCTGACACTAAGTCAAAAGAACGCAAGATAGACTTGATGCTCCATAAGTTTTCCTAAGAAGCCTTACCCACCAACATTGTGTCATTTGCAAATTGCATTATGTAGAACTTCAAGTCGCCGTTAATTGAAATTAGGTTTGTTTAATCAACTTGTTAATTATTAGAAAGCTAATTATAATGCTAAAGAAATAAGTTTGTACACGTATTAGAAAAATTGAAGTCTTAATAATAAAAATCAGAATTAATTAAAAAAATCATAATAAGAAATAATCAAAATTAAAAAAAAAAAAGAGGTATTACTGAATTATTCAAGTCCAAATAAAAAATAATTCAGTATGATTAACAAACCTAAACCTAAACCCTTTCTCTCTTTATTCTTTTGCTTTTTCCTCATTTGTTCAAATTATGCAGTTTTTTTTGCAGGCAACATCTTCAGTAGGTGCAACGGCTCTTGTCTCAAATGGGTTTATGATCCTCTAATTTTGCAGCTAAAGCTTGAAGGAAGGAAAAATACACAACTAAAGTTAGAGACCAAATTTGTGGGGAAAAATAAAAGGAATAAAATTATATATGACCTATAATTGGGGGACTAAAAATACATATTTAAGCCTTGTTATACCCTAATTTTGTCTATTATGTTAATAAAATTTCTTTATTATATAATTGGCAAAATTACACCAGAGGACCTCTAAGTTATTTATTTATAACAAGTTGACCCTTTAAGTTTTTTTTGTAACAAATAGACCCTTTAAGTTACCTAACATTGACATCGTTGACCCTTTAGTAAAATTTCATATCGTTGATTACATCAAAATACACCAAAATATGTTTGGTTGCATCAAAATACATAAGCTAGAGTAATCATAATATATAAAGTAGCATTACATCGAAAGATGTAAGCTAGAGTAATCACTAAAATGACCTATTTGTTACAAAAAAAAAAACTTAAAGGGCTAACTTGTTACAAATAAATAACTTAAAGGTCCTCTGGTGTAATTTTGCCTATATAAGTCCTTTTCTTAAAAAAATTAGAGGGATTAATTGTACAAGTTACAATTAGGTTTGTTAATCAACGTACTAATTATTTGGAAACTAATTATCATACCAAAGAGATAAATACACATATCAAAAAAACATTCAAGTCTTAATAATTGAAGATAAGTTTTCTCTTTGTGAATACCTATCACTCCACTCTTAATTTACAAAATGTACATCTATGCCTATTAACCAAAAAAAGAAATTGTGGGAAAAGTAAAGTCCCATGCATTTCACCAACCAGCCTAAATACCTTCCTTAAACTGTTTTTGTTGATAAATTAGGATTTTAATTAGTTTAGCAGTTTTTTTTTTAAAAAATTTCTTAGTTGAAGTGCACATGCCTTCAGCATTGTGTGATGAGCTGTCCAAAAGTTTGTTAGAATATTTATGTAACCTTTCTGCTTTAGCTCTCTCTCTCACACAAGTACAATTACAATGGGTCCTATTCTTAGTTGTAGTGCACATGCCTTCTGGTTAATAATTTACCAGAAGAACATAATTTATATGCAATAGTTTACCATCAAAATGCCATAAAAACCTTGTTACAGAAGATATAAGATGACTACCCATAAGTTGTTCCTAAATCAACTATTTGTTTCTTCTCTCTTTTTCTTCCCTTATATATACGTCTTCTTCATTTCATTCTAGCTCACTCTTTCTTTCTCATTGCTTAATGGTCTTCTTCTTCTTTTCTAGTAAAATATTATCACTCTCCCTGCTTAATATTTTCATCACTTTCTTTCTCACGATTATTCTCTTTTTTTTTTTTTCTTTTTTCATACCTTTTCCACGACCTCTATGTCTCTCTTACCCAACCACAACACCGCTTTCCCTTTGTACTCTTAACTCTAGAATAGATCTCCCTTGAGCCACCTTCAACTCAAAAAGAGTATGTATTTTTATCTCTGACTTAATTTTTCTTGCTATTTTTGGAACACAATAAGTTAGTTTAGTTGCATTTTTTGTTATGGTAGGGGATACTGCAGAGAAGCAAGGGGTATGAACATTTCAAAAAAAGTCCAAAAGGTGAACCTTTACCATCTAATAAATATGTCCCCTACTTATATTGGTTTTTTTCTTTTCAAAAGTATTGATTTTTATAAGATTGAATGATGGATTCTAAAAAAAGAAAGGGTTTTGACATGTTTTAAGTGATTTTGGTTTATTCTTTTGATAGTCACAAAGAGTTTAGTTGGTCAGTTTGAAAAGACACATTCATCAATGGTGTTTTAAATTTTCCCCCTAAAACTATTGATTTTTTTTATGGTAAAATGATGGATCCTTGACAAAAAAAAAAGGATTTTGAGAAGTATTAAGTGATTTCGGTTTATATCCATCAAAAGTCTTAAAAGGATTTAGCTACCTAATTAGCTTGAAAAGATTCATGTATCAAATGTGTTTAAAATTATCAGAACATATGCCTTATATGGTATAAGGTGTTTAATTATTTTACTCATTTTTTTCCAGATGCATGTTCATACAGAAGTTGGTCAAGATTCATTTGTAACTCTAGGAATGGATGAAATTGGAAAAATAGCAATTATCAACCGTATCTGAGGTATGTCTAACTCTATTTTTACTTCAACTTTTACATGTTTTATGTATAGAGTAGAGTCACATTTTAAATGATTATATATATATATATATATATATATATATATATATATATATATATATATATATATATATATATATATATATATATATATATATTCAGAGCGTAATAATATGTCTCGAGGCAATTTTAATTGGTACAGAAATACATGTATTTTTTTTATAAGCAAAAAAAGTGTATCATCACCGAGTAACACTGAATGTAAAGGGTATTGGGTCCTCGAGAACTTTGATTATCACACACATTAATGGAGTCTTGGCCAATACCAGTTCTTGAGTGAACCTTTTTAAAGATAATGCTTTCTTCACAGCATCGGTTATATCCAGTGAATCACGGAAACCTCTTCCAAATGTCGTGTCTAATGTTTGTGTTGAACATTGACGCGACACGTGTCAGACACTTCTTTACCCTTAAAAATATCTTTTTTTGACTTGGACACTTCCTAGACACCGTCTGGACACCTCTAGGACATTCTTTTCATAATTCTTTTAGAAAAAATTTGAAGTTCTTGAAATTTGTAACCATTATTTGTAAGTTGGTCCTATCTCAATTCAACCTTTGACATGTTATTAACGTAAATAAATTCATCCTTTGTAACATGACTTATCTCAATTCAACTTGTCTTGGAGGTTTTAGATCTGCTAGCTTCGTTATCATGTTTGGCTGCATCCCGTTATCCCAGATAAAGTGTGTCCCTGGCAGCACTAGAAAAGCAATCTAGCCATGGTATTCCCAGTAGTGTTTTTCCCCCACTCCCACCTCCAAAAAACAATTCTCATCTGTTGTGGATTAGCCTTTTTTTTTGTCCAAATTTGGATTGGTCTTGTAATTTGTCTTTAGTGTGCTCTAGCCTTGGTCCTAGATTCAATTCCTTCGCTGCATCTTTCTTTTCCTAGATATCATTTGGCCTTGATGGTTCACAGTGTGATGTTTTATGGTTTACTTTATAATGATTCATGTTTAACCAAAATGCCATATATTCCTCTATAATGATTCATGTTTATCTACTGGATTTTTATCTCTACTTTTCTTTATCTTAGGTATTCAACGCTAGAATGAGATGTCAAATGAAGCCTAGACAAAGTTGAATTATTGAAGATTAAACTTTGGACATTTAGTTTCCCGTGGAATTTGAGTTCCTTAGCATTGTCCTTCAGAAACATCACTTCATGACAAGGAGTCTTTAAGAATCGGATTGTAAAGGTAGTAGTGGAGTTCGATTTCACCAGTCTTAACCAATGTGTGGCAACAAATGTCCATGGTAATTTCAGTTTTCCGTCACGTGTATCTGAGTACACGTAAATCCCTCTTTAGAATCATAACGAATACAAGTCTGGATGTAAGCTCGACATTGGGACGGTAGTCGTGCAAAGTTCTGACCACCATCTTCTTTTGCAAGATAATCGACCATTCCCTCAAGTATCCTCATATATTTAACGGAAACAAACTTCTTTTGGAGTACCGGCGATAATATCCCATACTCGGTGGCGTTGGTTTTGTTGGTGGCAATACTGCCATTACAAGTATCTGTTTAACCCAAATTAATAGGAATAAATATTTTTGAACAAATATGCAACTGTGCATAACAGAAATAAAGAATTTGAGTCTAGACTCTAGAAGCATAGAAACAGACATTCATCACAAATTGTTTGGATGAAAGAAGAAATAGGAAAGAGAGAAATAGAGGAGAGATAAAAGAGAAATTCTATGTTGTTTGGATGGATATATTTAGTAAAAGAGAAATACTAAAAGTTCTCCTCTTCTTTGGATGAGTGGAAATATTAGTAGAAATAAATAACTATGAATAGTAAAAGACAAATTTATCCTTATTACTAGAATTTAAATTTTTGATTAGTTGTTTTTACATTTGAAATTTTTAATTTAGTTTTTCTTTAAATTTTAAACTTTTAATAGTTTTTTTTTACATTTTAAATTTTTAATTAATACAATATTATATAGTTTTGTGTTTACCTTCCGGTTCTCAATAACCTTGCGGTTTTATATAAAACAGTTAGACCTAAAAGTAATCCAAAACGAATTTTACATGCTAACAATGGGTAATTTCAAAGCTAATAAATGACTAATCAATTTTGGCATTTGTCAAGATAAAAGAACAATGGCCAAAGAAGAAATCAACAACTTCCAAAAAGCAGGAATAAAATTAGTATAGCTTGACAATAGCAAATGTCATGTATCTCTACAACAGATACTAGAATTTATGTTTCAAAACTACAACCTTCCATGTATTCCACCTAGCACACCTCTTTTGAGAATCGACAAAAATCGACAAAAACCAACTTACAACATCAATTAACTAAGTTTTTTAGACTATTAGACAGGTGATCAATTAACCAAGTTTTTAATCAACGCCTTGAAAACTGTGAAAAAACAGGTTGGCTAATTGTCTAAAAAACTTGGTTAATTGGTGTTGTAAGTTGGTTTTTGTCTATTTTTGTCTAAAATCCAATGTCTAAATAACATTTTTGTTTGAGAATTAAGCAGCAACTTTGATATAAATACATGGCTAAATTATACTTTTAATCATTTATCTTGGCTTTAGGTTTCACTTTGGTCTTTTATCTTTTTTTGGTTCTTTTTGGTCCTTCATCTTTCATTTTCGTTTCATTTTGGTCCCTACCGTTAGTTTTTCTTAACGGATGTCACGCTGTCAATTAACTGTTGATGTGGTGTCTACTGACTTGAAATTTTATATGATATGACATATAAAGGATTAAAATGAAACTTAACAAAAATATGAGAGACCAAATTGAAAAAAAAGCACACAAAAACATTTTTCTCTTACACTTATAAGCTTGCCCAGTGTCCAAAATCAATGATAAATAGTAAAATTGTCACTAAAATACAAAAGATATCAACTTTTTGCAACTTTTTATTCTTTCTCTTACATCTTTGTATTTATTTTTCTCTCTCCCTCTCCCTCCCTTTGCCTCCCTCTCTCTCTCTCTCATAATATCTCATCTCTCCTCTCTCATTTCTTTCTATTTTTCTTCTTTCTTCTCAATATTTATCCTCATTTACTTTTATTTTATTTTGTTCCACTTCAAATATATTTCCTTTAACTGATTTTTATGAATTTTTTTCATATTTATATAATTTGATTAAATTAATATTGAATGACATGCAATTTTACACATTACAGGGACCAAATTGGATATAAACGTATATTTGTAGGGTCGAAAGACAAAGTTTTAATTTTACAAGGACTAAACTGGATCAAACTTATTTTTGCAAGGGCTAAACAGAAAGTTTTATTTTTAAAGGGACTAAACTGGATTAAACGTATATTTGCAGGGACTAAACATATATTTAAACCTTATTATCATCTACTGAAACAACTAAAACGAATCAACTTAACTACTAATAATAGTCAAAAAAAAATTGAACCAATAACAAAATTTCAAAATAACTTTTTTTAATATTTTAATGATTTAACAGAAGCGGCAACAAGAGACTGACAACGGGAGCTACAACGGGGGAGGCAATAGGAGAGGCAACAGGTAACAGCACCGAGATTGTCAACAAGAACAACAACGAGAGTGACGATGGAAGAAACAACGAGAGTGTCAATGGGAGCACCAACGAGAACGCCAACGGGGTGTATATGTTATATTAAATCTCATTTTCTTTTTTTCTTGATTTTTACTATTATTAAGATTATAAAAAGATAGGTTATTTTTTTAAACTTTTTTGAACACAATTATTTTAATAAATTTGAAATATAGCCTAGTCCTGCTCTTGTTGTACTTTACGAAATCTAATAAGACAGAGGTGTCGAGTTAGGCACAAAGTGTTAGCTTGAGGTCTCAAAGCAGCTGAAGCATCAAAAGAGGTGTAAACAACACAAGAACAAGAGCAAGCGGGATCTCATCCCAAAAGTTGTTGTTACCGACTTTGAAGAAGTCGACTTGGAGACCATCCTCCCAAATCCTTTTTCCCTAATGCATAATGTGGTTGATTTGGGCACCAAGTTGCTGGAGCAGATCGGGGCTGACGCCCAAAAGCTGAAAGAAGGTAAGCACCCTAACCTCTTAGCAATGGTGAGAGAAGGAATTTACAAACCAAGCTTAAAAGCTAAGATACCATCCTTGCATATTGTTCTGTACCGTGTCTATGGGTCAGCCGATCCTAGACAATAAGTAGGACATGAGTTTGATCAAATAATAGTCACGTCTGATGTTGATGTTCCGAGACGAGGTGGAGTGTATCTGCAAAGTCACTCTGATGCTAAAGTCAGGCATTGGAGAGTTAATTGCAAGTATTAACAAATGTTTACCTTCTCTCTCTATTGATGGTTGTATTTATAGAGTCAAAGGATGATGATTGGTGTTGCTTGAGGCCGTCCGATTTTAAGCTCAGATCTTGACCGTTGGATCTCACACTGTTAATGGGCCATTATGCTAATGGGCCTTCATCTTGTAAGCCCAATGAATTGATTTTTGATGGGTGGTGTGAATAACAATAGAACTTTTACTCCATAACACATATAACTCAAAGCTGGAGAAGGAGCGACATGATGCATTGAAGGTGATGACATGCTACTACATAGGACCTCAGCCTAATTCAATTACTTAGGGCCCCCCAAAAAAGTACTTTAGATTACGAAATGGTTTTAGAGTGTGGAAAATGTTTCCTATCAGACAGATAACATGTCACCTGTAAATTAAGTTAATGAAGTTGACCTTATTTCTAACTTATGTTGTTTGGAAAGCAATTGTGAAGAAGTGGATCCAAACAACTTGGAAGGAGAGGACACACATGAGGTTCCATGTTGATGTAGAAGATGAAGATGATGAATGGCCAGAAGATTATATATATATATATATATATATATATATATATATATATATATATAGTGTTCGAATTGTCTAAATTGATGTATCCAAACAACTTGAACTGCTTTTAATTCATGTTTGTGTTTGAATTGTGTGTGAATTGTTTCATGAATTTCTTTAAAAGTAAAGTTTATGTTTTTAAATTGTTTGTGTTTATATTTAATTTCCTCTGCAACATGGCATTAGGTGGAGGTGATTCGTCGCCACCTAGACCGCCCCATGATCGTAAAGGGAAGGCTAAAGTTGTCCCTCGTCGTAAGAAAATGATGATATACATCTAGGACATATGCGACTATTCAGAGATGCCTACGCCTTTTCCCCTACACAGACATGCCCAAGACATGTAGGTAGAGTGAGATCATTACCGAGTCCTCCGACACAGATGCAACAGACCTCTGGAGTTAGGTCCTTAGATACGCCACAACAGACCTCTAGAGTTAGGTCCTTACAGCAGACCTCTGGAGTTAGGTCCTTACCGCAGACTTCTGGAGCTAGGTCCTTCCATATTGGATCTAGTTCGTCGCTGCGAGTTACTCCTTTACCTAATCCATTTCCCCGAGATGTACATGGATGTTCTTCATCTGCACGAGTGACTCCTCCACAATCATAGAGTCCTCCATATCGCATGACTCTGGTACCAGGTTTTCGTGCGATACCTACTCCTACCCCTTCACCAGATGTTGTTCCTACTCATACCCCTTTGCCATCACCGACAGAGCCACTTTCACCTGGAGATGATGAGATACCTGATGAAGATCAGATGCATGATGTTGAGGGGGGTGATGATGTGATACCAGACGTTGAGGGGGGTGATGACGAGGATGAGGATGAACACCCCTAAACATCGCCTCTCTCTCTCTCCACCTCCCTCTCTCTCTATCTCTCTCTCTCTCATCAAGAACACCAAGAACCACAATAATTTCTAGAATTCTCAATTCTTCACCAAATCAAGCAAATGAATAGTGCATTTCATGCGAAATTTCACAAGGAATCCATCACCAATTTGAACAAAAAAGTGGAAGAACTTAATAAAAAAACGTGATTTTCAGAGGAAAACGCATTTTGGATTTTGCAAATTGGGGAAACGTTCAAAACTCAACCAAAAATCACCAAACTACTTGCAATAGACTCGAAATTGGTGCAGTAACTTATTGTTAGCAAAATATTTCAACAAAAATGATAAAGAATTGTGAACGAAATGAAATTGTAGATTCACATTTTACGGTTTTTTGGCAATTTCAATGACGAAGGGAGAGAGAGAGAGGGAGGGGGAGAGGGAGAGAGAGGTGATGTCACTCTTTGTGGTGGCGACGGTGGTGGCTCGTCGGAGGTGGTGGTGGCTCGCCAGGGAATATGAAGATTGGGGGGTGTTTTTCCAAATTTGTTAATTTTGTCAATTTGGTCCCTCATGTTTTTTTGAAGTTTCATTTTGGTCCCTTATATGCCACATCATTTAAAAAATTTCAAGTCATTAGTGACACTTAAGACGCTACGTTAATAGTTAACTGCCAGCGTGGCGTCTGTTAACAAAAACTAACGTTAGGGACCAAAATGAAACGAAAGTGAAAGATGACGAATCAAAACAGACCAAAAAAAAAAGATAAAAAACCAAAATGAAACCTAGAACAAAGATAAATGACCAAAAGTGTTATTTAGCCTTTTTTTTTTTAAGTAAAACAAATTGTCAGGGTGCTACACCCAACTTTTTAACCGGGGTACATAAGAATTTGAGTAAAAAAAATGAAAGTAAAAATAAAATAACAATTAAAACCCTAAAAACGTCCATTGAAACAACGCGCTGAAGCAGAAATTGAACAAGACGAAAAACGAAAAGGCTCGCCGTTAACGGTGGAAGAAAATCGCCGGGAAACACAGTTCAGGTTTGCTTTCTTTCTCCCATAATTTTCCTTCCTCTCTCTGGGTACGCCCGCTGCGAGCTGCCTCCCAGCATTGCTCCGACCTGATAGCGCCACTGTTGATAACTATGTTCTGAAATACAGTTTTTATTGATTCGTTTAAGATGATACAGTTGAAAAACCATTCGCTTAGATAGATTGTAGATATTTCTTGTAACAACATCGCGCCCATAGAATTTTAGGTTGATTCCATTAGATCACTATTTGTTACTATAGGTTATGAAAAATGAAAATTCTAGATTGAGAGTTATCTGCTTTCTATAAGCTCCAAGAGTTTGATAGATTTTAGTTTTTAGTGAAATCACTTTTAATAGGGAAGGTAGAAATTAAGATTGGTATGATGAACCTGCATCCTATTTGTATAGTCGTTATCTGAACTTTAATTGTTGAATTCAAATTTCATGAAAACCGCTATTCATTAGTGGTATTAAATAGCGGCCATGGCGGCGCCATAGTGGATTGCGGTGGCAGATTTTTGGCCAACCACTGTGACGAATTTGTGAAAGGTTGCAGTGCCATGGCATTTTATGGCGGAAATAGCGGCATAAAATAGTGACTTTCACCTAAATGCTAGCATTTTATGGCGGAAATAGCAGCATAAAATAGTGATTTTCATGTAAATGCTATGGTCCGCTTTATGCAATCGATAACCCTGCTATTATTCACCACAGAGTAGATTGTATATACTTTATGTTTCTTCCTGAAGATGATATATATATCGTTGAACAACCATTCTTTTGGATAGATTGTAGATATTGCTTGTAAGTTGTAACTATATGATGCCCACAGATTTTTATGTAGATTATATCACATCAGAAATTGTTGCTATAGGGCATGAAAAATTAAAGTTCTAGAGGTCTTGAGGCAGGGGATGAGTGTTATCAGGTTCTTATAATTTCAGGCTTGTAGTTGCTTTGGTTGTTAAGGAGAACTTTTAATAGGCAAGTTAGGAATTCAGATTTGTAGCTGAAACTGCATACTATTTGTATAATTGTTATCTGATCTGTAAGTGTTGAATAGAAATTTCATTAGAACCAACCACTATTCACCACACACAGTGGAAGAAATATGTATCCAATATTGCAGTGGAATTTGGATTTGTTGCGGTAAAAAAACCACGCAGGCACTGCACTGCAATGTTGTCAATAGCAGATCGTGGCACATGACAGATTTCCAAAATCCCACCATGACCGGTCGCCTCAAAGCGCTATATTGCGGATGGCACGGCAATAAAATGCAAAAATAAATTTGTGGATTGCTCAAAAATTGCAACCACAATCTGCCATGGCGGTTTTTGACAACACTGCAGTCAATAGAACAAAGCCGTTGGATGAAAGATTGGATGGCTTACATTCTAATTTCAGAAAATCGGATTTGAAACATAAACACGGATATGAGCTTTCCGATTTTTATTCATGACTCCCACATGCTCACTGCAGTGGTGCAAGCGTGCTTATGTGTTAGAGAATATGGATAATAGGTTTTCAATGTAATCACTTAGTGTGAAATCAGTTAGAAAGCTATAACTAACTGATAGTTTCGGTTAGACTGTTATGACAGTTATGTAACTGTCATAACTTCTCTCTCTCTATTAAGCCTTAAGCTTAGAAGCTCCTCTATAAATTGTATCTCAGTTTGTACTGATCAGATCAATCAATAATACTTTTTCATTCCTATTCTCTAAAAATGTCAAACACTATTACTTTTAACATGGTATCACGAGCCTTCTAAGCCACCGTCGTGGCACGATTCCGTTTCTTCTCTTCTTTCTTTCCCGATGGCCCAAACACCTCCTTCTCCGCCACCCTCACTGATGGCGACCACCGGTAAACCACTCTCTTCGTTTAATTACAAGATTTCCGTCAAATTAGATGAGTCTAACTATCTTGTTTGGTTACAGCAGATTGAGCCGGTGCTCCGTGCTCATCGTCTCCACCGATTCTGCGTCGCGCCAGTCATTCCCCCGCAGTTCGCTACTGAAGACGATCATATTCACAACCGTGAGAACCCCGCATACACAAACTGGGAGCTGCAGGACCAGTTACTCTTGGCGTGGCTTCAATCATCCTTGTCGCCGGCGATTTTACCGTCTGTTATTGGGTGCCGGTATACATATCAACTGTGGGATAACATACACACTGCGTTCCAATCCAAGACTCGCGCGCAAGCTCGTCAACTCTGTACGCAACTTTGCACCACCAAGAAAGGTTCATCCACGGTGGCAGAATTCCTTGCCAAGATTAAACACCTGAGCGATTCTCTCACTTCCATTGGCGAGTCCGTTTCAATTCAAGATCAGTTAGACGTTATTCTTGAGGGGCTACCGAGTGAGTACGAATCTTTGGTTACTTTGATTAACAGCAAAATTCAATGGTTCGATTTAGAAGAAATTAAGTGGCTTACTTCTCGCATACATGAACAAAGAATTGATAAGGCTAAAATTCTTGAGGAATCGCTTAGCTAAACATTACCCGAGTCAAAGCATTCATCCGGTACCAATGACTTCCGAATACCAATCAAGATAAACCCCAAGCCAATTACAATGGTGGAAACCCTAATTCCAACAATTTCCCCGATTCTCAAAACCCTAATTTTGGAAACCGGTAATGGGTAATTCGAGAGGTCGCGGTGGCGCTTCTGTGGCGCGGTGGTCGTGCGTGCGATGGTCGCCTCAATGTTCAATGCCGTATGCCACCGTATGGGTCACGGCTAAGCATTCTTTGCTACCGGCGCTTTAACACCGCCTTCAATTCTCCACCGACTCGCTTTTGATTGGAAATCCTTATCGCACACACATGACAAGCAATTCCTCCTATCGCATCAAATCCATGGAATCAAGCTACTCCTTCACGGGTTCCCCAAGCTCATTACACCGTGGTTTACAATCTACTCACCCAATCGTAAGCAATTGGATGGATCTGCGCGCCGCCAATCACCGCACTCTCTGCTCCTGCTCCACCGGCGCTCCTCCACCACCCAAGCACACCTAGAAAATGTCTTTCTAGGAAACGGTACCAAATTTCTGTTCAATCACTTAGCACATTTAAATTCCAATCTCCAACTCACCCACAACACACACTTTACCTTAAAGATGTACTTCATGTTCCACAATTAAATAAAAATCTTATTAGCATAAGTAAATTTGCAAAGGATAATAATGCTTATGTGAAGTTTCACCACTTTGCACTTTATTCTCGCTCATTCACGGTCAATGATCGACACTCTTGGAGGGACGATTGACTAGAGATGGTCTATACCCTCTTCACTCACAAGTCGGTCATGTTTTTCAATCTCCTGTTTCTTCAATCAATTCTCGTATTTTCTCACAATTCGATGTATTCTACAAATGGCACCATAAGTCAGGCCATAGTAGTTTGGATACTCTTAATACTGATCTTAAAATCATGTAATCTCAAGTACTTTTCAAAGAAATAAAGTGACTTTTGTGTTGCATCTTTGTCTTGGTAAATCCCATAGGTTACCTTCCTCTTTGTCTCAAACTAATTACAATGAACCTCTTGAACTAATATATTCGATCTTTGGGGACCAGCCCCAATGAATTCCTCTATGGGATTCAAGTATTACGTTTCCTTTATTGATGCATTTAGTCGGTTTATCCGGATTTACTTTTTGCATGATAAGTCCGAAACCACTAAATGTGTTTAAACAATTTAAATCTCTTGTTGAGTTACAACTCAACAAGAAAATTAAATCTGTTCAAACAGATTGGGGGTCGATTTATTCTTTCAAAGAGTATCTTGCTAACCTCGGTATTATTCATAGAATAATTTGTCCTCAAACTCACCACCAAAACGGAGTTGTGGAACGAAAACACGACATATCGTTGATATGGGTCCATGCTCTCTTCTTTCACACTCTAGCCTTCCTTACTACTTTTGGGACCATGCATTTCATTCCATTGCTTACATCATCAATAGACTCCTGCATCACATTCTCAACTTATTCCTCTTCAAATTCGCTTAACAAACCGGTTGATTATCACTTTCTAAGGTCCTTTGGTCAGCATGCTACCCATTACTTACCCTTATAATAATCCAAAATTTCGCTTTCGGTCCAAAGAATGTGTGTTCTTAGGATACTCGCTCTCTTGCACCGTGGTTACAAATGTTTAGATGTCTCTACAGTCAACTTATATATCTCTAAAGATGTCCTATTTCATGAGCATTATTTTCCATTTCAAAGCAAAATTACTACTAATAAGAACACACCACAACACTCACATAAAGACTAATACACACTTGGAGATTGTTTCACCTCTCACTAACACCACGTCACCACCGCCACACCTTTCTCTTTACCATCCAAAGAACTCCCTATGCCTCACTCACCTATAAACACCTCCCCCTGCACCCTCTTTACCTCCACATTCACCAACACGCTTTACCTTCCACCGCCTCCTCAACTATGTACCCCACGCCTCTCCCTCACCATCACCCTCCCTACCTCCTCCTCCTAATAATCACCCAATCCGCACTGGATCTATCTAAAACAGTAGCTGCGCCTCCACTATATCCCACCATTAATGCCACTACCTCTGAACCTGTCTCGGTTCAACATGCTCTATCGGTACCTGAGTGGAATAAAGCTATGCAAGCTGAATTTTCTGCTCTACAACAAAACAACACATGGGAACTTGTCACTCTTCCTCCTAACAAGCGTGCAATTGGGTGCAAATGGGTATTTTGAATCAAAGAGAATGCTGATGGAACTATCAATAAATACAAAGCTCGTCTTGTGGCAAAAGGGTTCAATCAAAGGTATGGTTTGGATTATTCTGAAACTTATTCACCGGTTGTCAAGCCTATTACCATTAGAACAATCTTAACCATTGCCCTATCCTACAATTGGCCTCTAAAACAACTTGATGTGAATAATGCTTTCCTCCATGATAATCTTCAAGAGGACGTCTACATGCATCAACCACCAAGATTTATTCAAGGGAACTCCTCCTTGGTTTGTCACCTCAAAAAGGCAATCTATGGCCTTAAGCAAGCGCCACGAGCATGGTATGAAAGCCTCACCAAGACTCTTCTCTCCTTTGGATTCACTAGGTCTCGGTGTGACCCTTCACTCCTCATCTACAACAAACGAGGTTGCTGCTTGTTCGTTCTCATCTATGTTGATGATAGTATTGTCACGGGCTCTTCTACAATTGCTATCAACCTAGTTATTCAGAAACTTCATCAGGCCTACTCTCTAAAACAACTAGGCACGTTGGACTATTTCTTAGGTATTGAATGCAAAGTCACTGTCTCGGGTACTCTCCATCTATCTCAATCTAAGTATATAAAAGATGTCTTAAACCGAGCTGGTATGATTGACTGCAAAGGTATTTCCACACCTCTTCCCACGAATCTTAAACTCTCCAAACATGGTACAGACACCTTTGATGATCCTCACCTATATAGAAGTATTGTTGGAGCCTTGCAATATGTAACTATCACTAGACCTGAATTGGGTTACTCAGTCAACAAAGTATGCCAATTTATGTCCAATCCCCTCACTTCTCACTGGACGGCGGTGAAACGTATCTTACGGTACCTCAAAGGTTCCTTGGATCATGGCCTCACTCTTCAGCCAGCTAGTAGTTCAACACCTCTCAGTATATCTGCCTTTTGTGATGCTGATTGGGCATCGGATATTGATGATAGACGCTCTACCTCGGGTGCTTGCATTTACCTAGGCCCTAATTTAGTCTCATGGTGGTCTAAAAAGCAACCTCTAGTAGCCAAATCCACGGCTGAAGCTGAATATCGCAGCCTTGCCCTTGCTGCCTCTGAAGTTTTATGGTTACAGTCCCTTCTCAATGAGCTGCAGATCAAAGTTCCTGCTCCTATCATCTATTGTGATAATCAAAGCACTATTGCTTTGAGTCACAATCCAGTCCTACACTCCAGAACAAAACACATGGAGCTCGACATCTTTTTTGTTCGTGAAAAGGTGCTCAACAAGTCTCTCATTGTTGCCTATGTACCAGCTCAAGCACAAGTTGCGGACATACTAACTAAACCTCTCAGCAAACTGCACTTCTGCAGACTCAGAGACAAGCTCAAAGTGCTAAGCACTGTTGAGCTTGTGGGGGGGCTGTTAGAGAATATGGATAATAGGTTTTCAATGTAATCACTTAGTGTGAAATCAGTTAGAAAGCTATAACTAACTGATAGTTTCGGTTAGACTGTTATGACAGTTATGTAACTGTCATAACCTCTCTCTCTCTATTAAGCCTTAAGCTTAGAAGCTCCTCTATAAATTGTATCTCAGTTTGTACTGATCAGATCAATCAATAATACTTTTTCATTCCTATTCTCTAAAAATGTCAAACACTATTACTTTTAACATTATGTGATAGAAATAAATTTGTGTGATCAACTTGTGGATCTGTCTAGTACTCATACTGAGCTTTTGTATTATTGTATATATTTATGTTCCTTCCTGAAGTAATATATACTTGTCTTTCAGAAGAAAGTCATGGCAATGAACCATTCTGGGTCTGTTAGAGGCATTCTTAGCACCAAAGAGGCAGTTTGGGTTGCATGCCAACGAACTTTTGCCACCGGTAAAGCAAAGAAAGGATCTAAAGGGGGAGCTTCTGATGCACCCAAAGCATCCAGTCTTAGCAAAGAAGTCAAGTCAACTACAGCTGTAGGTGCCAACACTCTCAAGGAAGGAACTGATCCGAAAATCTCGCCTGATTCAGAATACCCTGACTGGTTGTGGCATCTGCTTGATAAGCGACCGGCGCTAAGTGAGTTGCGTAGAAAGAATCTTGAAACACTCGGTTATGAAGATCTAAAACGATATGTTAAGCTGGATAATCGAGCAAGGATCAAGGAGAATAACTCTCTAAAGGCAAAGAGCTGATGACTCAATGGTTTAAGAGAATTGGCGTTGAGGTGCGTTTTGGGGGAGGGGTGAAATAACAGTATTTAGCTATCTCTTTATCTAGTTTTTGTTGTTCTCAGTCTTTTTGGATTCATTTAAGTAATTGATTTACATGTATGCAACTCATTGAATTGAACCAAAGCCAAAAAATTGCATAATTTAGCACTCCTTCTGGGTTTTCTTCCCCCTACTACTTTCCAGTTTATTTCCTCCTTGGATGTTTAGTAAATTAAACCTGGTTACCGTTGTTAATCAAATAGAATGTTGTCAAAAACATTTTATCTTGGCTTTTTAAGATTTGATTAGACCTTTACTTTGATATGAGATAAAAGTTTGTTGACTACCTAATGGTAATTGTGCATACCAATTTGCTTCCGTTCAATGATCACTTTGTGTGCTTGAATATTTGGATAAACTTCCTCATTAGGATTGATATCATTTACTTAGGAACAACTTATTTGGAGAAAAATCCGTATACAATTTTAATTTTTATATTCATATTTCATATCTAATGGAAATTCAATGAGATTTGTTATGGCTGTCATTGTTCTCTTTATGTGATTCTTGTTACAAGAATGGTATAGTCTAGTGTGAGAAACTTAAAGTGTATTAAAGTTGTTATTGCTTCTATATGGGCCCTAGTTTTGATATTGTCATCAAACCTGTGGGTGGAAGCCACCATCTTCTGCCCCCCGGCCAGTGAACTAAGCAGATGGCTGATCAGATGGAAAAAGATTCAGTAATTTGAGTATTAGGTGTTTTTAGTACCTTTAGACTTATTTTGGCGGGAAACAAATGAGAGAGAAAATTGTATAAGATGAGAGAGCAAATATTGGAGGAGAGAGATAGACACAAAGAGCTAAAAGTATTTGTGCCTTTTCTGCCCTAAAGGCACCCAATCCTTCCCTGTGATCGGATAATATCTCACTTTTGAAGGTTCACTGAAAATGTATTTGCTGTTGTTTCCCTTTTTTGTCATTGACATGGTGGGCTCTTATGTTCAGGATTAGTCTTATATGGGAATGGTTGTGATGAACTTTTTAATTGCTTTAACAAAGATAGTATAGTAGCTACATAATGTGTATTGATCATAATTCAGTGGTCCCTGTCTGCCTGTTTCTTAATCTTTTCCCATATAGTTGTTATTGAAACTTAATATATTTATTGAAGAATTGAGTTCTGAATACATACATATATATACACAATCATCCTACCTAAATAATTCCACTACCAACAACCAACTAAACATAATAAATATAGTTTACCAACCAACTACTAACAACCAACTAAACATAGTAATTAACACTCCCCCTCAAGCTGGAGCATATAGGTCATATGCACCGAGCTTGTTACATATGTAGCTGGTTCGAGGACCTCTAAGAGATTTTGTGAAGACATCGGCCAACTGATCATTCGACTTAACAAAACTTGTGGAGATGTCTCCCGATTCAATATTTTCTCGGACAAAGTGACAATCTACTTCAATGTGCTTAGTCCTCTCATGGAAGACCGGATTAGAAGCAATATGCAATGCCGCTTGATTATCACACATTAGAGTCATCTTCTCATCATTTTGAAAGTGAAGCTCTTTGAGTAATTGTTTTAACCATATAAGCTCTTGTGTCACTAGGGCCATAGCTCTATATTCACTTTCAAAGACTAGATCTTGCAACAACGTTACGCTTTTTACTTTTCCAGATATCGATTTCCTCCAACTAGCACACAATACCCGTAAGTGGATCGTCTATCAATGGGTGAGCACCTTGAATCGGCGTCCCGAGTAACCAACTATCTGAGTGTGCCCTCTATCTTCATAAATAAGACCTTTTCCTGAGGCGCTTTTAACATACTTAAGGATCCGAATCACGACATCCCAATGATCTTGACAAGGAGAATTCAAGAATTGACTTACCACACTGACTGCAAAGGAAATATCCGGACGTGTGACAGTAAGATAATTTAATTTCCCGACTAATCTTCTGTATCTCCCAGTATCTGAAAGAGGCTCCCCCTGATTAGGTAGAAGTTTGACATTTGGATCCATAGGAGTGTCAACTGGTTTGGCATTCAATAGACCTGTCTCTTCCAGAATATCCATGGCATATTTCCTTTGTGAGATTTCAATACCATCCTTAGATTGGGTTACCTCAATGCCCAAGAAGTAACAGAGTCGACCGAGATCTTTCGTCTGAAACTGACTAGAAAGATGTTGCTTTAATTGGAGTATGCCCTCCTGATCACTACCAGTTATAACAATATCATCAACATATACAATTAGATAGATGCATCCATGGGCTGAATGTCGATAGAATAAAGAGTGGTCGAACTTCACTACGAGTCATGCCAAATCTTGTTGTACCACGATGCTAAATCTGCCAAACCAGGGCTCGTGGAGATTGTTTAAGACCATAAAGTGACTCGTGAAGTCGACAAAACCATGCTCGAGGACTCCCCGAGCAACAAACCCTGGTGGTTGCTCCATATAGACTTCCTCATCAAGATCACCATGCAAAAAGCATTTTTGAAGTTGATAAAGTGGCCAATGTCCGATAGGCGCAATAGAAAGAAGCAATCTAACTCGAGGCCATCTTAGCGATCGTGAAAATGTGTCGCTATAATCCAAATTTCAAAAATGAGTGTATCCTTTGGCTACCAATCGAGCCTTAAAAACGATCAATCTTACCATCCGCCCAACCTTGACCGTATACAACCAACGACAACCGACTACGGACTTCCCGGAAGGTAGAGTACCAGTTCCTGGCATCTTTGCTTTGGAGTGCACACATCTCATCAATCATTGCTTGCCTCCACTGCGGGTGGGATAAAGCTTCATCTGCAGATTTAGGAATACTAATAGAAGACAAAGAAGCAAGACCAGGTGTAATGCAAAGGTGAAAGACGATGATAACTCAAAGCAATGTAATGAGGGGATGGGTTACGAGTAGGCCGTATACCTTTACGAATAGCAATGGGAAGCGTCGGGCTCGTGTGGCGATCGGATCTGAACGGAAGATGGCGCTGGCTGTGAGTCTGGTATGGCCTCTGGAGCAGACACTGGGGCGGGAATGTGTACTACATGGATGGTCGCCGACGACGATGATATGTTTGTAGTGGCGGTGTCTTTGCGGGAGGGCCTCTGTGGTGACAGAGACTCAAGAGAGATTGACAAAGGAGGCAATGGAAGAGTCAGTGGAAAGTGGCTCCTTAGTTGAATCGATTCGACTCAAAAGGGATAGACTCAAAAATGTGACATCGGGCAGAGATGAGGTAACGCCAAGAGTAGGAGAATAACAACGATAACCTTTTTGAGACCGATGATAACCAAGAAAGACACATTTTAGTGAACGCAGAAAGTTTGTCAAGACACCGGAGAGATTGTGAACAAAACATGTGGACCCAAATACACGTGGTGAAGAGGGTGTAGTGAAGTATGAGGAAAGAGGATAGAGTGTGGTGTTTGGTCATCAAGAACAGAGGAGGGCATGCGATTTATAAGGTAACAAGTCATAAGACCGCATCCCCCAAAACGAGTGGGAAGGTTACCATGAAGGAGAAGGGTCCGAGTAGTCTCAATGAGATGGCGATTTTTGCGTTAAGGCAATCCCATTTTGTTGCGGTGTGTAAGCACAAGACGTTTGATGAAGGATGCCATTAGATGCCATAAAAGTTTGGAATTGTTGTGACAAATATTCTTGGGCATTATCACTACGCAAAGATTGAATAGACACACCAAATTGAGTTTTAATTTCTTTATAAAATTGTTCAAAGATAGAAAATAACTCGGACCGATTCTTCATTAAAAATAACCACGTGCAACGGGAAAAATCATCAATAAAAGTAACAAAATATCTAGATCCAATGGTATTGATAGTACGAGAAGGACCCCAAACATCAGAGTGGACTAAAGCAAAAGGGGACGAAGCCCGTTTATTGACTCTATTAGGAAAGTGACTACGAGTGTGTTTTCCCAATTGACAAGACTCACAATCCAAAGTAGACAGTTTAGTAAGACTCGGTACCAACTTTTTGTAATTTCTGAAGACTAGGATGACCCAACTGAGCATGTACTGTAAGAGGAGAATCGGTGGTTGCACAAGCTTTAGATGAGGAGAGGTAATAAAGGCCATTTGACTCACATTCGTCGCCAATCATCTGCTTTCGAGATCCGATCCTACAAGGAAACATGTTTCTTAGTGAAGGTAATAAAGACAATCAAAAGACTCATCAAGCGCTTAATGTAAATTAAATTAAAGGGGCATTCAGAACATAAAGAACATTGTCAATAGATAAAGAGGGGAGGAGTTGGGTGTGCAATTCCTCGTGCTTGAGTTTTAGTTCCACTAGTTGAGGTTAGGGTAGGTAAGTAACTGCGGATGTAGAAATAGAGGACAAAAGAGCTTTATTACCAAAGATATGGTCGAGGCACCAGATGCTCGAGGCCCGAGGCCGAGGAAGATGATTGAGAGGCGCAAGCAAATGATTTACCAGTGTGTGCACTTGAAGCAACGGATCCCGAGTTCGCGATTCTCAAACCATTGGAGAAACTCTTCATAGTCGGATGAAGTTGGCTTAGCTTTAGTTGTGGTCTCGGATGTCTCTACCGGAGGAGTCCGAAGTGCATTAACAAAGATGCGTGGGGGCGCCCGTGTAATTTCCAACATCGATCAATTGTATGCCCCAAATTGTGGCGGTGATCACACTTGGGCCGACTCTTGAACTTGGATGGAGGACCACGAGATCGCCCCCGATTGTTCTTCCGAGATGCAAGTGCGTGTCACTGTCAGCCCAGCGGTGCCGAGACCTCCAAGAGTAGACTTAATCGGGACCCAAGAAGAACCGGATGATGCATTGGACATAGTAGAACAAAGAGCAGATCCCAAAATCGATCACGGGTGGCAAAGATAATCCTGAGGCAAGCCATAAAGTGGCGAGAAGCATAAAAAGGTGCTTCGTTGCTCAAGTTCCTTCATCTTTTGGTGGCATTAGATGCGGCAGGGAGGTAATAGCTCATTAAAGTCATGGAGGCGGCATGAACACGACCAGAGATAGGTAGACATAGGACCATCAAACGTCCGTGGTGCAATGAGTGTCATTAAATCATGACACACCCCGTAGAGACGCCGAATATCATTAGTGTAGAGTTCTCTTAGCTTGACTCCAAACCGATTCACACGTGAGGTGAGGGCGGAAAATTGGTTTGATAGACGGGACTAATGGTGGATTTGATAATACCGCACAACCGAGCGTCCAATTTTTTCAAATTTCTCACGTTCGGTGGTGTCGATCCACGATTCGACCTTTTTGGTGAGATGCTCCTTGTAACCTTGCCCTACCAACCATAACTGAATATCGGAAGCCCAAGTGTCATAGTTGGAGCCATCTAGCTTCTCTGTAGTGAGAGGAGAGGTCACAAAACTGGTGAACAACTTTGAGGTTTCAGTGGGGGTCGTCATAATCAGCTCTAAGAGAGAGAAAACACGTCAAACAGGAGAGAGAAAGCACTGTTTGTACAGAAACACGTACCACCGTTGCTCGAAACACAAAAGTAAGGGCGGATATGGAACCAGGAGAGGAAGGCGACGGTGGCGATGAAAACGGAGGTCGGAGAAACGGCCGGACGCGCCGTCACGCGCGGCGGAAGCGACGGTGGTGGTGGATCTCGCCGGAGAGAAGAACGGCGCGTGGTAGCGCGTCTCTGGGTTTTCAGGTACGGTGTTTTTGGAGGTTTTGTAGATCGGTGGATTCCGCAGTATTGGTGGTGGTTCCGCGGAAAACTCATGCCGAAAAAATTTTCCGTAAGGCGGCGGTGGTGGTTCAGTCGCGGGAAAAATGAACACGACGGCGGGAGAGCGTAAACCGAGATGAACACGACTTCGTAGAGTGAATTTGTCACCTAAAAGCGATGGGTTCACTGGGTAAGAGTTTTGTCTCAATTGGCTCTAGATACCATATTGAAACTTAATATATTTATTGAAGAATTGAGTTCTGAATACATACATATATACACAATCATCCTACCTAAATAATTCCACTACCAACAACCAACTAAACATAATAAATATAGTTTACCAACCAACTACTAACAACCAACTAAACATAGTAATTAACACTCCCCTCAAGTTTGAGAGCATATAGGTCATATGCACCGAGCTTGTTACATATGTAGCTGGTTCGAGGACCTCTAAGAGATTTTGTGAAGACATCGGCCAACTGATCATTCGACTTAACAAAACTTGTGGAGATGTCTCCCGATTCAATCTTTTCTCGGACAAAGTGACAATCTACTTCAATGTGCTTAGTCCTCTCATGGAAGACTGTATTAGAAGCAATATGCAATGCCGCTTGATTATCACACATTAGAGTCATCTTCTCATCATTTTGATAGTGAAGCTCTTTGAGTAATTGTTTTAACCATATAAGCTCTTGTGTCACTAGGGCCATAGCTCTATATTCAGCTTCAGCACTAGATCTTGCAACAACGTTCTGCTTCTTACTTTTCCAGGATATCAGATTTCCTCCAACTAGCACACACTATATCTTGCAACAATGGAAATTCAATGAGATTTGTTATGGCTGTCATTGTTCTCTTTATGTGATTCTTGTTACAAGAATGGTATAGTCTAGTGTGAGAAACTTAAAGTGTATTAAAGTTGTTATTGCTTCTATATGGGCCCTAGTTTTGATATTGTCATCAAACCTGTGGGTGGAAGCCACCATCTTCTGCCCCCCCGGCCAGTGAACTAAGCAGATGGCTGATCAGATGGAAAAAGATTCAGTAATTTGAGTATTAGGTGTTTTTAGTACCTTTAGACTTATTTTGGCGGGAAACAAATGAGAGAGAAAATTGTATAAGATGAGAGAGCAAATATTGGAGGAGAGAGATAGACACAAAGAGCTAAAAGTATTCGTGCCTTTTCTGCCCTAAAGGCTCCCAATCCTTCCCTGTGATCGGATAATATCTCACTTTTGAAGGTTCACTGAAAATGTATTTGCTGTTGTTTCCCTTTTTTGTCATTGACATGGTGGGCTCTTATGTTCAGGATTAGTCTTATATGGGAATGGTTGTGATGAACTATTTAATTGCTTTAACAAAGATAGTATAGTAGCTACATAATGTGTATTGATCATAATTCAGTGGTCCCTGTCTGCCTGTTTCTTAATCTTTTCCCATATAGTTGTGATCCAATAATTAGAGGATTAGGACAATAAAGAAAAGAAGATGGACTAAACTATTATAAGATTTTATGTTTAAATGGATAATGGCATAATTTATGAAAAGGTATTGTATCAGTTAACTTAAGTAGTCATCTCCACATATCATCAAAAAAAAAAAGTAGTCATCTCCACCTCGTGAGAGAAATGTTTATGTTTATGGTTATTAATGTTATTGTTTTCTTGTATCTATTCATTTGGGACTCGGATCCTTTGCAGCGATAGCTCTAATGAAACCATTGTCGAATCGTTGGATCTTGGTAAGAGGATTCAAACCTAGAAAATCTAATGACTATGCAGGGGCTGCACCAGTGTAGCAGCTATGCTCTATTCTATCCGTAACAAAATATAAGAAAAAAAGTCTATGTATTTGGTTCTAATTTAGGTCAAATACATAAAAAAAATTCTTATTTTTGTTACGGATAGAGTAATTACATGGTATTGGTTGTATAGGGGATCCGGTACACTCCGCTGTTATGCAGCTCTTTTTCGGAAAATATCAGTCCTTGGATTAATCTGATGGTTACAGTGAGTTGTGCATTGTGCATGCATCATTTTTTTGGTTACTGTGTTATGGATGCACAGTATTCGCCGGTTTTGCTGGTGATTAATCTATACTGGGGAATTTAGCTGACCATGTGTATACCTGATTTTATCGGTCTGTGACGTTTTCTCCTCTCAACAGAGTTTTAGCAACACTCAAGATTCGAACCCGAGACTTTGTGGTGTGATCAGAGTCCAATTACTACTCGGACCGACCCTTGTTGGTGTGTATGTATCCTTTATAATCGATCATTTTTTCTAACCTAACCTTGTTCACTGAATGGGATATTGGCATGCTGTTATTGATGGTTATGGAGCTTCTTTATCCCATGTGAGGCTGTTATTTCATGACCCCCCCAACCCTTCAAAGTAAGAAAGAGACAAGCCTCAGTTAAAAGAGGAGGCAAGAAAATGATACTCGTGGAAGGTGTAATTTGACATGACATGAATCATTGTTTTAAAAAGCAGAAAACCTTCCCTATATAGCTTTTTGGATCCAGTACCTACGTTAAAAGCTGCTTTTCACATGTTATACACTTTTTGCTTTTTGAAAGCCTTTTGTTTCCAAAGATCAATGAACATGCATGTGAATGGTTGGAATTAGGTCACTATTGATCACCTAGCAAAGACAGCTCACCAAAAATCTTTATGTAATCCTTGCTAGCATCTTGTCCTAAACAAGGTGAACTACCACTGTATAAAGTGATTACCAACCTTCATTTAAGGCAATTGCTTCTCATAATGTGTTAATTACTGGACTTTTATGTTTAAGCTGTTTTGATAATGTTTGTTGGTTTTAGGAGCTGTAAGCATGTAGCATCCAATGCTAACTTTACCAAAACATGTACCTCTTAACTTTGATGTATGGTGGGACCCGGATTCCTTCCAGTCAGAAAATACAGCCGTCACTCCAGTCAATAAACACAGGCCATCAGATGAAGATTTAACGGTTACGATTTAACAACAAAATATGATATATAAAACACAACTTTTAGTTTAAATCGTAGGATCTATATTCTACGGTTGAGATCTTGACTGCTGCAAATGTTGACAGCAGAGAATCCCAATCCTGTATGGTGTGATATAGGAGCAGGAAAACTAAGAAAAATTGTCAGGAACAATTAGGTAGTGCAATTGGAACCAACATCGTTAGCACAATGACATAAACTACTTTGGGACACAGGAAGTGGACTCGGTGCTCTCAACTTCGATTCTCGCAGTGGACAAACAAACAAACTCAGTCTTCGTCAGTGTGAAATTTCTTTCTTAAGACGAATCAGATATTAGTCTTTCGTTGAAAGTGTTGGGACATTCCGTAAGTAGTCCGCATATATCCGAACTAAGGTAATGCAACTAGGAAGCTCAATAGGGTAATTGATGATGGCAACATGAAAGAGACCTTGTCCCATTTTTCTACCATAGCTTTTGATCTATCCTCCTCACCATAGTGGATAAGAACTTTGTGAAAGGGTAGAGACTAATTTGCTACTGTTAGTTGCAGGACCAATTCAAAAGTATCTTTTTTTTTTTTTTGACAAATTTATTCGAGGCTTAAATATATGTTACCCCCTGCAAATATACCAATTATCCATTTACTCCCTGCAAAACTAAAACTTTTAAAAAAGATCTTGCAAATATAAAATGTTTACGGTTATCCCTTGCTGTTAGATTATGTTGATAGCGTTAAGAGTAAATATATGTTACCCCCTGCAAATATGTTCATTATCCATTTACCCCCTGCGTAAATATATGTTACCCCCTGTAAATATGTTCATTATCCATTTATTCTCCTCGCAAATATCTTCATCATCCATTTACCCTCACAAATATTAAGTGTTTTGACACTTAACGTCGTTATTAATCTAATCCCCAACGGCGGTGAATAGTAAAACATTTAATATTTGCAAGGTCTTTTTTAAGAGTTTTATTTTTACAGGGGGTAAATGGATAATGAGTATATTTGCAGGGGATAACATATATTTAAGCCATTATTCAAAAGTCTCTTTTAGTGAGTGAGATCCAAAAATTTAAAGAGAAACTAGTTTGAAGGATAGAAATAACATAGTTAAGCTTGCAGATCAAATTCTCTGTCGTGTAATATACATTCCGATGGAATAGCTCAACTATATGATCAAAACTTAATAGTGAAATTAAATTCCTTTAATCAATCACATCTAGTGAATTTGTTAACAAGAAATCTCATAATGCAAGCAACTTTAGTTGCTGTGTTCTTGGTTATGAATTATGATAGTGATTGTCATGTGAGTACTTGATTTATAACCATGAATTATGTGTTTATGTTTTTAGTCACTCAATTATGGAGAATGTTAGGTTTCAGACCCTATAGTTTAAAAAGTATTTTTTTTCTTCCAAATGTGCCACAATTGTTCTCCAGTCTTTTATTTTAGTTCCTGTAATATTATTTTTTCTCATTTTAGTCCATGTCATATTTTATTTATGTTCAATTAGTTCATATAGGATATGGACTAAGAAGAATAAATGATACCACAAGAATAAATGAGAAGAAAATAATATTGCAAGGCTAGTACAAAACAATCATGGCCAATTGTAACACATGTTTAACATTTAGGACGAAAAAGATACCTTTTAAAATATATGAAGTGGAACAAAAATTTACATTAATAAAGCCTAGCTGAACTCGCAAATGCCAAAATTATTTAGTTTTGATATTATTACTCATGTTCGAATTGGAGATCTCAAAATTGTGTGTGTGGATTTTAGATGTCAATTACCACTCCGTCACCATAGTTAATCGAGGGACTAAATAACAGTTAACTCGAAAAACAAATATATGAAAATTGTAGCTCAACCTAAATAATGTCTATAACTTGTTGCACTTTTGGTGTCTCTAACATATATTAGGTGTGATTTGATTTTAAGAATTTTTCTTTTAATCAATCAAATATTCGGCAATCAAAGATTTGTTTAAATTGGTAAAAACATGACTCAAATCTCACAAGAACGTAAGTTTGAATCCTACTAACAATATAAGGACGTTGACAGGATAATTTTTATGCACCTCTATGTACGTAAGCACATTGAGTTGAGAGATTTCCTTTGACCTTGGTGATTTTCCAAATTCCAACTATACCTAAAATTTATGGAATAGAGAAAATTGTTCCATTTCTAAAATTATCGAAATCTTGCCTTTTTTTAACTTCTAAATCCCTTCAAGTTGTTATTTTCTTTCAAAATATGTGGGATTTTGATGTACTTGGAATGGAATTATCTTAATATTTAAATATACAATTTTTGATGAAAATTTACAAAACTTTTTGGAATTTCAGTTGTAATATTATAGTTAGGTAGGAAAATTTTCTTATTTTTTATTTTAAATAAAATTATTGCTGTGAATTGTGATGAGAAATTTTGAGCTGAAAAATATTTGAAATGATTTAGCCGTTTTAATTTGTAGAATTAATTGAATAAAATATAAGAACTTAATTTTGAATAAAACAATTTCGAACTACTTGTTTATAATAATAATAATAATTAAAAATTGACTATTTAAATTTACGCAAAAAATTATTATAGACCAAATTCTCACATTCACTATCATTAACTTTAATATTTGGGAGACCAAAATAAGTCATTAAACGTAAGAAGGAATGAAACTTTAAACGAAACCCAATGAGTTGGTCTAGTGAAGCATGATAGGATTTGTATCTGAGAGATTTAGGGTTTAAATCCCCACTAATTTTTTTGGGATGAGGTAAACATAATTTTCTTCGTAAGTGTTTAAAGAGTTCGGAAGATTTCTCTACTTTAGACTGAGGCACAATCACCTCCCCCTAAAATTGAGATTTAAAAAAGAAAAACTTTAAATTTGTAAGAACTAAGAAGGCCAACCTTGTAACTCACTCTTTAATTTCATGTGCAATAATAATGCTCTTATCCCCGAAAAAGAATTTATTTAGGACTAGAAAAACCATCAACCTCAATAAGAATTTACACTGAAATTCATGCATATGTAAACATATGAAAGCGGAAGGTCCAATCTTCTATGTCAACCCTACTTGATATAAGCAAATCACAAAAGTTGATGTATTTGGTCCAAATTTTAAACCAAATACATTAACTTTTGTTAATTCTTTTTTGCTTATATTCTGTAACAGATAAAGTATATGAGTAGTTATTCTATTCATGTTGCCATGACATCAAAAAATTGGTTGGTTTGAGGCCTACAAAATTTTTAATAATTTAATTTTGGAGTTTAAACTTTTACTAAATTTAGGTTTATCAGAAGAAACTACTTTTAGTGGCTATAATTTGGAAAAACCATAAATAAATAAATAAGGTTTTGTTGTTATGTGAAAGCTATTGCTATTTTACACGACACCTATTATTTTTATTCACCAAAAGTTGAAATTTTATTTAAAAGAAGCCAAACTCCTTCACACTTGGAGCAACCAATAGCAACCAATATTCAGAGAACCGGACCGAGCATCGAACCGATAGAGGTACTAGTTTAAGGTTCAATAGTTTAACTGGAAATCAACTGATTCGGACATTGAACCGGCGTACTAATAATACTTAACATGGTAGATTGCAAAATTATCCAAATAAAATATGTAGAAACTAACACGTTAAGTGGTGTTGTACATTTGTCATTCATTCCTACTCTGAAAGCAAAATGTAGCTGATTATCCTTTATTACGCTATTATTATAATTTAATTATTTAGATGTATTGGGGAGGGGGGGGGGTATTTGATCCAAGAAAAAAGATAAAGTAATACAAAACAATGTAGCAAACGGGGTTAGTAACCGGTTTTTTCCGGTTTACCCGGTTTTAAGCCGATTTTCCGGTTCTGCAGCCGGCTCTTAGTATGAGCTGTTCATAAGCTCAATCGGACCGTGATAACCTCCGGTTCACGGTTCAACCAGCCGGTCTGGTCAGAGCAACAGACATACGAGTTTATAACTAAATTAATTAATTTATATTTTATAAAGGTGTAAGCATGATAAGATTATTAAACTAATAAATGACAGAGGTTTTTTTTAAGCAAAATGAGAAAGTGGTTTAGAAATTGAAAGGCATAGAGAAAGCATCAATAATATCTCTTAGAAGGAATTATCAAAAGATTGCTAACATGAATTTCTTTCTAATATTTTGGATGCCATATTCTATATTGGAGACGTGTGACCCAGGGTAGTTAGTATCGCACGTATCGTACGATACGACTCGCGATACGATTCCAAATCTCCAGCAAACGATGCAAATCGTTGGTGGTATCGTTTTGAAGCATGAATCGTGGCATGTATCGTCGGAATCGCTCTAGAATCGTTTGAATCGCGATTCAAAGCTGGCTCGCACGATTCTGGAACATTTTGCAACCGGGTCGGGTTTCAGATCCGTTGTCGGGTACCTCTATTTTTGGGGTTTGTTCTGCGTTTTTTTTTCAGCCAAAAACTCTTTGTTTCTTTGGTTAGATGGAGAAGACGAAGGCATCTGGACGAAAACGATGTGTTTTAGCCTTTTGGGGAATTGGAGAGTTAATGAAACGGTGCGTTAGGCAGGTGTTTGTATTTTTTTAAGATAAGCAGCAGGTGTTTTTATGACTGAAGTAAAACGGTGCGTTGGGAAGGGGTTTTTTGACTGAAAAAAAACTCCTTTCCTTTCCAGTGTTTGAAAAAGGGTGTTTTTGACATTTTATATTTAAGACCCTATATTTTCGTTGATTCATTGACAAACTTCAAATCTTAACGTTGGAATGCACAGAACCCTTCCTCTCTTGCTCGCCTTCTTCTCAATTTGTTTTCTCATCGGGAATTTTCTTCTTCTTCTTCTTTCCTTGTTTAATTTATCATTTTGCTTTCTTTTATTTTTAAATAGAGAAAACGGAAATCTTTTTTCAGAGCCCTGACCTTTGTTTTCTTCTCCCCCACCCGCTACTCTGTTTGGTCCTTCACCTATCTACCATATTGTTGTTTTCCTCTTCTTTTATTTATATAGATTAAATGATTGTTGTTGAAGAGTAGATTGTAGTTAGATTAGATGATGTTTTTTTAGGCTTTGAATTAATCACTTAATATGTTTATTTATGACTTGAAATATTTTGAAGTTCATGTTCTTTTTTACTTATGTTACTTTGATTTACTCAAAAATACTATATATTATTTTGATTATGTATCTTACGATACGATACACGATTCGGAAAATGGGTCTAACGATACACGATATGTATCCCGATTTGATAACACTGGTGTGACCCATGTAACAAGATACTAAATTTTGATTAAAAATAAAAAAGTCAATTTTAATAAACTAACATTGCCCAAAACGCGATAGCAAGCGCATTATTATTTTAAGACATGAATCGTAGCAGTAAACTATCACTTTAACACCATCAAGATTGGTCTAAATGGTAATTATGTTCTAATCCCACTCCAAGGTCCTAAGTTTGAGTCTTTGCGTATAATAAAAACTCTATTGGGGAAACTCTATTGGGTAATTATGTTCAAATTTTTTGGACGTACGTAGACAAAATTGGTGAATACTACCCACCAATAACACTATAAAAAAAACTATCATGCCATCATGTAATTTGAGGTTTATTTTTTTACAACTCAATTTTACATTGAATGGCTTACACAGTGTAAAATACGACCAACTTTAGTGCGTTTGATTTGCTAAAAAACAGCAGACTGGACTGGACAACTCTGCATTTGATTTGGAAAACTATTCATAGTACTATCCAGTATTGGGGGCAAAGGATTGAACAAAACCCCAAATTCTAGTCTCTCACAAATGTTTGTTTTTAAAAATGCTATTTATTAAAGTAGCACACTTTTTTTTTATAAGCCAATGTTAATTGTTAATTATTAGAGGAGTGGAAGAAATGTTAGTTTTCGAGATTTGAACTCTGAATACCTTCTTACTCATTCAATATCTCTTAGGTCTGCAACTGAACTACTTTTTTTTGGGATAAAGTAGCACACATTTGATAGTGCCATGAGCTCTGTCTCTGTCTCTGTCTCTCTGCAAGTGTAAAAAGCAAAAGCTTTCTATTCAAGTTTATCTCCATGATCACTTCAAATATCTTTATGTCCAATAAAATCTCTTATTTCAGTGGTTCAACTTCCTATTTCATTCATCATTACAACCAACCTCTCATTATTATTCATATCCTTTGTGATAGCAATTATGACCGTTTCCTTTCTTGTACCATTAACTTGATATTTTATTAATTAATTTTGATCACACCAAGACCCTTTTTTTTTTTTAAATTTGTTTTTGTTTTTCTATGATCCTTATCATATTTAATTAGTTGGTGTTCTAATGCAACTTTGGAGGTAGTTCAACTTCAACTCCTTGTTTTTCTATGATCCATATTTTGTTGTCTTCCATGTGTTTGCTTAAATGCTTTTTTTCATTTCTCACATGTTCATCTTCATATTTCAGTTCCCTTTATACTCATAATCCAGTTAGTTTTCCTTTGTCATAATATTCATGTGTGTTTTCTTACAGTGTATCCGATTTCTATATTCGTCACATAGATTCAGCTTCTTTGTGGTGAATTAATTCTATTCTATCCTCTTACTTTCTTTTCCTTTCAAATTTCACCTTTGCAAACATAAGTTTTTCAAAGTTAAATTGAGCTGATTTTTTCGTTTAGCTGTATTGGTTATCAGATGATTTTTCCTTAAAGAGGGTTTGCATAAGAAGGTTTTAACGATAATCCTGCCTGTCTTTAACAGAAAAGAATCACTAGTGCTTATTAAGTGTTTGAATCTTTGTCAAAATGGCACCTATAAATTTTCCACTTCGTTGGGAGAGTACTGGAGACCAATGGTGGTATGCATCACCAATAGATTGGGCTGCAGCTAATGGCCACTATGACTTAGTTCATGAACTGCTTAAAATTGACAGCAATCATCTCTTCAAGCTAACTTCCCTACGTCGAATCCGGCGTCTAGAAGTTGTATGGGACGACGAAGAACAGTTCAACGACGTAGCAAAGTTTCGCTGCCAAGTGGCGCAAAAGCTTCTTCAAGAGTGTGAATCCAAGAAAGGGAAGAATAAGAATTCACTTATTAGTGCAGGCTATGGTGGATGGTTAATGTACACAGCTGCATCAGCTGGTGACTTATGTTTTGTTAAACTTCTTCTTGATAAAAATCCTTTGTTGGTTTTTGGTGAAGGAGAGTATGGTGTTACTGATATACTTTATGCTGCTGCTAGGAGTAAGAACTGTGATGTTTTTAGGTTGTTGTTTGATTTTGCTGTTTCACCAAGGTTTTTAACTGGGAGTGGGGTTATGGAGGAGCATATTGGAGATATTCCTTCTCTTTATAAGTGGGAAATGACTAATAGGGCTGTTCATGCTGCTGCTAGAGGAGGTAATTTGAAGATTTTAAAGGAGCTTCTTGTAAATTGCTCTGATATTTTGGGTTATAGAGATGGTGATGGCTCAACTGTGTTGCATGCAGCTGCTGGCAGAGGGCAAGTTGAGGTGATAATCTGCTAATTTTGGTCTTTTAGTTGAGTTATGTTTCATTTTTATGCACCAACTGTTTGAAACAACTTAATTAAACGTTTATAGCATAAACACTAAAATAATGTTAAACTATTTTTCAATAAGCTATAAGCTGTTTCCATAAGCTATCCTAGATAGCTTATGGAAATTAGCTGAAAACAACTTATGATCATGTTATAAGCTCTCCCAAATAGTCTTATAAGTGCTTATGCCAGTAGATAAGTCCAAATAAACTAATCTAAACCGGCCCCAAGTGTTTGGTTCCCATTTTTGGTCTTTTAGTTGAGTTATGTTTCATTTTTATTTTGCACCAATTGTTTGATTCTACTACTAATCTTGACCTTCTTTCTCACACCGCCTTTTGCAAATACTATTTTGGTGCAGTAGTAGGAGCAGTTTAGAGGTTTTCAACATTTGAAAATTTGTTGTGTTGATTGAACATAGATGACTTTTGGATAAATGCTTATAAAAAACACTATGTATAATTTTAGAATGGAATATCAAATAGCAATAGATTTGAGATTGAACAGAAATGATTTTGGATACACCTCATGCAGAACATTTGGTGAGGAATTTCAAATTGCAATAGAACAAATCTAATCTTGGTATGTCTTAGAGAGCCCATATTGGATGTGATGTGGCCTGAATCTAAGATCTGTTGGGCCAGCGATCTGATACCGGAAGTAGACCGATTTTTGATCACCCTTCAATTCGAATTAGCAAAAGCAACATCTCCTTGTATTATTTGGATTCCAAACATTCATGCCCACTAATGGGCCACTCGGGTCGCACTCTATTTGTCTAGTCCTGGGCATGAGGGGGTGTGTTTAGAGTCTCACATCAGATGTAGTATGTCCTGAAAAGTGTATATATATGAGAGACATCTCACCTATGAAACACATAATCAGACACGGACATCAGACACAACACAAACACTAAGACCTTGCTAATGTCCAAAATATAGGACACCGAGACACCACACACACACAAATGTATGTATATATATATATATATATATATATATATATATATATATATATATATATATAAAGATAACTAAATCAATAAATACAAACACAAATATGATAAACATAACAAAAATCTACATTGATAAGAGTATAATATATATATATATATATATATATATATATATTATTTAAAAAGTTGATTTGTGAAGCTTGTTATGAGACCATAAGTAATATATATATATATATATATATATCCTAAAAATAAGTATAATAATTTCAAATTTTCAAAAAGTTGATTTTTTTTCTTAAATTATGATAAGAGTGTAGAGGTGTACAAAACTACAAATGGTGTCTAGGAAATTCCAAACCAAAAAAGATATATTTTTTTAAGAGCAACACCGTAAAGAGGTGTTTGACGCGTGTCGGGTTGGTGTCCAATGAATGACGGTGTTCAACACGGACTCGTGACACGACATCTGAAATAAGTGTCCATGTTGTAGAGCATCACACACCTTACAAGTCGGTTATGTAAGGTTGAGTTAAACCCAACCTAAATTCTAAGAGTAAGATCCTTATCAAAGGCTGACTAACAAGCTTCACAATAGGAGATGATGGTGTCGTTGGATCAATGTAACCAATATTTGGGAAAAGGTTTTGGATGTTGTTGTAATTGTTAGCAAATGCTATTGTATTTTCCATGTTATATTACTTATGGTCTCATAGAGGAAGATTCTGTCTCATTTCTTTATTCATGTTATTTGTTATGTTGGTTTGACATAAAATCAAAACAATTTTTGGATCTCATGCAGGTTGTTAAATATCTTGCATCATCCTTTGACATGATAAACTCCACAGACCACAAAGGAAACACTGCTTTGCATGTGGCTGCTTCAAGGGGCCAATTAGCTGCAGCTGAAGTTCTAGTCTCAGCATTTCCCACATTGATCTCACTCAGAAACAACACTGGAGAAACTTTTCTCCACAAGGCTGTATCTGGTTTCCAAACTCCTGCATTCCGAAGACAGGACCGCCAAGTCGAGCTTTTGAGGAAGTTACTAAGTGGGAAGCACTTTCACGTAGAGGATATCATCAATGTCAAGAACAATGATGGAAGAACAGCTCTTCACATGGCCATCATAGGAAACATTCGCACTGATCTTGTGCAACTTTTGATGACTGCTCCATCAATTAATGTGAATATCTGTGATGTTGATGGCATGACACCACTTGATTATCTAAGACAACACCCGAATTCCGTGACATCGGATATTCTAATTAAGAAGTTAATCTCAGCTGGTGGAATGTTTGGTTGTCAAGGTTATAGTTCAAGAAAAGCCATAGCTTCACACTTGAGAATGCAAAGTATTGGTAGTAGTCCTGGAACATCATTTAGAATCTCAGACACTGAAATATTCTTATACACTGGCATTGAAAATGTTTTAGATCCTAGTGCTGCTGATCATGGAAATGCAGGATTAAGTTCATCTTCATCAGAACACATTCCAAATGATTCAACCACTGAGAAGATTAGTACAATCTCAACCACTAGTAAAAGGCCAAGTTCTGTAAACAATGCAGCATCAAAGCTGAAAAGAGTCTTTCATTGGCCTAAGGCAAAGGAAAAGAAAGTTGAGGAAACAAAGAAATCTATTGATGATGGTTCAAATTCAGTGAACTCATGCAGGAAATGGAGTAATAGTACTTGTGATGAAATTCCTACACCACTTAGACAAAGATTTTCTTCAAGTTCTAGACCATCATCATCATCACTTCCTAACAACAAAAGAACTCTTTCTGTAAGGAGTTATCAGTCAAGTCCAAATGCTAAGAAGAGATTTGCTTCAGGATTAGTGCATGGAGTTATGCAGTCTTTGCCACAAGCAAAGGTTTCAGGTAGATCAAGGTCTAGTTCCTTTTCAAAATCAGCAATTTCTTCACCTAGAGCATTAGATAAACAAAAGGGTATTTACATTGACAATGATATTGCTGGACCATCTTGTTCAAATCAACTACCTGATGATTATGAATCACCAAGATTGGTAAAAAGAAATTCTAAGGGTCGTTATTTCTGTTTTGGTGCACATGGACTTAATGTTAAAAACTCAGCTCCAAGGCAAAGTTACAAGGCTAGTGTTGTTGCACTTGCAGTGGCTTAATTGGATTACCTTAGCTAATTCCTGACCATGCTAATATTGTAAAAAGAAGGGAAATAGTTGCTTGATCAATAAGATAGTTCCCTTTTATTAAGCTTTAATAATTATATTCTGTAATTTGAGATTAACTCATTCTCAGCTCCATATGTTAATAGAACACTACTGTATTGAAATATCTGCTTCTTGTCTTATTGGTATATGAAGTTAGTGCTATTTGGTTCTTAGTATTGTGAGAGTTAAATTGAAACTCGAAGACTCGAAGAGACATAATATATATCATCATAAAGTGGGCAAACATAAACAAAAGAAGAAAAGAAGTTAATACTCTTGTAGCTTATAGAAGGACTATTAGGGGTACTCGAGGCTTCATGACAAAAAAATAAGGGGCACTCGAAGCCTAGATATCAAACACACACCAGCAATAACAGACTTTCAAGGAGGGAACAAAAGATAGGCTTCAAACACCAACACGAATCATAAATAACATAAGGCCTTGCTACTTATGAGTATGGTCCAAAGGATCGACAAACCATTTATAGTAAAGACGTAGACCTGACTTCCCCTTAGCTTGAAGCAACTTAGAGACAAAACCTTAATCTTTTTTTTGATCACCGTGTTATTGGTGCGCAATATCCATCAGCTTTGACTCGCACTAAACTATGTCGGGGAACCTAGCTAGCCACATGTATATCCAGCTTTATCGGTCTGTGTGGTTCTCTCCTTCCAACAGAGTTGTTGTTGCACCCAATATTTGAGTCCGAGATAGAACCTTAATTTTCTCCACTAAGTTCACTCAATTAGGATTTGTATTATTGCTTCACTCGATAATGCAAGGGGTATTTCTTGATGAAGATAATACAAACATGATTGATCCATTACACGTATGTTTTGAGACGCACCTCAAGACGTTCACGATATGTGCCTTTCGAGGGAATGAAAGAGAGCTAAATGCAATCAAATTTTTGCTTCAAACAACACCAGTTTTAGATACACTCGATCTTTACTACAATCCATATGTTTTTGAGTATCTTGAGGGAAAAAAGATGTTCATCAATAAGCTGTATAAACAGATTGTGCAGTTCCCTACAGCTTCACCAGATATTAAAATAAAGTTAGGAATAAAGAAGATACAAGGCTAGGCTAGGCAATTAGTTGGAAGTTGTAGCCACCAAGATCAATGCTTGTTTTTGTGTGTTTTCTTTTTCGGGTGTTACAGTAAGTGTTAAGGGTACAATTAGTAATTTCTGTAATAATTAGGGTGATATGTGTAAATTTGAGTTTTGCTGTGTATTCACTTAGGCAATAGTTCAGTTAGAAACTATTACAATATTGTTAAAACTGTTGTAACAGAGACTATCTCTTTCTCTGCATTGAACCCTTTAAAAGGGAATTTGTCTCTCTAATGAAATCAATGATTCTTTCACCAAATTGAATTCTGAACTTTACAATTGGTATCAGAGCTTTAACGAAAGGGACTTGTGCGAATCGTGAAGGATTGTTCGAAGGAGATCGTCGTCAATGGCGAAGAACAACATCAATGGAAACTACATGCATGCATCGATTCCAAAGTTTGATGGTCATTATGTCCACTGGGCAATGCTCATGGAGAATCATCTCCGCTCCAAAGAATATTGGAACATAGTAGAAGGTGGCGTTCCGGCGTTATCGACACCGGCCACGACGGAGAACACTAAAGCTCACGAGGAAGGAAAATTAAAGGATCTAAAAGCAATAAACTATCTTTTTCAATCGATTGATCGAGATATCATCGAAACTATCTTGAATAAGGAATCATCGAAGGCGATTTGGGATTCGATGAAATAGAAGTTTCAAGGAACGACTAAGGTAAAGAGATCACAGTTGCGTGCTGCAAAAAGGGAATTTGAACTGCTCGGTAGGGAAGACGATGAATCGGTGTCCGATTACTTCTCAAGAACACTTGCCATTGTCAACAAGATGAAGGTCTATGGTGCAAAGATTGATAAATGTGAGATTGTCGAGAAAGTACTGAGGTCAATGGGGGAGAAGTTCAACTACGTAATTGCAGCGATAGATGAAGGTAATGATGTTGAAAAGATGACGATAAATGAACTTCAAGGCAGCTTACTGGTTCATGAGCAGAGAATGCATCCCCAGAAAGAAGAAGAGCAAGTCTTGAAGATAACCGGCACTGGAAGAGGCTCCATAAGAGGGAGGGTATGAAGCTCAACCACTAGAGGAAGAGGTAGAGGTAAGCCATCTTACAAAGATTCCCTAGAATGCTATAGGTGCAAGAAATTAGGACACTTCCCGTATGAATGTCCTAATAGTGAGGACAAGGCTCACTATGCAGAATTAGATGAAGAAGAAGAAGAAGTTCTTCTAATGGCTGCAATTGAGGCAGTATTAGAAAGAATTTGGTACTTAGATTCTGGATGTAGCAACCACATGTGTGGTGAGAAAGAATGGTTCTCAATGCTTGCCACTACATTTAGAGAGTCTGTGAGACTTGGAGATGGTTCCAAGATTATGGTTGAAGGTAAAGGTACAGTGAAGATGCGTGTGAATGGTATAATTTTGGTTGTGACTTGTTACCAAGTGGCTTCAGTCTCAAGAGGGGGGGTGAATTGAGACTTTAAAAACTTTTCCCCTTTTAAATGACTTAGATTAATTTTCGCGCAGGTTTATGAAATGAACGAATTAGAAATATGAACAGTAAAAAACACAAGAGATTTATACTGGTTCAGCCACCTCCTAGTGACCTACTCCAGTCCTCACAAACCCTTTGTGAGATTTTCACTATCAAACCAAAGCTTAAAACGGGTGCTTTCAACCCTTACAAAACTCAGGCACTCTTCACACTTAGGATCCCCCACCTTTGTGCAAGAGCCCTCAAAACAATTACAATTGACAAACAAGAGATACCCCACCCTTTTTACAATCAAAAACCCTAGAGAGATACCCCACTCTCTAGTACAACCAATTTACAAACAAGAGATACCCCACCCTTGTTGCAATCAAAACCCTAGAGAGATTCCCCACTCTCTAGTATAACCAATTACAAAAATTGAACAAATTACAAGAAATAGAAATACCTCTAAAGTAGGTGAATACAACAAATTGAAGCTTCCCAACCTAACCCTTGAGAGAGATCAGCTCAAAGTGATGAAGAACGTGAAGAACGAGTGTGACAGTGAATAAATCGCGTTTTGCTTTTGAGATTTGTAGGTTGTGTGTTTGTTTTGTGAAGCAATAAGTCTCTATTTATAGAGTTTGTAAAAATATAACCGTTGAAGCAATTTTTAACACTAATGTAATAAGTGACAAATCAATTAGTTGTTTGGAAAACATAACATAGAAATCGATTTCTTGCTCCTAGAATAATAGGTAAAAATATAACCGTTGAATTAAAACACAAGTGGAAAATCGATTTTGTTCCTTTAAAAACACAAGTCATGAATCGATTGTTTTCTTTCCAAAACAATTCTTTCTTAAAACCATCAATATGCAAATCGATTTCTAGCTTTAATTTTATAGGCTATGAATCGATTTCTAGCTTTAAAGTTACAAGCCATGAATCGATTGCTTTCTTTCCAAAACAAGTTCTCTCAAAAATCAAGCCATGAATCGATTTCAACAAGTGCCTAACCTATTTGACATGCTTTTAACAATTGAAGACATATATTAGGTTTGCTTGTGTGTGTGTTAGTGTGTAGAGTGATTTGAGCCGATCCTCAAAAGCGGTTTAAAATTTATTCCTAAGACACGACTCGACTTTCTAGCATCTACCCTTAACACAAACTTACTTCTTGGGTTGGTTGTGCCTTGGAATTCCATTTATCACTTTGTCTTAGATTACTTCATCATCAAAACTTAACCTGCAACACAAGATATCCACATTCTCCCCCTTTTTGATGATGACAAAATTTTAATTCATCTTAGGTGGGAGGTTAGTTCATCAAGCAAAAAACAATGCGCTAATATTAAACATATGTATCTAGACTCCCCCTTACTTAATGCTCCCCCTATCTAAATGCAAAGTGACAATCCTATATTTCTCCCCCTTTTTGTCATGATCAAAAGGGTTAATGCGAAACATAGTTGGTGAGTCGAAAACGCAGCTAATAGTATCAGTGAGTCCATTGCATTTTTAAAAAAATAGGCATAAACCACAAAATGACATGAGAGTCGGGTTTCAACACAAGATAGCCAAACATAAATCAATCATCAGTTCATATTTCATTCAGCTAAATGGTAACTTAATGACTCCAAGTTTTCGTTTCTTTGAATGAAAAAGAAATTTTCTTTTTGCAATGGTTTTGTAAAAATATCAGCTAGCGGTTTTGAATGCTCAACTAAACAATCACATAATCACATAATCACCTTTTTGAACATGATCTCTAGAAAATGATGTCTAAAATCTATATGCTTAGTTCTAGAATATTGAACGGGGTTCTTTGATAGATTAATTGTTTGTGTTGTCGCAAATAATCAGAATGTGATATATATAGACACCATAGTTGAGATGTTGTTATTTACTCTATTTCCCATTATTCTAACTTGCTTACCGATTTTGTCCTCATGGAGCATAAATCAAAATCAAACAATGATAATCACATATTTGTCTAATGCTCAGTAACTTATGCTTAAGATATTCTACATAAAGCACATTATCAATAGAGGTGGATAAGTCTTTACCAATCTTACCTTCACCGAGGATTCTTCCTCTATTGCTGTTATCACAAGTCACATGACCACTTTTTCTGGGGGTGAGTGTTAAGAGCTTTGTCATATCTCAAGTCATGTGCTTTGAGCATTTGCTATCAAGGTATTAATCTACCCCCATACCTTGAAGCATACCTGCAATAAGGTCAAGTTGCAAATTTTGGTACCCAAATTTCTTTGGGTCCTTGTGGGTTAGTACTTGGTAGAGTCCCTTTGGGAACCCACACCTTTTTCACAACTTGTCTTCTTCTAGCCATACACACAGATGCAGTATGTCCTAGTTTGGCACAGTAATAACATCTAATATATAGACTAGTGGTGAACTTAGGTCTATAATGCACATGTGTTTTCATGAAATTATTTCTTGGAGACCTAGGATGCGCATGTTGTATGTTGGACATTTTTCCTATTGTCCATTCAAGCTCATGAATTTTCTTTTCATATTCAGCACACTTATCACATACATAATTTTCTTTAAAGCAACTAAGACTATGATTTTCATTTCTAAGTTCTAATTTTTCCTTAGATAAAACAATAACTTCGTTTTGAAGATGAGCAACTTCTTTCTTAGATTGACTTAATGCCTTAGCTAGTTTTAAAGAATCATTATGCAATTCAAGAAATGCTTCATGTAATTCATCATATGCATTTTGTGAAGTTTCAGAGTTAGAATCTACCTCAGTTTCATTTTCACTGTCGTGGTCGGCCATGAGAGCAATTTGAGCTTCTTCACTTTCTGAATCATCTGATGAGTCCATGTCATTGTCTTCCCATGCTATGTAGGCTTTTCTACCCTTGTTTCCTATGGATCCCTTTTTCTTAAACTTTGACAGTTTTCTTTGTAAGTTCGAGCACTCCATCTTCATGTGTCCGGATTTGCCACATTCATAGCAAGTTGGAGGACTTGAGAGTTTTCCTTGCTTGAAACTCTTTTGGGTGAAGAGTTCTTCTTGGGGAAGCTTTTCCTTCTCATGAACTTTTTGAATTTTCTAACCATTAGATCCATATACTCATCATCTTCATCGTCTTCATTTTCCGAATCATCACTATCATCAGGTGGATTTGAACTAGAAGCCTTGAGAGCTAAGCTTTTCTTTTTCTTGTCTTTTTCTTCATGTTCAGCTAGACGAGTGAGCTCTAACTTGTGCTCTTGTAGTTTCCCAAAAAGAGTGGCGAGTGACATAGTAGCTAAATTTCTTGATTCAGCTATAGCAGTTACTTTTGGTTGCCATTCTCTGTTTAGACATCTCAGGACTTTGTGCAAGAGCCCTCAAAACAATTACAATTGACAAACAAGAGATACCCCACCCTTTTTACAATCAAAAACCCTAGAGAGATACCCCACTCTCTAGTACAACCAATTTACAAACAAGAGATACCCCACCCTTGTTGCAATCAAAACCCTAGAGAGATTCCCCACTCTCTAGTATAACCAATTACAAAAATTGAACAAATTACAAGAAATAGAAATACCTCTAAAGTAGGTGAATACAACAAATTGAAGCTTCCCAACCTAACCCTTGAGAGAGATCAGCTCAAAGTGATGAAGAACGTGAAGAACGAGTGTGACAGTGAATAAATCGCGTTCTGCTTTTGAGATTTGTAGGTTGTGTGTTTGTTTTGTGAAGCAATAAGTCTCTATTTATAGAGTTTGTAAAAATATAACCGTTGAAGCAATTTTTAACACTAATGTAATAAGTGACAAATCAATTAGTTGTTTGGAAAACATAACATAGAAATCGATTTCTTGCTCCTAGAATAATAGGTAGAAAATCGATTTCTTGCTTGTGGGAACAAGTGAGGAATCGATTTTGTGCTTCAAATAAAGGAAGTAGATAATCGATTGTTTTATAAAATCAAGTTCCTAAAAACTAGGAAGGAAAGATACAAATCGATTTTGATCTTTAATAAGGCAATCAACAAATGTGACTGATGTATACTACATACCAAAGCTGAAGAACAATCTGTTTAGTCTTGGCCAACTACAACAGAAGACAGAACTGTCAATTTCTTTGCATCAAGACCAGTGCAAGGTATATCATACAGTGAAAGGGTTGATCATAGCTTCAAAGATGACTAAGAACAAGTTGTTCCCTGTGGTAGCTACTGCTGTGGCCTCAACATGTGGCACCAGAGATTTGGACACTTGAACATGAAGAGCCTCAAGGAGATGTCTCAGAAGAAAATGGTCAAGGGTATGCCTGAGATCAAAGAACTGAACAAGACTTGTGAATATTGCTTGAAGGGGAAGCAACACAGACTAGAATTTCCAAAGGCAGCAAATTGGAGAGCAACCAACAAGTTAGAGCTTGTACATTCTGACATCTGCGGGCCCATCACACCAGAATCTTGTGGCAAGAAGAGGTATATCCTGACATTTATAGATGATTTTAGTTGAAAGACTTGGGTCTATTTTCTAATTGAAAAATCAGCTGCATTAGGTTGTTTTAAGAAATTTAAAGCACTAGTTGAAAAGGAATGTGGTAGTGTTGCACCCCGAAAAATCCGGTTTGGGATTCTCATTGTACAACGTGGAAAATTTTTGAAGCCGCCACCAAGTAGGAGTCATCTTGCTAGATCATCAACACCACAAGTGTTTGCAAGTAATATGGACTAAAAGTCACATTTAACACAAGGATTTAAACACTAATAACAAGATTAAACATCATCAAGTAAAAAGGAACAACAAGATAAATTAGAATCCCAAAAAGTGCGAACCACATAGGAGATGTAACATCCCAGACTGCTTCCAGAACTGTTGACTGCCCCCACAAACCAACACGAGTCTTTTCAGCATGCTTTGTCCTCACTTGCATGCTTTGCGGGAAACTTCCCAGAAGGTCACCCATCCCACTACTACTCCAAGCCAAGCACGCTTAACTATGGAGTTCTTATGGGATGGGCTCCCAAAAAGAAGATGCATCTTGTTAGTATAGGTAGTTCAAATCAATTCTTTTAAGCCTTCCTTCAACTGTACAGTCCCATACCTGCACAGCCTCAGGATCCCTCTCATTCCGGTGCATATTCGGTTCATTCACGCGCCCCTTCGCTTTGAAGCTGCCAGGAGCCGCTCTTTGCCATGCCACCTTTTTGGGCACCGACGATCACTCCCGCCTCCTCGGCCGGATGTCACATGCCCACTGACTTCCGCTTGGTTCGCCCTCGAACCACACCGTCATCGGGAGAGGTCTCGCCGCTCTCGATACCATTTGTAACATCCTGCATCGCTTCCTAATCGCTGATCGCCCCTCACAAACCAACACGAGTCTTTTCAAAGCATGCTTTGTCCTCATTTGCATGCTTTCCGGGAAACTTCCCAGAAGGTCACCCATCCCACTACTACTCCAAGCCAAGCACGCTTAACTATGGAGTTCTTATGGGATGGGCTCCCAAAAAGAAGATGCATCTTGTTAGTATAGGTAGTTCAAATCAATTCTTTTAAGCCTTCCTTCAACTGTACAGTCTCATACCTGCACAGCCTCAGGATCCCTCACATTCCGGTGCGTATTCGGTTCAATCACGCGCCCCTTCGCTTTGAAGCTGCCAGGAGCCGCTCTTTGCCATGCCACCTTTTTGGGCACCGGCGATCACTCCCCGCCCTCCTCAGCCCCGGATGTCACAGGAGACAAAATCACATGTTTATTCCATTAAAATGCAAAGATCAACACAAAATAACAACAAACTAAATTATTCAAGGGTGAGATGCCAACTCTCACCCCAACAACAACAACAAACTACATTTTAAAGATGAAAATGATGAGTATGCAAAAATGATGAAGAGAATATGAGTTTTGATGCAAAATATTGTAAATGATGCAAGGGTTTTAGAGTATACCTTGGACCCAAGCTAGATTATGAAAAAAAATGTGAGGTGCAAGAACTCAAATCAACAATGATCTTCAATAGAACACCATAAGAACCCCCAAGAAAATCTTCAAACCACAAGCTTTTGATGATGCAAATATGAACTAGAGTAGGAGAGGATGGAAATGTATGGAGTAGAAATGAATTTTGAGATGAAAAAGAAGGAAATCAAAAAAATATGGAGGAGGAGTGGTAGGAGGTTTCGGCCAAGGGAGAGAGGGAGGGAGAGAGTTGTGTGCTAGGGTTTTTGGAGTGAATTGTGAGGCCAAAGATTGTGAGAGGTGGGCTTGACAAGGTATTTATAGAATGCAATTAGGGTTGAGGGTTAAAATGGTAATCAAGCAATAAAAGGGAATTAATATTCAGCTTAAAATAAAATGTAAATAAATAATTGAACTTGGGCACCAAGCAAAGGGTTATTTTGGTCATTGTTCTTGGGAGGTGCTCTAGGATTGCACCTTGATTTTGAATGAAGGGTTTAGATCATTTATCACATGGATTGAGGGTGGAGAGAAAACACAAAATGGAGAGGGAATGGGGAGATGGGCTGCCGAAATTTCTAGAGCAAGAGGGAGGGAATTTGCCAACTTTTGCAAGTTGTCATCTTGTACTATTTGTCTCCCACTACCTTTGTAATTATCCTTTCCTTTTCTTGATTATTCTTTTCTAGATAATTCCCATAAAAATCATGTCATTTTGGGCCACATCCTAGGAATCAATGATTGGGCTCAAAATTCCATGATATCACCATTCCCAAAATTGATTTGACACCTCACCTTGAGGGAAATTCCCATTTTACCCTTTTATTCAAAAATTTGATTTTTATGCCAAAAGGTTTAATATTTATGCGCAAAAAAAAAATCACAATTAAGCACAAATCTTCCTCAAATAATTCATTGATGATTGCTCAGTGATTTGGGACGAAAAACCGTTTTTATTGAAATGACCAAAATGCCCTTTCACCCTAAAAACCTTAGTTCTTTGCCCAAAGCACATTTTCACTTCAAAAATGACTTTTCACCCTAGGAATGACCTCTAATACCTTGAAATGCATGTTAAATGGCTTGTCCTGAGAAATTGTCCCTTATTTGCGAAATGACTAAAATACCCTTTTGTACTGAAAAACCCTAGTTTGTCCAAAAAGTGCATTCCAACTCCAAAAATGATTTTAGAAGCTTTGAAATGACTTTTAGAACCCTAAATGCAATGCATGATGCTCTTTTCTCTTCTATTTATTTATTTTTGGGGAAAATTAGGGTTTTGACCTAAGCCGGACAAAATTGGGGTATGACAGGTAGGAGTATCATGTGTCTTAGAACTGATAGAGGAGGTGAATTTACCTCCACTGATTTTGATGAGTTTTGTTCTGAAAATGGCATTAAAAGACAACTTACTGCAGCATATAGTCCCATTCCAATTCTACCCTTAACCCTAATTTCACCCAAGACCATATATAAGCATACTCTCCCAAAATACAAGGGGAAGGAGTTCATTTTGCACACAAACCTCTTCTTCCTCCCTCTCTCCCTCATCTAATTTTCTTCAATTTCTTCACTCAATCATCCATTAAAACATCTTTCCTACACTAAATCTTCATCATTCTTGCATTCTTCTCAAAGATTCATCTCCAAATCTCTAGAATCAAGCTCAAAGTTGAAGATTAAAGAGTAGATTCAAGTGGTTTAGCACTCATTCATCTTATCTATTGCTTATTTAGCATGGAGTTAAGGTATATTCTTGAATCCTAACATCATCATCAAAGTTTTAGCATAAAAAATGTAGATCATCAATTTGTTTTTTGTATACCAAGCATTTCATTACATTTAAGGTTACATCTTATGTTGAAATGTTAGTATAATTGTTGTTGTTGAAGGAGAAATGCATTTCAAGCATTTTGACAAGCACTTTGGGAGGCTTGGGTGCTTGAAATGCTTCTCCCTTTTGGAATAAATTGTGTGTTGGTGCTATTTCACTTATTTCTTGCATTTTCATGAATAAAATGGTGATTTGTGCTTTTGTTCATTTCGCATGTCTTAGAAAAATTAGTATTCATGGATTTTGGTGCATTTCTTTGCTTAATCATGTGAATCCTTGCCAAAAAGTTTGATCCATGTTGTTTGCTTGCATTATTTTGTTGTTTCCATGAATAAAATGAGATTTTGGGTCTCTTTTCATTTCGCATTCTTCAAAGAAAATTAGGGTCTATGTGATTTTGATGTGTTTGGTTGTCTAATCTTGCAAATGCTTGAGTTTAGGCTTGGTTTGTGATGTTTGCTTAGGGTTTGTGCTTCTTTTAGTTGTTTGCTTCTAAAATCATGTTTGTGTTGATGATTTGGTAAGAGGATTTGACACTTATGCACTTGAGCATATCCCAAGTGTTAAGGATTACCTAAAAGGATTCAACACCCTAGTGGCATATGCTTGCTAGATAAAAATGTCAAATTAGACTTATGGCTTGCCAATGATCTCATTTGAGGCAAATCCCCTTTTCCAACTTATTCCTTTCATGTGGTTGATTGAAGGAATGTGCTAAGTGTTGATGATATCAAAAGGATACCACATTGGTGCTTATGTCAAATGTTGATGTGAAACCCCTAGGATTTTGCAAATGATTCATTCGATGCTTGAATTCACTTGTGCTTTGTAATCTCTTTGATTACTCACGTATTGTGTCATAAATGCCTAGTTAGGTTCATTCCTTGCCTAGCATCTTCATTAAGATGTGCAATTTAGGTTCATTCTCTTGCCCATTCATACATTTTTGCCAAAATGTTCAACTTGGGTTCATTCTTTGTCTATCTATGTATTGTGTCATAATGTGTGTAGTCTAGGTCCACTTTCAATCAAAAGCCTTTTCAAGCATCAAAATCATTCCATAAACGTGAATCAATCCAATTGCGGAAACTCTTCGAAATCAAACTTTGTTAGTAGTCTTGTGAAGCCTTTGCTTGCATGATTGTTAACAATGAGGTACTAGTGGTGATCACTTGGAGCCTTTGCTCAATTGATCATCATGAATGCCTAATTTTCCTAAAACTCTCACTTCTTCAAATCAAAAACTTTGTTAGTAGTCTTGTGAAGCCTTTGCTTGCATGATTATTAACAATGAGGTACTAGTGGTGATCACTTGGAGCCTTTGCTCAATTGATCATCATGAATGCATAATTTTCCTAAAATTCTCACTTCTTCAAATCCAAAACTTTGTTAGTAGTCTTGTGAAGCCTTTGCTTGCATGATTATCAACAATGGAGTGCTAATGGTGGTCACTTGGAGCCATTGCTCGATTGATCATCATGAAATCTCAATTTTCACAATTAAACAAGTTAAAAAACAAAAACCTTTTTTCTAGACAAACTAGAACTACGTAGCTTTGAATTCTCCATCGCACCGGGAGATACGTAGGAGCGGATCCCCTCCGTCAAAAGAGGTAAAAACAAAGCATTTTTCCAAATAAACTTTGCAAATCACATATTTAATTACGGTAACCCTTCTTTGAAAGGACGTTATGGGGTGCTAATACCTTCCCCGTACGTAATTAGACCCCCGAACCCAAATCTAATGGTTCCAAAGACCATTGCTTTCCGAAAAAAGGTTTTTTTCAATGTTTTACCTTTAAAAAATATTGGTGGCGACTCTAAAATCCCGTTGTACGAAGAAAAGTCCCTCTGAGGATTTTTCGGGGTGCGACACTATCTAATATTCCATTTTGTCTCTTCCTCACTAATTCACCTTCTATTTATACATCACTTTCATTTCTCCATTCTTATATCAACAACAACTTCACATCTAATTTCCAAAGAGAGAAATAGAAATAGAAAAAAATACTACTATTTTTCAAACTATTTGGTTTCCACTTTCAACAAATTGGAATCTGTGGTAAGTGGCCACTAAGCCCCACTTACCACAAATTCTAATTTGTGGTAAGTGGCCATCGTCAGCTGAAGCTCTCAGACCGGCACACGAGCTCCAAGCGCACACCACCACCACCACATATATATTTATATTATATATAATATATTTATATTGTATCTAATATATTTATATATTTAAATATAAATATAAAACATTATTAGTAAATTACCCCAATACCCTTTTTAGTAATGTTACTAAACTTTTCTTTAGTACCCTAAGTCACGCTCGTCATCATTATATTCTTGTTGATCCTTTAGTTAGCCAATAGCTGTTCTATGGACTTCTAGATGTTTTAGGATTTTTTCTTCTAAATTTTGATGTTCTTTACATCATTGAAACACCTATTTGTTGACAAAGTAGTACATTTCTCAAGCCTTTTATTTCTAAATAAAAGTGACCCGAGTTAGATATGTGACAACAAACATTTAAATTAATGACAAAAAAAAAATGAAGATATAATTCCAGAATATAAGATCTCATTTCATGAAAAAAAACTTTTAATTTTAAAAATTATAGTCAATAGATGCAATAATTTCTACTCCATATGGGCCAAAGAGCATATTCCTTTTTTATGAACAACAGGTGTTGGGAATATTCCCTAACACTTTACTAAAATTACCTAATTGTCCTTACATTGTCATTCTCTACCTCTCTGCTATTTAATCCCGTGTTAGGGTTTCATCCTTCTCAGATCTCTCCCTTCGTTTCACTGCCGCAAGTAGCCCAATGAGCTCCATTTCTCATTGGTCTCTCCCCTCAACCATTATCCCCCTTCTCTCCAAATCCTTTGATTTGTTTATTTATTTACATGAAAACAAGATTTGGCTTTACCCTTTAGATCTCTGCTATTTAATCTCGTGTTAGGGTTTCATCCTTCTCAAATCTCTCCCTTTGTTTCGCTGCCGCAAGTAGCCCAATGAGCTCCATTTCTCATTGGTCTCTCCCCTCAACCATTGACCCCCTTCTCTCCTAATCCTTTGATTTGTTTATTTATTTACAAGAAAACAAGATTTCGCTTTACCCTTTAGATCTCAAATGTCCATGACTCACTAATGATTCCTACAATTAGGGTACATTATATCATGGTGTTTTTTGAAACATTTCCCCAATATTTTTGTATTGATTTTTTTCACACTAAGCACATTGAGTTCCCATCTCCTACAATTACATAGGAGATGGGAACCCAATGTGCTTACTGCTACACAGGAAAAAGAATAGGCACAATAAAAAGCATTAATCTTAGTGGCTACAACTTCCTACTAATAGCCTAGCCTAGCCTTGTATCTTCTTTATTCCTAACTTTATTCTAATATCTCAGGTGAAGTCAGAGAAACCAAGACAATCTTCTTATACTGACTTATTGATGAACATCTTTGTTCCTCATGATACTCAAAAATATATGGATTGTAGTAAAGATCGAGTGTATCTAAAGTCGGTGTTATTTGAAGCAAAAATTTGATTGCATTTAGCTCTCTTTCATTCCCATGAAAGCCACGTGATCGTGATCGTCTTGAGGTGCGTCCCAAAACATACCGGTAATGGATCAATCATGTTTGTATTATCTTCCTCTAGAATTTGTATTATTGCTTCACTCGATAATGCAAGGGGTATTTCTGGATGAAGATAATACAAACATGATTGATCCATTACAAGTATGTTTTGGGACGCACCTGAAGACTATCACGAAATGTGCCTTTCGTAGGAATGAAAGAGAGCTAAATGCAATCAAATTTTTGCTTCAAACACCACCAGTTTTAGATACGCTCGATCTTTACTACAATCCATATGTTTTTGAGTATCCTGAGGGAACAAAGATATTCATCAATAAGTTGTATAAGCAGATTGTGTAGTTCCCTACAACTTCACAGGATATTAGATTAAAGTTAGGAATAAAGAAGATACAAGGCTAGGCTGGGAAATTAGTTGGAAGTTGTAGCCACCAAGATCAATGCTTGTTTTGTGTGTTTTCTTTTTCGGGTGTTACAGTAAGCACATTGGGTTCCCATCTCCTACAATTACAAAGGGAATGCTTCAGAAGATTCTAAGGTTCGATTGGTTGGTGAATATTGGTGATGGAGGTTGAATCTGCAATTAGCTGTCTCGTTTCATAACCACAACATTTATGTTTGATTCTTTCCATTTTGATTGTATCCTATCTATAATTGTCATGGAGGAGATTGTTATTCTTTATATGTATATATAGATTTGCATCAATACAATATTTGTTAGTTGCTACTTATTGATGCTTTTATTTTAATAATGATATGGTTACTACTCATGATACTTCATCTTTTGTTATATGATGAAATATGTTGCAGATAACAAACTTTGTTACACAATAGCCTTATTTTCTCAAACTACATACTTCCTAAGCTATGAAAAATTGATTTTTTTTGGTTATAGTAGACAATTGTAGATTTTAATCAAGTTAAGGATTATCCACACAAAAAAAAATCAAGTACTTTAGGATTTTTCTTAATAGTTCATTTTGTTATATTTTGTATTATGTAGCTTTGCAATATACAAACCAAAGAGACTTGACTTGTCTTGATGGACTAAATGGGTACTTTGAGTTTGGCTTTTGTTTCGACTTTTTTTGTAATTTATCATTTTATACCAAATTTTAATTAATATCTTTTCTCTATTTATTACAGATTTGCATCGTGCTCAGCGTACGTTTAATGGTTTTATCGCTTATTAGAGAATTGAGGACAATCATAATACAAGAAAAAACCTACACGTTTTATTCTTAAATTCTTTCCCATCTATCCTTATGAATTAGTAAAGGAAATGATAGCGGGATCATCATATATACAAGAGAATGTATCACTTGTTGTTTGAACATATCTACATTTTTAATTTGACAGGTCACGACCAATGTTATTTGACCACTCTTTTTTTGTTGTTAATTTTATGTATACTTTTTAGTAGATAATGTTATTAACAATACTGTTTGTGTATGGTCCACACCGAAAATATTAAATAATATATGTGTAAATTGTATATGTCCTTCTCTACAAATATTAAATAAGTAGAGTACAAGACAATCTCATGAATAAGGAGTCACATATAAGTATGTCAAGCCCCAATATTTTTTTTAGATAAGCAATTTGTTGTATTAAAGGGGCGCACAAGGGGTGCACCAACCCCTTACACCTATGGGCCTCGTTAAAACTTTTGAGGGCCAAAACCCATTGGGAAAAAACCTAGAGAGGGAAAAAGAGTACCCCGGCTACAAAATACAACCACATAACGTATGTGAAATTACAATAATGAAAAACAACTCAAGGGGCAAGTATTCCAATCCGACCATTCAACCCGACATTTTCTTCCCTTCCGAGCTTTGAACCAACTCCATGCACAATATTTTACACTTGTGATTATCTCTAAAGTGGTAGATATGTCCCCTTTGAAAACAATCCTATTCCTTGCCAACCAAATCGTCCATACAACGGCCAACCAAATTAGATGTTTAACACCTTTGCATTTCTTGCCTCTTGCACACTTGCCAAATTCTTTAAAGTGTGTGATGACATTCCGATAATTGCCAAACGGCTCCCCCATCCAAGATATAACTTGCTACCAAATGAGCTCAGCTACATCACATTCTATAAACAAATGTGTTACCGTCTCATCCTCCTTAAAACATAGCACGCAGCTGCGATCTCTCTAAGATTGTAAAATACCACGCCTAACCAAAGCATCCCGCGTTGCCACTTTGTCAAATAAAATACGCCATGCAAAAATTAAGACTTTTGAGGGCGCATCATTCTTCCATATCTTCCTACAAGCATCGGCTACCCCTGCATCCAAATTACCCTGCGAACCTGCATAAAAATTATTCAACCAGCAGTAGCATTTACGCACAGAAAAACCAACGCAGATCATCGGGACCAAGTCCAAATTGTCATCACCTGCTGAGAGAGAGCAAGCAAGCGCGCAACATGTTCTGCATATATTCCACAGTTCACGCTTCTTCCATTAACAATTCATCCGCCCAACTCCAGTTCTAACTCCATACATCATCGCTCCAACTCCCCATCTCCGTAACAGTAGCAGATTGTACTCTGCATCTGCTGTAAACCATCGGGAACAAGTCCATAAAACTGTCCGTACCAAACCAGCGAACTTGCCAAAATTGATTTTTGATTCCTCTACCAAGCTTTAATTTCACCAAATCTTCAAACCACCCTTTATCCAAATTTGTGCCTTCCCCCAACAAACACAAATCCCTCCACCAAATGGAATGTTTGGTCCAACTCCAATGTTAATATGGAGTAACCACAAGTACGACGAAACTTGGCTAGGGGATACTAGCAACACCCCCTTTTAACCAGCAGCACCCGTCCCTCACTTTTCAAAGAACACCTCTACCCTTTTCTCTCCCCTACAACACCCCCACCACCACCACCACCACTCAGAGGGTGTCAAATGGATAGATGTAATTAGATATAATCCTTAGATGCATAAAAATAATCCAATAATCCATCTACAATCCAATGAAAATGGATGAAAAAAAATCCACTTCACCACAATCAATCCAATAAAAATCAATCCATGTCATCCATTTTTAAATTTTAATTGATGGATCTCTAACCCATCCATTAAATTATTTAAAAATGAAAACTTTAAAAAAAATAATTTTTTTGAAAAGAATGATTTATCACTGTAAGCACTAGTGTCAAACGCCTCCCTCCACTAATCGTCGATAGGCCCACCGCCATTTCGACTTTTGCCCTCTGTGGTTCCAGCAACAGCCCACCGCTGTTGCTCTGTCCATTGTATTCTTTTTTGCTTACTATTTTTTTGGTTAGATTTTTTGTTTTGTTTTTAGTACTACATTTTGGTTTTAGTATTAACTTACGTACATAAGCCAGCTGCATGTACTTGGTCTGAATGTTGGGCTCGAGAAGCATGGCTTGTTGCATGCAGCGGGTATAGCCCTCAATTGCCATCCGCAGGCCGTCATTGGCCAATTGCTGGCACTTCTTCTCGAGCTCGGCAATGCCAGCGACAAACTTCACCTCAGCGGCCTCAGCTTCTTTCCGATAGACTACAACTGAGTTTTGATATCCATAATAGCAACAATTGGGGTTAAAAGTTTTAGCTACTCAAGAGAAACTGAAGAAACATAGAATTCCTACATAACAATAAGTTTTACTAATTGGATGTTTGATCACAATAATTTCACATCAACTAAAAAAAGAAAAACACTAATGGTTGCAAATTCATATAATGATTCTGTATTTAGGCCTGCCAAAGTTACTAGTTGTTCACAATCTTCTGACGGTCTTCCCTATAATTAGATTGAATATTCTCTTCAGTGGCGGATCTTGGAGGGGCCGAATTAGTAACACATATATTAAATAGTTTCTAACAATGATTTCAAGTTGTAAGTTTTAAGAATCTCAACAATATTGTCTGCGGTTCAACTCCTACTAGAAGGATTTTTTTGTTCTAATTTTTTTAAAAAAAAATACACAAAATGACTTCAAAAAGAAGGAAAAGCAGGCAGTAGGCGTCAAACTTGGGACCTCAAGTTCACGGACTAACGCCTAACCATCTCGACACTCGACGTTTTCGTTAATAATTATTCATTTATCTTTATATAAGCTAATTGTGTATATAAAATATATGTGTATATACAGTAAATTTTTAAAAAATTGGGGGGTACCGCGGCTCTCCTCGGCTCCAATGAAGATCCGCCTCTGATTCTCTTGCTATCTACCTACAATATCCATTCAAGTGATGAGCATGATACACTAAAATCAAAATCTGAACATGTAATCACAGGAAATGTAGCTAGAATTCTAAACACATGTTAAGAAGTCTTGATAATTATATGCACAAATATGGAAAACATAAACTCCTCAACTCATGCTTTGTGTGATCATTTTTCTTTCAATTTTTTGGTACTTTATGCAATTGGATAATAGGAAAGGTGTCAATGAAAATTATCTATGAAGAAAATGAGGTAAGTTCCATATATCTTCTTCCAATTCCTCATTTAGTCTATATGATTTTAAACACTTCTGAAAAACCCCTACTCTTTGTTTTCTTTGACTTTACTTTTCAAATCAAGTTTTTTTAAGATAGAAAATAAATGGAACATCTAAGAATGCCATTTGGCTATAAGTTTTGAGAAGATAATGTATACGTTTTGAAGCATATGCCTAGTGTTGACAAGGATGATATTAATCACTAGAAGCATTGTGCAACAAGTAGAAGATGTCAAAGTAGTATTCCAATAGTACTTCCAATATTTGCTTGTATTTAAAGTGCAACTAATGGTTATTGCTGCACTTGTTGAAATAAAAAAGCAGAGTTTTTTTTATACAGCTAAAAAATAAAATCCAAGTGAAAAGCCATTAAACATACAATAATTGAAAAAGACTTAAAACTAAAAATTTAAAGTTCAAGCTGGTGGAAACTAATCCGGGGTTCCACAAAGCCAATCATTTGAGCACAATAGTGCTTCAACATTTTCAAGCAAAAGAGAACTTTGATACTTATTAAGTATTTGTCCACAAATTCTAAATGCTGCTATTCAGATGCAACTGTAGTAATTGAAATACTTAAAGTATCTCTAGCCATCGAAGAAAGTTTTGGATACTTACCCTCATTTAATTTTCAATACTCCAAAACATCCAAGTCAGCAAATAAGTTATGCTCAAGCCATTTTTCAAGCAAATAAGCTTGCAAATCAGATTGTTTACTTGATGATCCAAACAACTGACTTTGATATGTGTCAAAACTCGCCACTTCACTTGAAGGGGGAATGCTTGGAATACCTCTAACCGATGGTTGTAAACAAGAAATATTTGTGTCATCTGAAGCGGAGTTAAGACACTCTTGAAAAAAAAGCTACCATTTTATCATGGATTCCCTTTGGTGCTTAGCACGTGGGAGGCTGGGAGCATTACATTTCCATGTGGTACACTGGTATTATTGTTTGGAGACAAGCCAATTGTTCCGGCCAGGACTCAAAGTCCCTACTTGGATTGGGCCATGCCCAATTCGCGTGCAAGGATCGACCCAAAGGCGCCGCGCATAACGCGCCCCGACCATTTACGGCCAGGATCTTTCCACCGGATCCGACGCTCACAGTATGCTCACCCCACTACAACAGATCTAGTAGATGGGCAGCGTTTTTTTTTCATCTATGGGCAGCGCTTTTGAACGCTGCTGAACGTGGCGCTGGCTATTCACTCCAACAATGGGCAGCGCTTCCTAAAAAGCGCCACCCATTGCAAAACACATCCTCCCAGATACGCAGCGCTTTTTAAAAAGCGCTGAATATATCCAAAGCGTCCTCCCAGATACTTAGTGCTTTTTAAAAAGCGCTGAATATATCCAAAGCCTCCTCCCGGATACTTAGCGCTTTTTAAAAAGCGTACAATATTACCCCTTATACGCGATTAACTTCATTAAAAGCGCTGAATATTGCCTATTTGTGTTACTAAATACCCAGTAATACTTTATTAAAAGCGCTGAATATTGCCTATTTGTGTTACTAAATACCCAGTAACTTCATTAAAAGCGTGAATATTGTCAAAATTTTTTTTAATTTTTTCTGTTTTGTGTGTTTTCCTTTTTATATTTACAAATTACCTGCATGTACCAATCCAATCCAATACATAACAGAATCAAATTGCTAAGAGGAACCCAAATTACATATAATGAAACAAATTACATAAGAGAAACCAAAACAAAATAGCTAAGAAGTTTCATTATCTAATTCATATGTATCCAAAACAAGCTATCAAGTTACAATATTATGAACCAAAAACTAGCTAGGCTAACTTATATGTATCCAAATGAAACTTTAAAAAAAAGCGGAGACATAATCGCACCATTCTCCCTAAGCTCAAAAATCTGCTCAACAGAGTATGTCCGGCTTTGACAATCGCTAAAATACTGAAATTATATAAATAAATAAAATTAGAATTGAAATGGTTAAATATTGGAAAGAACCACTATTAAATCGAAATCATATAAAAATATATTATAAGTAGATACCGACGGGGATAGTCGCTTTTCTTTTGGGTAATAATATCCTTCATATATTTCATGACGTAATACCCACAATCAATGTTATTGAATTGTTTAGGACACTACAAAACATAAGATTAGTTAATTGTTAAATTGAGTTGAATACGCTTTTTGACAAAATAATGTAATGTATAAGTTAGAAACTTACAATTATTGCTAACCATTTGACCGTTAATTTATTCACTCCCAATATGTCCTTAAAGCACTTGAATAGAATGTCATATAACTATATTAATAACAATATATACATATATAAGTAAAAGTAAGAAATATGCGAGAATGACACAAAATAAACACACTGTTAAAAAGCTCCACAAACTCCAAGTGGTTTTTGTAATGATTTTGAAGTGAGTCAAGGTAATACACGGTTTTTTTGCTAGGATTAATTGCAAACAAAACCCAATGTCTCCTACAAAATAAATTTACGAATAAGTAATTGACTACTATTAAAAAAATGCATGTTATATAAGAATTAATGAGTAAAAATTCTTACCCTAGATTAACCTGTGCTAGAAGTAAGGCATCATGACTTCTATTTTGAGCTTCATTGAAGCGCTCATTGACATAAGTTTGAGCAAAGAATTTCGGTTTTGTTCAACAAGTGATTCATAATTTGGCAGGTCGGATTCACTTGATGAAAGGTTGTACTTTCCTGACACAAGAACAAATATCTATGTGTCTGCATTGGAAGGACCACAATGTCCTCGTATAAAGTACCTACATTTAGATATATAAATATATATATATATAAATTAAATTAACGATATAATAAAATAAAATCGACAATGTCAAATAACAAATTACATAGTACTGACATATATATTCATAACAATACCGGTTGCCTCATCCGAATCACATACAAAGACAGATATCCTCACGTCCGACTATTTGAGGACCGCTAGCTCAAAAACTTCTTCATCAAAATTTATGATAAGGACTTTCTCCTTTATCATGTATTTCTCAGACGTCGGCGACCCGACCAATATTCATATAAGCTTCACTAATGGAAGAGGAAGAGGCGGGCCGAGACACAATTGGAGGAGGGGGGATGAGTCACTTGGCGAGAAGAGGAGGGCTAATCAGTCACTTTTGGAGGAGGCGGTGTGTGAAACTTCTACATAAGGGGTGGTGAGACACTTTTGTAGAAGGGGTGGATCGAGACACTTTCTTGCCAATAGATATTTCCTTGCCAACACTTTTCAAAGGAGACCTTTTCTTGCTGGTAGACACTTTCTTAGATTTTTCATTTTGGCGCATCTATGTATAAACAAAAATAATTACTTAGTTAGCACAAATTATATGACAAAAACTATAATTAGTTAGTTACAAATATATTGTCACTTACAACGACAAGGTCGATGGCCATGCCACAAAGGTACCAATCGCTTGTGACACCGCAAGATATAAATCATCACAATCGGAATGAGCAATGGTGCATCCTCCTAATTGGTACCGCAACTCGACTCTAACATGATTTGGAGGTAGGGGTAAATTGTGCATCAAGGGACCCAATTAGTTACATGTGAAGCCAATTGCAACCATTTCATGTGGGTTTGAGATATACAATCACACTCACACTCATTGTTGTCCTAAAACAATTATAAACCACAAAATAATAAAGACATTATTTGATGTTATATATATATATATATATATATATATATATATATATATATATATATATATATATATATATATATATATATATATGTACAATAAATCAATTATAAACCACAAAATAATAAAAACAATTAATACCTTAGTTGTGACATAGGTGCGGCTATCTAGCAGTACCTTCGCTTGTGTGTAGGGGTGGTCTTTGGTGGCATAACATGGCCATAAAGCGATCGCATATCATTAAGTTGAGCTTGCAAACTTTCATACAATGCCATCATCTTTCTCGGTGGTGGGCGGTCATGATTCTAATCATAGACTTTCTGTTTTGGTCCAAAGTACTCGGTTGGTGCTACTCCAAATCCAAAGACCCTCAGGCGACCCCGAGTATTCTTCTTTACCTAAGGCACGTGTAAGGATTTCCTTTTCAGAGCAATCAGTGAGCTCTCCCTGTGACACTGATTGTGATATGGCTTCCTGTTTCACAAAACAAAAGTATAATACATTATAAAAATCATAAAAGTTACAATTAAAATCAGTGAGCTTGAATTTAGGAAATACTTACAATTCTTTCAGACACCTCCTTAGTTTTAGGATCAACAATCTCCTTTTCTTTGTTTAGTCGAGCCTCTACCCACAAAACATGTCGCTCAACACCTTCTTTAGTAGGATCTTTCCCACTCTCCACCAAATATTAAGAAACTATTTATAAAAAGTTTCATGAAACTAAAAAAATCAAGCTTATTGTGCCTTACCAATCTCTCTTCAATATGTTGATATGGAGTAGCACCGCCTCTATAAGGATTCTCACAGCCAGAAGCACACTTTCGATTCTGTTCACTTGCTTTCTATTAAGAGAGATAAGTATACATTAATGTATAATAGATAATTGTCAAATATATTTTATGTTATAACTTAATAGATAGTAGCACTAACCAAGAAGTTTGGATCTTGATCGTCTCCTAACAAATGTGTGCCAATCCTCCTCTGAAATAAACCCACTATATATTGGTGGAGGATTCCAATTGATGTTTCCATTATCATCTTTCACCCAAGTTTTTGTTAATGTCGTTACGAAATTTTTATGTAACTTTCCTAGCTTCCTTCATTATCCAGTCCTTTTTAGAATCATCCACATCAAAATATTTCGCTTATGCACATTCAATGAAAATGATATAAATAAATTTATATATATATATATATATATATATATATATATATATGGGACTACAAAATTACTAAATAAGATAACCAAAAGATCTAAAATTATATACCTGTATTGTTACCCACAACTCATGTTTTTGTTTCTTCAACACAGATTTTTGTGTGAACCCAAGTAGTGATTGTTATTGGTATCATTTGTTTTACCTTACTACCAAGGAAAGTAATCAAATGAGTGTCGCTTTTCTCCAATTGGCGGACCATTAACATTCCATTGGACTGCATTATGTAAATAGTAAATTAGATCACAAACAATTAAAACTTAGTATTGAATGAAGTTAATTAGCAATTAATTAGTAACTTACACTTAATTTTTCTTTTCCTTTACTTATCCGGTTGATGATATCCTTTTTCTTGTCATTCCACGAGAAGCACGCTTCGATATAGTTTGTAACATCATGATCACGCCTCACCTGTGTCATGCCCACTATCACTATGATCTGCCATCTTACCTGCAATAAAACATAATCATTGTTTGTTATATTTATCCAATTAAAAAAAACATCCAACAAAAAAATAAATAATCAGTCAAAGAAGATGAAAATAAGATTCATGTCTATAAAATAACATCTATGTCGGTTACCTTTTCCTTTTCTTCGATGCAATTTTTTTTGCAATTCGCTCCTTGGTACTTTGTTTTTGACGAATCGTAATTCCATCAGTATGATCCTTTCTAACATACACAACATCCTCTCTATAAGTACTTTCCTCTTCTAGTGATGTCCCCAAGAAAGGGTCGTCCTCGATACCATCATCATTGATTTCTTGATCATAAATGTAATTCACTAATTTTTTTTGTGTCAGTAAAACAATAGACCAATTGATATCAATTGGATCAGTGACATAAAACACTTGTTGAGCTTGGGATGCCAAAATAAAAGGCTCATCTTTATATCCCAACTTCTTGAAATTCACCCGCATGAACCCCGACTCATCAATCTGTAAACCATTATTATTGTCAACCCACTTACATTGGAACACGGACTCCTGAAACATGGTGTAATCCAACTCCCATATTTGTTCAATGACCCCAAGTATGACATATTCGCGTATACGGGATTTGTCTTTGGCACTTGATGTATGCATAGCTTGAGCAACAAGAGTCACCCCACTATTTTGCATTTTACTCGATCATCATGGGTTTTTGTATAGAACGTGTAACCGATTAATTAGATAGGCGGTGTAAGAGAAAACATGCATATTTGGACCTTTTGCTAACCATCTCAATCTTTTTGAAATCAAGTAGGATTCATAGCAAACTCGAAATCAATGTGGTCTTTTAACCACACTATGAAACTCCGATTGTGTTCCTTTGTTAACCAAACTTCACTCTTATATGGGTAATCACTCTTAAGTATGTCCATGTGCTTGGCAACATATGAATCAACCTCACTATCATTGTAAAAAACATATAAGTGTGCTTGATGTAGTTCTTCACTTGACACGATAACTATTTTATATCCCGACATCCCTTTAGTAATGCTTCCTAAGTGGCGAGACCTTGGAAGTCCCGAGAATATTCAAGACTAGATAGATAGGCGGTGCGAGAACTCAACGACTTCTTCAACTATGTAGCGCTCAACAATACAACCCTCGGGTCGTGATCGGTTTTTCACATATCCTTTTAATATCTTCATGTAACGCTCAAACGGATACATCCATCTCATGTAACATGGGCCACACAATTGTGTCTCTCTAATCAAATGAACTGTTAGATGAATCATTATGTCAAAAATGAAGGTGGGAAATACATCTCAAGCTCACACAAAGTGACAGTAATTTCTCTTTGCAATGATGGCAACTTTCTAGGGTCAATCACTCTACTACAAATCGCCTTAAAGAAGTAACAAAGTTTGGTTAGCGTCTGGCGCACTTTCTTAGGCAAAATGGATCGTATACCAATGGGGAGCAAATTCTCCATTAGAACATGACAATCATGGGACTTTAAAGACTTTAACTTGAGGTCTTTCATTGATACAAGGTTTGTAACATTTGAAGAATACCCCTCTGGAACTTTTACTCCATGAAGAAACTTACAAAACACGGTCTTCTCCTTTTTAGATAGAGTATGTGCTGCCGGAGGTAGATATGTACGTGTACCCTTCTTTATAGGACCCAATTCTGGTCTCAACCCCATACTAAGCAAGTCCAACCTCGAGTTGATGATATCTTTAGTCTTTCCTGGCATATTGAGTAAGGTACCAATGACACTTTCAAAGACATTTTTTTCAACATGCATCACATCAATGAAGTGTCTTACATATAATGACTTCCAGTATGGCAAGTCAAAGAAAATCGACTTTTTCTTCCACCCCCGTTTGACAACCTCTCCTGCAAAAGGCTTCCCAAATTTAATGTTCAAATCTTTCACCTTTTCAAACAGTTGTTCACCCGTCAAAGCCGTGGGAGCTTTACGGGTTTCAGTATTCCCATTGAATTCCTTTTTCAACAGTCGATACTGATGAGTAGATGGCAAAAATCTACGATGACCAGGGTAGATATTCTTCCTATCATGTTCCAACCACATCCAATCGGTGTTATCTTCACATATAGGGCATGCACACTCGACCTTTAAATCATCGTACCCAGATAGATTGCCGTATGCTGGAAAGTCATTAATTGTGCCAAAAATCATATCCCTCAAGTTGAAACTTTCTTCTCTGAACCCATCATACACCTCTACTCCATTCTCCCACATTAGCTTCAAGTCTTCAAGTAAAGGAGCCAAGTATACATCAATATCATTTCCCGGTTGCTTGGGCCTAGAAATTAACAAAGACAACATCATATATTTGCGTTTCATGCAAAGCCATGGAGGTAAGTTATAAATCGCCAATATCACGGGCCATGTACTGTGGGAGCTACTCTAAATACCGTGCGGGTTAAAACCATCGGCAGACAATGCAAGTCGTAGGTTTCTTGGATCCAACCCGAAATCAGGATAATCAATATCAAATTTTTTCCATTGCGGATAATCCGCCGGGTGTCGTAACATGCCATCTTTAATCCTTTCATCCTCATGCCATGTCAAGTGTTTTGCATCTTACGAACTACGGTACATACGCCTAAATCGAGGAATTATGGGAAAATACCACAACACCTTTTACGGGCGCGAATCTTTCTTTTTATACCGCGATGCATTACATTTAGGACACGACTTTAAAAATGCATGTTCATTCCGAAATAGAATGCAATCATTGGGACAAGCGTGTATCTTCTCATAGTTCAAGCCAATGGACCCTAACATTTGTTTTGCATCATACGTCCGAGAAGGGAGCACATTATCCTTCGGCAACATTTCTTTCAATAGTGTGAGTAATTCAGTAAAGCTCTTATCCGTCCATCCGTGGCAAGTTTTCAAGTTATACAACTTTATCACAGCCAATAATTTTGTGAATTCAGTACAACCCTCATACAACGGCGTCTCTGCATCCGTTATCAACTTCTCAAACATTTGAGGACGGTCATTAAGATCGTCTTCAAAAGCCTTTGCCATCTCTTCAAATTCGTCCCCAACAAACGTAGGTATTTCGGTGTCAACCGGTGCACATCTCTCAGTACTATTACCCATATTCGAAGATTCAACTCTTTCCTCACCATGCATTGTCCAACAAGTGTAAGTTTGATCAATTCCATTACCCTTTAAATGTCCTGTCAACTCGTCTGCATTAACTGATTTTACGTAGCAACAACGTAAAACAGGACATATTATATTACTAGATCTCCTAAACGTTGAACAAATAGATTCACAAAATAATCCACTCCATCTCTATATTCCTTGGATGCATTTATCATTGGCGGACATCCACTTTCTATCCATAATGTCCCAATATCTATAATAAATTCGGATAAGAGAATTTACAATTTTATTGAAGCTAAGACATTCGATCAACTAGCTAGTAGTTTCAAGTAAACAAATCAAAGACTTTGATGTCTTCTATATAGTCATTAATTCTTCATATAAAATAATTCGTAGAAGTTCCAGACTTAATAAATATTTAGTTTTGGACCGGGCTTTTTATGTTTTTTGACCGTTGGGTTAGAACCCGAATCCTTTTTTCCTTTATACCTAGCAGCCGCGCAGATCTTGTTCAGGGCGTCTTTTTCATTATTCACGAAATACTTTAGAGGCTTGGGTACAATTCTCATGGAGAACTAGAGGATCCAAACAATTTGCTGTATTCAGGTTCCGACATCTTGAGATTTTAGTAATTATAATCCAGGTTTTCTATTCCTTTCAATATAAATCGATCTATGTCTCTTGTTTGCTTAATTCGATTTACATAGGTTATATTGGTTTAATTCGATTGATTGTATGATCCTAACTATAGACATGTTATCGTTTGCTTAATTCGTTATCGTGTTTGTTTAATTCATGGTTGCTTAATTCATGAAACTTAATCCCGTTTGCTTAATTCGGATAATAGGAACATACAACTTATACTATCAATTGCGCTTGTCGGTTGATATTATAATTGAATAGAACAGATAATTTGCGGTTGGAATTCGACAATCGATGATAAGCGAGGAACCGAATCAAAGAAATTGATTTTTAAACGTATTTGATAATCACTTATTTGCTCTATTTGTTAAATCGGACTTTAAACTAAACATCCCCTAATTCGATTTCAGTTGGTTAATTATTATACAGGAATCCTTGAGAGACGATACTCGAGTTGTCGCTACCGTATACTATACTTTCAAAATACTCGTTTTTGATCCGTGCGCGACAACAGATCAAATTGGCGCCGTTGCCGGGGACTCTTGTTGTTAATAACTGATTTTAGAGTCATAGGTCTAGTGCTCTTGCGTTTAGACCCTAGTTCCTCACTGTTTTGGCAATTTCGCAGCTCAGTGTCAAAAATCCGGTTTTTGGGAAAATTGTGTCCGTTTCAAAATCTGTTTCTTGCAACCTGAGCAGAAAAATCGTGAGATCATTAGTCCCCTGAGTAACGAGACTACGGCCTCAAATTGCCTAATTCCTCCTCCTTCTATTTTTTATGAAACTTTTACTGTTTTCATAGTTTTGAAAAATTCCAAAAAAATTCTCACAATTCTTATTTCACTTAATTAGATTAAATTTGGTGTTTTTGTATTTTTCTGAATTTGTTTTAATCATATCCCTTTGTTCATTTTGTTTCTGCCTACTAGGGACATTGTTGGCATTTTCGGATTTGTTGTGCATTTGCTGCATTAGTCCTGTCTACTAGGTTTGTTTGTTCTGACTTGTTTTCTTTTGATCCTGAAGTTGAGAGAACCTTACACACACGCCGCAGAGCAAATCAGACTAGCACTAGTTTACCACCCGTTATCGATTCTGATTCTGAACTTGCTTTTGATAACATGGTTGAACAAAGAACACTAAGGCAGCTTGCTGCCCCTGATGTGAACTATAATGGTTTATGTATTGATTACCCTCAAGCTGATACAACATTTGAATTGAAATCTGGTTTAATACACTTGTTGCCAAAGTTTAATGGTCTTGCAGGTGAGGATCCGCATAAGCATTTGAAAGAATTTCAGGTTGTGTGTTCTACACCATTGAGGCCTAAAGGAATCACTAAAGATCACATCAAACTCAGAGCCTTTCCATTTTCATTGCAAGGTGCGGCAAAGGATTGGATATATTACCTTGAACCGAATTCTATCAGAAGCTGGAATGCTCTGAAAAGAGTGTTCTTAGAAAAATACTTTCCTGCCTCCAGAGCTACATCAATCAGAAAACAGATATGTGGAATTAGACAAGATGGTGAGTCATTAGGTAGAGTGTCGGGAGAGATTCAAGCGATTAGTGTCCGATTGTCCCCAACACGGATCACCGAGCGATTACTTATCCAAAGACTTCTATGAAGGTTTGTTACCAATGGATAGAAACATTCTTGATCTTTGCTAAGCGGTGGAGCACTTGTTGATAAAACTCCGATTCTTTGCTAAAGCCTTGATTGAGAACATGTCTCTCAACTCCCAACAGATTCACCACTAGAAATGCGATCTTGTCCAAACCAAGGGTGTGAACGAGATTCAGGGTTCTTCCAACAAAGCTTTAGAAACAAGAATTGACGAGCTTACTTCTTTAGTGAAACGGTTGTAGAGTAAGACTCAAGCAGCAAACTTGTGTGGTATTTGTACTTCTCCTGAGCACCCGACCGATACATGTCCTATTTTGCAAGATGAGTCAATCACCGAGTTGCCTCAAGCTTATGCAGCGAATCTTTACAACCAAGGAAACAATCAGAAAGGGTACAACATTCGTGACCTATCCACTAACAAATACCATCCCAATTGGAGAAACCATCCAAACCTTCGATATGGGAACCAACAGTCCAGCCAACAACCAAACCCTTCCCTTGTGACCACCCCTGTACCTCCCGGACCTTCACTAGAGGATCTTGTCAAGCAAATGGCTGTCAACAATCTCCAGTTCCAGCAAAGAATTGATTCTAGCATTCAGACCTTGCAGACACAGATTGGACAGCTTGCTACTTCAATGAAGACCATGCAACTTTAAAGTACCTGTTGAAATAATGACTGAACTGTACAGCTCATTGGCCCTAAAATAATGACTAACCCGGTTGTACAACCGACTTAGCCGTTTATTTTTGGAAAAATGATTTAATTATATTTTATTAAGTTTTTGTAGGATTACTGAACTGTACAGCTCATTGGTCCTAAAATGATGACTAACCCGGTTGTACAACCGACTTAGTCTTTTATTTGATTTTTGAAGAAATAAACTAATTCGTGCATAAAAAAAGACAAAACTGATAATTAAATAAAGACTAGGCTAAAAATAAATAAATAAATAAATAACTATATACCTAAATAAATATGAATAGATATATACATAAACAATAAATAAATAAATAGATAGATTAAATGATAAATAAATATGTACATAAAAATAAACAAAATAAATACAAAACTAAGCTGAACTCGACGAGTGCCGAACCGGACTAAGCAAACCGGACTCCTATCTGGTCCATTTTGACTTCAAGATCAGCAAAGAACCGCTTTGAGAATCGGAAAGCCGACTCAAAACGTCCAAATGATCAAAGACAGGCTCTTAGTGAAATGGGCCGCTATCGCTTTGACCCAAAAGATCACTTAACCCGCCAATGATCTCCCCCCTAATCTTCACCTCTCAACCCCTTTTATATCCAATTGCTAGAGAGCTCTTGTTTCTGGCGAGCGATGTGGGACTAAAACAAGGTAGAGAAAGTAATTCCAAGGAAGTCATTCTTCCCACCAAGCCCGCTAGTAGTTGACAATACGGGCTTCTTCTTACCAACTATATGTGTTGTAGTTATTCTTCAATGTCACGTGTATGACATCACCTTTCTCTAGATCCACCTCAATCTTTCCATACAACTTTCTAAAAGTTGGCAAAGCAAAGAGATATGCATCCAAACAATAAGATCCTCTTGCTCACTAAGAGGTATCGTTTCATTGAGATAAGCACCACCAATAATAGTACCATTCTGGAAATTTTTAGGGAAAACATCACTTCCAAATTTGTGCTCTCTATCACTTTTCCATGAGATGCCTTTCTTGTTCACTGTCACATTATTGTTGTTGTTGCGGGAGAAGCTGTATGTATCATTGAACATGCTCCAAGCTATAAGACCACAAGGTACAATTGGCTTTCCATTTACAGTTGCTTCAGGATCACAGCCACTTGTTGAGTTTGATTTTCCAGATTTCCTTAACTGCTCATCATTTCGGCTTTTTACAAACCTGCGATGATTCTGGTAGAAGTTGTCCAGCTGATAGTAAACATAAATAGGAGCCTTCATACGCTTTTGCACCTGCAGCTCCCTCTTGCAAGTTTTATCTGCACTACTCTGAATGTATGCTACCTTGTCTGTCCAATTTGATGGTACGCATGCTGACTCATATCTACCCACAATTTCAACAACATCTCGTGACGCAAGTAGTGAAGCAACTCCAATAGGAACAAATACGACGGTGATAATCAAGAATGCTGAAATAACCGCTTGTGGAGTCAGAATAGGTTTGCATGCTGGAAGTTCTCGTTGTGTAAACTTCGAATACTTAGGTCGTTTGGTTTGTATTCTGGTAGAATTTACATCGTCGTTGGATCCTGCGTTGGACGTAGCCATAACAAAAGCACCAATCCAAATCCAATAATTTCTTCTCTCAAAAGAGAAATAGTTGACTTTTTACAAAGAGCTTCAAAAACCGGTTGAGCAGGTGGGTTTGTAAATTGACTTGAATTAAGAAAGGAAAGGGGAAGGAGGGTTCGTTTGGCGGGGCGGCGGTGACCGCTTCTCTCTCTATCTTTCTCCTTTCTCAGTCTTCATTTTTTACTGCGCGGGTTCGTGGGAAATATGTCTTTACTTTCACCGTTCAGATCGTAAAAACGAGGTCCAAGGAGAGAAAATTTCCTTCGAATAGTAGCTAAAAACTAACACCAAAAATGCGCAAAAACTACTATTTTTGTAATTTTGAGAAAAAGTCCAAAATAAAATGGTTGAAAAAGTCCAAATTAAAAACTATTAAAAAAACTCGGACAAAATTGGGGTATAACGATTTGCCCTCTTTATTTATATTTTACTAGAAAATGTGAGATGTATTCAAATTTTCGTAGTAGAAATAGAAATAAAGATAGAATAAACGTCAATTTTGTTCGTTTAGGGAAAAACAGAGGGTTTAGGAATATACGGGAGCGGCGGTTAACACTTGGCGCGTTAACCGAGAACAAAATGAAGGATCGCTCGGGATCTCAAGGAGCACTAAGGCTCACGAATGACCACTCGGGGTCTAGAAGGCTGCCTAGGCCTTAATAGAGGACCATCGTGGTCCGCGGAGGAGCGCTACTAGCTACGGTACTAGTAAAACGATCCGAGGGCCTTTAGATTCGAGCGGCGGGGTCAAGATCGGATCCGAATCGATATGTTGACCAATAGAGAACGTCCACCATGTCTTAGTGACACACGGCTAGTCGAAGGACCACGCGAAGTCTGGAAGGTCCGTCGGGCTCGACTACGACGTTTGCGCGACTGGGGCCACTTAGGGCCTTTGAAGGGCGTAGTGCTCTCGAAGGACCACTCGGGGTCCGGGATTAGCTTGGTGATCTGTGATACGATACGTGATCAACGCTTAGAGCTTTGATCTTAGAGGAACAAAATATAGGTACCGACACTTGAAGTCGATTTAGAAGCAATACATCATGTAATGGATATACAATGCTAATAATACATGCACATGCAACAGGTGTTTTTGGTGGGGTGATGGATGAAATAGGTGATTCCTTTCTCTTTTTGTTTTTTTTTTTTTTTTTGCTTTATTTATTTATTTATCTGATAGATGCATGAAGTATGAATGTTAATATGATGCAAATGAAATGTTTGAATGCAAATCTTTGCGGTGCATGGTGTGATGACATGAAATGACCCGATTGAGTGTAGAAACACTTTTTGTGATGATGAGATGTGAGACTTTGGATGCGAGAGATGAATATTGATAATTCTTTGGAACGATTAGATTTGATTCAAACTTCGGCAATCTCAAGGTTGTTATTTACAGACATTGATGTGAACAAGTACTTGCAAGCTCACTTCTTTTTCTCTTCCATTATGATGCCCCATGATGACCGAAATTTAGGTCCACAAAGTTAACTAAGTGGATTTTCGATATCACATTATCAACTTGTGTTCTATCTCTCTCAAGCATTGTTAAGAAAACATGTATAGTAGTGCAAACATAGATGAATCGATCGATTAACTTGGTTCGGGTATGGACGAATCGACGCATGAAAGGATGAATGACCGGTCTTCGTCAATGAAAGGTAGGTTTTTCCAAGCCAAGAAATACGAGATTGCCCCAATTTAGATTTGGTGATTGTGAGTGAATAACTTGCCCCTGTCTAGTGCTAACAAGCAAGAGGTGTAGAAAATGATGAATGGGGAATGCATTGGCTTTGGAATGAAAGGTGGAAAGCAATAGATATTGTCTCAACCCATAGAGTTTGGTGTTGCCCCATTTATGGTAAGGACAGGATTGCCCCGACTAGAGTAGCAACATATAGGGTAATGAGTTGAGAAATTGCCCCGGTATGGTTTTGTTGATGTGGATATAACAAGGGGATGAGATGGGTGTATGGTGAATGTCCCCATTTGTAGGTGGAGTGAAGGGTGACAAGGTTGCCCCACTTGGAATAGTATTTCGAATGGTTGGCTTTAGTGAGATTGGAAAAGGTGACGGAGTTTGGGTTTTTGGAATTTGTCTGGTATGACTATAGGCTGGATGTGGTATGACACTGTACAAATTTCCCCAAGTTCAAATAGATGGTGAAAGGGATGCCCCGCTTTAGGATATAGGTGACGATCCTAGTATAAACTTTTGGTTATCTTTTGAATGACTCTCACACTATGATAGTCTTGAGTTTGCTATGATAGAAACTGCACTTGGTGATAACTAAGCCTTGTGTTTATATCAACGGAAATTGAATGAATCTCTCGGGTGTGCAAGCCCCTTTTTTTTTTTTTTTTTGAGAAATATATTTTTCTAGCAAACACATTGTAAATAAATAAACTTATTTGTCCTAAGATTAAAAACTTTGAGAAAACAAAAGCAATCGGTCATTGATCGGAATGGATTTTTGGGGTTGTAATGTAGTTGATGGTTAATGGTTTATGAAGGAAGGGTTTATTAGGCTCAATGAGGAGTTTGAGGTTTTATTGCGATAAGAACCTCTTATGTGCCTCATGGTAGAATGGATCTGTTTAGGGATGTGACTTGGCCAAAGGTTTATGAAGGATAGGATATTGAGGACGAGGGAAGTGTTTGGGGGTTTATTTCAGACAAGGATCTCTTATGCATTTAATGGCAAGAAGTATCAGCTCATAACTGTACCACTTTTGCTTTTTCGTGGTTTTTCGATCCTCTTTTGATTTCACTTCCTTTTTTTATTTTGATTTTTTCTTTTTCTTTCTTTCGAGCTGAGTGACTTGATAAAAATGATACACCATTTTTGATGTGGAATTGATCCTTGTCTAGGGTGATTGGAAGGTTTTAGATTTTGGCTTAAGGTGGGTATACGGGTTTTTTCGAGGGTATGGGAAGATGGTCAAACTTCATTTCAAATAATGATTGCTCGTTTTCTCAAAAATTAACTTAAGGACAACAATTTACTTATTTACAAAATATTTGCTCTCTTTTCTTTATATATATTTTTTTATATGCCCTAATTTTGCTTAGGCCGCTCTTACGAGTTTTCAACCTAACAGGCCTTTTTGATTTATTTTTTTGTAAAGGACTTGCACCAAGAGAATACAATGTTGACACGGTATTTTAGAGATCACACATTTGCCCCAGTATGGAGGGCCTAAAGTGTTATTTCACTAGGGGAACCAACCAGAAACGTCAACTATGTACTGATGTGGGGAGTATGTACTTCATGGGTGGTCGGGGTGGGATTAGACCTTGACAGGGGATGATGGTAAGGTAGGGGCGCTAACTGACTCAAACAAAATAAACACACATGTTACACAAGTCACTACACAAATGCTTCGTAGAGAGTTAACATTAGTTAAAACATGATAGAAATTTTTGATGAACATTTCGGTCATTTATCATGGGATGGAAGAGATGCAACGTTTGGTTAAAAAATGTGAGCAAGCTAAAAATTTGAAAAACTGAGTGACTTGGAACACCTTGAGCTTGCAACGAAGTATGACTAAACTCTTTCCAAAAAGAATGATTTATTTCACAAGAATGTCTCACCTCTCATCGAATTTTCCTAATATTATGCTGATTTTTTTTGTAATGCATGATGCAATTATGCAAATGAATGAGTGTGCATGAAATGCGAATGAATATATGTGAAATGCGAATGTAATGATAATGTATGTGAATGAAATGATAATGTATGATTATCGCGTCGGGGAATTATAAACTTTTCATTGGAGAGTAAAGTACAAAATTTAATTTTGACTTCAGCGTGCACGGCTTCTCTCCAAGGTAAAGATTTTAATTCTCTGACGGTCATAAAAGTGCATGCAACAGTAGATGTTTATTTGCTGTATTTTTTTTTAGCGCAAAGAAAAAGAAAAAAAATGCATGTGGTATATTTTCTAAAAAAGTAGTAAATAATGATTTTTGGTTTTTTGATTTTTTTTTTGATAAAAGACAGTATGCATAAATATTTGTTTGAATGCAAGGGTATGAAGCTCCTTTGTGACCCTAGAAAGGTATCTTACGGAGTGGGTCTAAGGTTTCTTTTATAGTGAGCCTCACAAGGGTAGTTCTAAAGAATCCTAACACAAGGTTCCTAGAGCCAAAGACTCCAGTCAAGAGCACTGACCCCAACAATAGGCAAACTATTAGAAGGGATAGCATCCTCAAAAGGAATCAAACTCTAGGTGAGATTTTCGTGACCACCCAACGAGACGTACGTCCCACAGGCCATCACTACGCAATCTCGTTCTAACTTAGGTTTATGCTCGAGTCCGGGTAGATGACTTTTCTCACGTGTGTGAAGTGTAGAAATGAAGTGTGTGTAGGAGCAATTTAAAAACAACCCAAAAGCTGCAAACAGACAAACAAACATATATACAAATATCGTCTTCTACCCTAGGGTTTACACAGATAAATAACATAATTATGCAAAAGCAAATAAATAAATAAAAGGGTAAAAATTGAATTAATCCTAAATTAATCAGACTAGGTTTTGACTCTCTAAAAATAAATAAGTTCCTAGTGAAGTCGCCAATTTGTGTGACCAGAAAAAAATCCGAAAGGATTCTTGAAGTTCGAAAGGAAGCCGCCACCAAATTTTAGTTTAAGGGCAAATTCGGAAAATCCCTTTATGTTTTAGGACGAGGCATTGTTAGGGTTCGGGAGTCGTTATGTGTGGGGAAGGTATTAGCACCCGACGACATCAATTGTCTAATTAATTAAGATTTATTTAATAATTACCCTTTTATTTGTAGAAAAAGACTTATTTAAATTTTTTGTTTTTAGTGCTTGACAAGAGTTGAGTCTTGCTCCTACGTACCTCCGGATGCAATGGAGGAATCAAAGCTACGTAGTTCTTCCTGAAAAAAGTTTGTGGGTTGGTGTTTTTTAGTGTAGGGGTCTTGGGATTCCTTGAATCTGCATGCACTCATCGATTCTAGGACGCTGACTAACCCGATTGTACAACCGACTTAGTCCCCTACTTTTTGAAAGTAATCTTTGAGTTTTTGAAAGAAATTGGTTTGGTGTGAGGTGGGTCCGTTTTAGAATAGGTATTCGAGAACTCTGAATCTGCATGACTCATTAGTTCTAGAACGCGACTAACCCGATTGTACAACCGACTTAGTCCCTATATTTTAGGGAAAATAGTTTATTCGTATTTATTAAGTTTTGGGTTACTTGAATCATGCATGCACTCATTGGCCCTAAAATAATGACTAACCCGGTTGTACAACCGACTTAGCCGTTTATTTTTGGAAAAATGATTTAATTATATTTTATTAAGTTTTTGTAGGATTCTTGAATCAGATGACCTCATTGGTCCTAAAATGATGACTAACCTTGGTTGTACAATCGACTTAGTCTTTTATTTGATTTTTGAAGAAATAAACTAATTAGTGCATAAAAAAAGACAAAACCGATAATTAAATAAAGACTAGGCTAAAAATAAATAAATAAATAAATAACTATATACCTAAATAAATATGAATAGATATATACATAAACAATAAATAAATAAATAGATAGATTAAATGATAAATAAATATGTACATAAAAATAAACAAAATAAATACAAAACTAACTCGGACTCGACGAGTGCCGAAATCGGACTAAGCAAACCGGACTCTATCCGGTCCATTTTGACTTCAAGATCATGAAGAACCGTTTTGAGAATCGGAAAGCCGACTCAAAACGTCCAAATGATCAAAGACAGACTCTTAGTGAAATGGGCCGCTATCGCTTTGACCCAAAAGATCACTTAACCCGCCAATGATCTCCCCCCTAATCTTCACCTCTCAACCCCTTTTATATCCAATTGCTAGAGAGCTCTTGTTTCTGGCGAGCGATGTGGGACTAAAACAAGGTAGAGAAAGTAATTCCAAGGAAGTCATTCTTCCCACCAAGCCCGCTAGTAGTTGACAATACGGGCTTCTTCTTACCAACTATATGTGTTGTAGTTATTCTTCAATGTCACGTGTATGACATCACCTTTCTCTAGATCCACCTCAATCTTTCCATACAACTTTCTAAAAGTTGGCAAAGCAGCAGTATGCATCCAAACAATAAGATCCTCTTGCTCACTAAGAGGTATCGTTTCATTGAGATAAGCACCACCAATAATAGTACCATTCTGGAAATTTTTAGGGAAAACATCACTTCCAAATTTGTGCTCTCTATCACTTTTCCATGAGATGCCTTTCTTGTTCATTTGTCACATTATTGTTGTTGTTGCGGAGAGAAGCAGATGTATCATTGAACATGCTCCAAGCTATAAGACCACAAGGTACAATTGGCTTTCCATTTACGATTAGCCGAGGATCACACGACCACTTGTTGAGTTTGATTTTCCGATTTCCTTAATCGCTCATCATTTCGGCTTTTTACAAACTGCGATGATTACTCGGTAGAAGTTGTCCAGTGATAGTAAACATAAATAGGAGCCTTCATACGCTTTTGCACTGCGCAGCTCCCTCTTGCAAGTTTTATCTCGCACTACTCGAATGTATGCTACCTTGTGCATCCAATTTGATGAGTACGCATCTTGACTCATATCTACCCACAATTTCAACAACATCTCGTGACGCAAGTAGTGAAGCAACTCCAATAGGAACAAATACGACGGTGATAATCAAGAATGCTGAAATAACCGCTTGTGGAGTCAGAATAGGTTTGCATGCTGGAAGTTCTCGTTGTGTAAACTTCGAATACTTAGGTCGTTTGGTTTGTATTCTGGTAGAATTTACATCGTCGTTGGATCCTGCGTTGGACGTAGCCATAACAAAAGCACCAATCCAAATCCAATAATTTCTTCTCTCAAAAGAGAAATAGTTGACTTTTTACAAAGAGCTTCAAAAACCGGTTGAGCAGGTGGGTTTGTAAATTGACTTGAATTAAGAAAGGAAAGGGGAAGGAGGGTTCGTTTGGCGGGGGCGGCCGGTGACCGTTTCTCTCTCTATCTTTCTCCTTTCTCAGTCTTCATTTTTTACTGCGGGTTCGTGGGAAATATGTCTTTACTTTCACCGTTCAGATCGTAAAAACGAGGTCCAAGGAGAGAGAAATTTCCTTCGAATAGTAGCTAAAAACTAACACCCGAAAATGCGCAAAAAACTACTATTTTTGTAATTTTCAGAAAAAGTCCAAAATAAAATGGTTGAAAAAGTCCAAATTAAAAACTATTAAAAAAACTCGGACAAAATTGGGGTATAACAGTTGCCCCTCTTTATTTATATTTTACTAGAAAATGTGAGATGTATTCAAATTTTCGTAGTAGAAATAGAAATAAAGATAGAATAGACGTCAATTTTGTTCGTTTAGGGGGGGAAACAGAGGGTTTAGGAATATACAGGGAGCGGTTAACACTTGGCGCATTAACCGAGAACAAAATGAAGGATCGCTCGGGATCTGAAGGAGCACTAAGGCTCTGAATGACCACTCGGGGTCTAGAAGGCTGCCTAGGCCTTAATAGAGGACCATCGTGGTCTGAAGGAGCGCTACTAGCTACGGTACTAGTAAAACGATCTGAGGGGCCTTTAGATTCGAGCGGCGGGGTCAAGATCGGATCCTAATCGATATGTTGACCAATAGAAACGTCCACCATGTCTTGGGTGACACGGCTAGTCCGAAGGACCACGCGGGGGTGCGGAAGGTCCGTCGGGCTCGACTACGACGTTTGCGACTGGGCCACTTAGGGCCTTTGAAGGAGCGTAGTGCTCTCGAAGGACCACTCGAGTCCAGGATTAGCTTGGTGATCTGTGATACGATCGTGATCAACGCTTAGAGCTTTGATCTTAGAGGAACAAAATATAGGTACCGACACTTGAAGTCGATTTAGAAGCAATACATCATGTAATGGATATACAATGCTAATAATACATGCACATGCAACAGGTGTTTTTGGTGGGGTGATGGATGAAATAGGTGATTCCTTTCTCTTTTTTTTTTTTTTTTTTTTTGCTTTATTTATTTATTTATTTATTTATTTATCTGATAGATGCATGAAGTATGAATGTTAATATGATGCAAATGAAATGTTTGAATGCAAATGCTGCGGTGCATGGTGTGATGACATGAAATAACTGATTGAGTGTAGAAACACTTTTTGTGATGATGAGATGTGAGACTTTGGATGCGAGAGATGAATATTGATAATTCTTTGGAACGATTAGATTTGATTCAAACTTCGGCAATCTCAAGGTTGTTATTTACAGACATTGATGTGAACAAGTACTTGCAAGCTCACTTCTTTTTCTCTTCCATTATGATGCCCCATGATGACCGAAATTTAGGTCCACAAAGTTAACTAAGTGGATTTTCGTATCACATTATCAACTTGTGTTCTATCTCTCTCGAAGCATTGTTAAGAAAACATGTATAGTAGTGCAAACATAGATGAATCGATCGATTAACTTGGTTCGTATATGGACGAATGCGACGCATGAAAGGATGAATGACTGGTCTTCGTCAATGAAAGGTAGGTTTTTCCAAGCCAAGAAATACGAGATTGCCCCAATTTAGATTTGGTGATTGTGAGTGAATAACTTGCCCCTGTCTAGTGCTAACAAGCAAGAGGTGTAGAAAATGATGAATGGGGAATGCATTGGCTTTGGAATGAAAGGTGGAAAGCAATAGATATTGTCTCAACCCATAGAGTTTGGTGTTGCCCCATTTATGGTAAGGACAGGATTGCCCCGACTAGAGTAGCAACATATAGGGTAATGAGTTGAGAAATTGCCCCGGTATGGTTTTGTTGATGTGGATATAACAAGGGGATGAGATGGGTGTATGGTGAATGTCCCCATTTGTAGGTGGAGTGAAGGGTGACAAGGTTGCCCCACTTGGAATAGTATTTCGAATGGTTGGCTTTAGTGAGATTGGAAAAGGTGACGGAGTTTGGGTTTTTGGAATTTGTCTGGTATGACTATAGGCTGGATGTGGTATGACACTGTACAAATTTCCCCAAGTTCAAATAGATGGTGAAAGGGATGCCCCGCTTTAGGATATAGGTGACGATCCTAGTATAAACTTTTGGTTATCTTTTGAATGACTCTCACACTATGATAGTCTTGAGTTTGCTATGATAGAAACTGCACTTGGTGATAACTAAGCCTTGTGTTTATATCAACGGAACTTGAATGAATCTCTGGGGTGCAAGCCCCTTTTTTTGTTTTTTTTTTTTTGAGAAATATATTTTTTCTAGCAAACACATTGTAAATAAATAAACTTATTTGTCCTAAGATTAAAAACTTTGAGAAAACAAAAGCAATCGGTCATTGATCGGAATGGATTTTTGGGGTTGTAATGTAGTTGATGGTTAATGGTTTATGAAGGAAGGGTTTATTAGGCTCAATGAGGAGTTTGAGGTTTTATTGCGATAAGAACCTCTTATGTGCCTCATGGTAGAATGGATCTGTTTAGGGATGTGACTTGGCCAAAGGTTTATGAAGGATAGGATATTGAGGACGAGGGAAGTGTTTGGGGGTTTATTTCAGACAAGGATCTCTTATGCATTTAATGGCAAGAAGTATCAGCTCATAACTGTACCACTTTTGCTTTTTCGTGGTTTTTCGATCCTCTTTTGATTTCACTTCCTTTTTTTATTTTGATTTTTTCTTTTTCTTTCTTTCGAGCTGAGTGACTTGATAAAAATGATACACCATTTTTGATGTGGAATTGATCCTTGTCTAGGGTGATTGGAAGGTTTTTAGATTTTGGCTTAAGGTGGGTAGCACGGGTTTTTTCGAGGGTATGGGAAGATGGTCAAACTTCATTTCAAATAATGATTGCTCGTTTTCTCAAAAATTAACTTAAGGACAACAATTTACTTATTTACAAAATATTTGCTCTCTTTTCTTTATATATATTTTTTTATATGCCCTAATTTTGCTTAGGCCGCTCTTACGAGTTTTCAACCTAACGGGCCTTTTTGATTTATTTTTTTGTAAAGGACTTGCACCAAGAGAATACAATGTTGACACGGTATTTTAGAGATCACACATTTGCCCCAGTATGGAGGGCCTAAAGTGTTATTTCACTAGGGGAACCAACCGAAAACGTCAACTATGTACTTGATGTGGGGAGTATGTACTTCATGGGTGGTCGGGGTGGGATTAGACCTTGACGGGGGATGATGGTAAGGTAGGGCGCTAAGCGACTCAAACAAAATAAACACACATGTTACACAAGTCACTACACAAATGCTTCGTAGAGAGTTAACATTAGTTAAAACATGATAGAAATTTTTGATGAACATTTCGGTCATTTATCATGGGATGGAAGAGATGCAACGTTTGGTTAAAAAATGTGAGCAAGCTAAAAATTTGAAAAACTGAGTGACTTGGAACACCTTGAGCTTGCAACGAAGTATGACTAAACTCTTTCCAAAAAGAATGATTTATTTCACAAGAATGTCTCACCTCTCATCGAATTTTCCTAATATTATGCTGATTTTTTTTGTAATGCATGATGCAATTATGCAAATGAATGAGTGTGCATGAAATGCGAATGAATATATGTGAAATGCGAATGTAATGATAATGTATGTGAATGAAATGATAATGTATGATTATCGCGTCGGGGAATTATAAACTTTTCATTGGAGAGTAAAGTACAAAATTTAATTTTGACTTCAGCGTGCACGGCTTCTCTCCAAGGTAAAGATTTTAATTCTCTGACGGTCATAAAAGTGCATGCAACAGTAGATGTTTATTTGCTGTATTTTTTTTTTAGCGCAAAGAAAAAGAAAAAAAATGCATGTGGTATATTTTCTAAAAAAGTAGTAAATAATGATTTTTGGTTTTTTGATTTTTTTTTTTTGATAAAAGACAGTATGCATAAATATTTGTTTGAATGCAAGGGTATGAAGCTCCTTTGTGACCCTAGAAAGGTATCTTACGGAGTGGGTCTAAGGTTTCTTTTATAGTGAGCCTCACAAGGGTAGTTCTAAAGAATCCTAACACAAGGTTCCTAGAGCCAAAGACTCCAGTCAAGAGCACTGACCCCAACAATAGGCAAGCTATGGAGGGCCTAAAGTGTTATTTCACTAGGGGAACCAACCAGAAACGTCAACTATGTACTGATGTGGGGAGTATGTACTTCATGGGTGGTCGGGGTGGGATTAGACCTTGACAGAGGATGATGGTAAGGTAGGGGCGCTAACTGACTCAAACAAAATAAACACACATGTTACACAAGTCACTACACAAATGCTTCGTAGAGAGTTAACATTAGTTAAAACATGATAGAAATTTTTGATGAACATTTCGGTCATTTATCATGGGATGGAAGAGATGCAACGTTTGGTTAAAAAATGTGAGCAAGCTAAAAATTTGAAAAACTGAGTGAAGGAAGGGTTTATTAGGCTCAATGAGGTGTTTGAGGTTTTATTGCGATAAGAACCTCTTATGTGCCTCATGGTAGAATGGATCTGTTTAGGGATGTGACTTGGCCAAAGGTTTATGAAGGATAAGATATTGAGGACGAGGGAAGTGTTTGGGGGTTTATTTCAGACAAGGATCTCTTATGCATTTAATGGCAAGAAGTATCAGCTCATAACTGTACCACTTTTGCTTTTTCGTGGTTTTTCGATCCTCTTTTGATTTCACTTCCTTTTTTTATTTTGATTTTTTCTTTTTCTTTCTTTCGAGCTGAGTGACTTGATAAAAATGATACACCATTTTTGATGTTGCTATCAACATATGTAGTGGGTATATGCATTAATAGAGATCAAGTGACAACATATAATATCCTCCCCCCACACTAGCATGAAGCATGGTCCTCAATGCAAAATATTAGATTGGCACAAAAACAAATAAATGAGAGAGTAAGAGTGACTTCCCTGAGAGAGCTTGCAATCTGAGCTTATTCCTAAAATCAAAATAAAACAAAAGTAACTGAAAATAAAACACAGGTTGCCTCCTGCGAAGCGCTTGTTTAACGTCGTGAGCCTGACGATAGTTGGTGCTCATTCAGGGGGCTCTCCAAGAGCAAACTTTACATCCAACGCGGTGCACCTTTTTAGCTTTCTAACCATGTGGTTGACATTGTTTTTTCTTTTTCCATGTGGTGGTTGAAATTCAAAGGATTGTGGAATTTTTGTTTTATCTCCATCCACCACTATGTTAGGATCCTGCAAAATAAGAATTTTTTCCGAAAGGTCCTGCATCTTTAAATCACTAACAATGTTAGTTTCAACCACATCATCAAAATAAGGAGAGGTTAAAGAAGATAAATTTTTGTTGGAATTTAAAGTTTTAATAACATCATCTTCTTTACCACTCCTTAAAGTTACTTTCCCCTTATTAACCTCAATTACAGCATCACCGATGGTTAAGACAATTTGGCCAGAAATTTGGGTTTTCTCCTCTTTCTCCAAATCAAGAACCTGTTGATCTTTCTCATTCTCCTCATAACCGCTCTCATCAATATCATCTTTTATTTCAATATAACTCCCTTCCGTAGGAGCTATTATTTTTATTTGACTCCCTTGGTGAGGAGTTTCTTCATCTTTCTCGAGAGCTTCTTCCTCTATATTATCTTCCATGGAGAACTCTTCATCACTCCTAAGAATATTTTCTTTGTATTGCTCAGTTTGTAAATACGGAGTTTCTTGGACCTCTTGAGATAACAAAGCAATGATACTTGATAGTTGAACATTCAAGCTTCTAAATTTGTTGTTCATGGTTCCAAGTTGGCCCTCAATGCGGTCAAACTTTGCATTTATCTGCTCAAATACATCACTGGTGTATGGTATCTCCTCCTCTTGTCTTTCCACTTGTAGTGTCTCATGATTATCCCAGTAGGAGGAATAAGGAGGTGTCTCATAGTCATCACAATAATCCAAATAAGGGTCATAAGGAGGAGGAGAAATCAGGATTTGGCACTGTGGCATATACCGATATGAGTTCTCAAAATTTCTTTGTTTCTCTGCCTCTTTAATATAGTCTTCAAGAGTTTTAACCATGATTTAGACTTGTATCTGTAAAACAAAGTGAACTGCAACAATCTCTTTGGAAAGTATTAGTAATTTTTTTTTGATTTTTTTTAATAGGATAAATAAAAAAAACAAAATTAAAATAAAAGCATAAAAAAATGTCTAAAGCAATAAAAATGTTTTTTGTTTAATATTGTTAAATTAATCCCCGGCAACGGCGCCAAAAACTTGTTGCGTTAAAAACACACTTAGAGCAAGTGTACTCTATCGCAGAAGTAGTATAAAAGATATCGTCTCCACAGGGATTAACTAATAAGTACTAAACTACTTAAGATTAATTATTATTTAGACGAACGAATGTTTGGTGATTATAGAAACTAAAATAACAAGAAATAAAGTGCAAGAATTAGAATTGTAAAGTTTGATCAATGGAGAGAAGCCTAGGGTCACAGTTTCACTTGCAAGGTTCGATTCCTCTATGTCTAATCCTACCTGAATCCCCTTAATTTATTCAATTACCAATCCCTTTACTAAAGCTATTAACCCGTTTGGTCATGCGCGAATAACATCTAAACAGAATATGTGGGATTTCATCATTCATGGAATTATGGACAAATATGAGTATGATCGTTGTTGAGTAATGAGCGAATCAAAATTTCATGTGAGAGAAGTTGAATCAAGTATGCCATGGAAGCAAGGGTGAAGCAAGGGAATTCGAAACTGTGAAATTTGATAGAATAAACGAATGGTGGGTTTATGGCTCCTCCTCGCAAAACCGTACACCGATTGCAGAAATTAATGTCATATTCATCACCAGCGGCCATTTTCGAGTCAGGGTGTGGATTGTTGGTGTTGGTTGTGGCTTGAGTGTGAGAACGCGAGTGAGAGAGACGATGGGGTTAGGGTTTGTCCCTACTGTGTTTTTTTCAATGAAAAAGGAGATGAACAGGTTTTGGGTCGGGTCATGGGTGGTGAGGTGTGCATGGCTGGGCTGGAAAGGAACAGATATAGTGACAGGGGTGCGGAAATGAAAAACAAGGGGTTGTATTCGAGTAAAACAACCCAAAAACCCATTTTAAATACTTTTAAAGCCCAATATCACTATAACTATTTTTATTTTAACACCTCAACATACCAAAATATTTTTCTAAAGAAATAATATCTCAAACACTAATATTTTATAAAAATAAAATAAGTATATAATAATAATCATATATTACCAAGAGCATATAAAAATACATTTTAAAGTGATTTCAACTAATTGTCATACCAAACACACAATAAATTAAAATAGTTTAATCATAATACTTCAAAATAGTTCATAAGGCAAGCACATACTAAAGAGTTACAACCCACGAAAATCGGGGTGTTACATATGTCCCTCTATAAGTTAGTTTATGGCAAAGCATGTCATCTCCCTGTTAAATTAGAAAACAAGTCATATTGGGCTATCAAAAAGCTAAATTTTGATCTCAAAAAGGAAGGTGAGAAAAGGTTTTTTGAGCTAAATGAATTAGAGGAACATAAGCAATTCTCTTATGTGAATGCAGAAATTTATAAAGCAAAAAACAAAGAATGGCATGATAAGAAAATCCAAAGAAGAGAACTCAAAGAGGGAGGAATGGTTCTGTTATACAATTCTAGGTTGAAATTGTTCCCTGGAAAATTGAGATCAAGATGGTCAGGACCATTTCAACTAGTCAAAATGGTGCAGTTGATTTGTATGATGTAGCCACTGATACCACTTTCAAAGTCAATGGCCAAAGAGTGAAAATGTATTATGGAGAGCATGTGGTGAGAGATAAGGTCACCACTCATTTTGAAAATCTCTAAAGAAAGAGATAGTCAGGCTGTAAGACTCTTAAAACAAGCGCTTGAGGGAGGCAACCCATCAATTTATATAATTAATGTTATTATTTTGTGCAATTTTATGTTTTAGGAATACAGGATCACAATCTGGTGCAAAGGAAGCAATTGAGAAAGTAAAGCCAACAGAAGGAAGCAAAGAAGCTGAGAAGGTAGCAAAGCAACAACCAGAGGAACTTGTGCAAAAAGCTGAAAAGAAGCTGAAGTTTTTGCTTAATCTTTTTTTGGTTAGATTTTTTTCCTGGTTTTAGTACTACATTATGTTTTTGATATCCATAATAGCAACAGTTGGGGTTAAAAGTTTCAGCTACTCAAGAGCAACTGATAATACATAGAATTTCTACATAACATATAGTTTTAGCAATTGAACGTTTGATCACATTAATATTCACTTCAAGTAAAAAAAACAAAAAAGCTAATGGTTGCAAATTCGTATAATGATTATGTTGTTAGGCCTGCCAAAGCTACTAGTTCTCCATAATCTTCTAACTACTGTATAGGTCTTCCCAATAATTAGATTGTCTATTCTCTTGCTATCTACCTACAATTTCCATTCAAGTGATGAGCATGATGCTCTAAAATCAAAATCTGAACATGTAATCACAGGAAATGTAGCTTGAATTCTAAACATGTGTGGTAAGAAGTCTTGATAATTATATGTATTAATTTGGAAAAGATAAGCTCCTCAACTGATGCTTAGTGTGATCATTTTTCTTTCAATTTTTTGGTACTTTATGCAATTGGGTAAGAGGAAAGGTGTCAATGATAATTATCTATGAAGAAAATGAGGTAAGTTCCTTATATCCTCTTCCTATTCCTAATTTAGTCTATATGATTTTAAACTCTTCAGAAAATTCCCTACTCTTTGTGTTCTATGACTTTACTTTTCAAATCAAGTTTCTTTTAAGATAGAAAATAAGTGGAACATCTAAGAATGTTATTTGGCTATAGGTTTTGAGAAGATCATGTATAACTTTTGAAGCATATGCCTAGTGTCGACAAGGAGACAACTAAGAGCTAGAGGCGTAGCTTCTTCCGAAACGCATATTTCCGGCACAGGGACAATTGGTTGATTGGATAAGAGGAGATCCGCAAAGGGAGTATAAAAAAAGTAATAGGAAAAAATGCTATTCAAAAGAATCGGACTAGCTTTCAAATCTTGACAAAGACTCTTTGAGTACTACTATGTATTAATATCTAACCAAAAAGAAGGAAGAGAACGAAAGGAGAAGAAAGTCCACTTAGAGACAGAGCCCTACTTAAATTGAAGCATCGGTAACAAGCAAAGATGCCACCTGGTTAAGAGTTGGAGATTGTGCTTCATATTCTTTATGTATTATCCATTCATTCGGACTTGAACAAGCCTTAGGTTGAATCCCGACATGGGCGAGTAGGGATTCGGGGCGGTTTCAAGCGACTTCTTGAGGCTAAGGCATTCGATTACTCATTCGCTTTATTACGAAAGAAGTTGCAAGGTGCGAGATCGTAGCCTTATATCCAATTCAGCTTCAAGGGCCTTACCATCCGGTTAAGGAATGGCGAGTCGTTTGTTCGATCTACCCGCACGTGGCGGAATTTTGCATAGTTCGTATGTCATCCCGCTTCCAAAGCCCGATCTTTCTCATGTGCAGGTTCGTCTAGCTTTGCATTGCTTGCGACTTGGGTGGGTTAATTTCCCCCTTTGAAAGCCCCATACCTTACTAGATCCCCCAACAAACAAGACCACAACTCAATTAAGTCCGCTTACGTCCTCCACTACCAAAAGACGTGGAGACCACGACTCACTACCGTCGGGTACCTTCACGTCACTTCTTTGAACTCGCTTAAGGAAATCCCAAGCTCCAACACTCGAAAATAGTAGCTACACAACAACAAGACAATGGGGCCTACTGACCCCGACGACTATTAATAAAGCACCGCTCTTTCCTTACATCTACCTAACCAATTCCGATTGAGCGCATGAAAATGCAAGATGGAGGCCTTTACGAATGAAAGGAAGATCATCCATTGGGAAACAGATCGACAATTCGCTCAAAGCGGTTAGTTAGTTGTAATTGAGTAGCGCTTCTTCTCTTTGCCTTTCAGTAGGCTAGTCCGCTTATCCTCCGTGAGCGGAGATGGTGATACAGAAGTGTTGTGGCTTTGGTGGAAGGTCAAAGATCTTTCCTTGTTTGGTAGACTCTTAGTTTGGGACGATCTTTCCTTCCGGTTTAGGAATGAACTCGGAATTCAGTCACTTGGGTAAGAACTTAAGGCATTGAAAGACGTGAACCAAATCATTTAAGCATCCACGTATTGGCTTCGATTCTAGCGAGCGGGATGGCAATCTATTACGTAGATAGACGAGAAGAGGCCCTGGTGGCTTGACCCGAGAGAAGAATGTTGAGTTGAGGAAAAAAGCCTTCTCAATGAAGCATGTCGATGTAGTCTTTTCTTCTCTCGTCCCTTAGGCTCTCATCACTGCTCCCCTAAAAAGGGCTCAACGGAAATGGAATAAATAAGGTAAGCTTCATAGCTCCAACCTAGGTTGGGGGGTCGTTAGACCGCCGCTTACTAAGCGGCCGGTTCTATCCCGCCAAGCAACCAAAGCCGGGGACCTAGGTGGTAATAGTGAAAGAAAAGAAAGAGAAGGGAAGAAGCGGGGGTAGAGTAGTTGGTTTAACTCGTCGGGCTCATGATCTCAAGATTGCGAGTTCGACTTACTTTAGCCATGTCTTGATTTCACCCTAGTTTCCGAGCGAAGCAAGACTGGACCAAAAATCCACAGGAACAATGAAAAAAAGATATCTCGGTCACTTATATATAACATTTGAATTTCTCTTACATTTGTAGTGTAGGACACCATGTCGACTTTTCCTTTACTGGCAAAGATATCTTATCCTCGAAATGAGGGAAATTGTATGTAAATATCTATATATATACAAAAGGGTAAATCTCGTTAGAATGGAAGGGGAAATTCTTAAAGGCGAGTATCAACTTTCTTTTTTGGCTTAAATAGTGATTACCCCCCTGCAAATATCAACTTTATCCATATACCCCCAAGAAAAAAAAAAGTTTTAAAATAAACCTTGCAAAATGTGAAGTTATCCATTACCCCCTTACGCTTAGTTTACATTGACGCTGTTAATTGATGGCTGATGTGGATGCCCAGTTGGAAGCATTACGTGGCTGATTAGGGTTTAAATCATCATCAGTTCAATCCTCTTTGTTTCCTAATTGAAGCTTGTCTCTTCTTCCATATCTCAATCGAAGCTTCTCCTCCATAACTCTAATCGTATTCTGTTCTTCTCAGTTCTTCCGTTGTTTGTTTGATCCAATGGCCACAAGCAACACCTCTTATAATGCTTTATCAAGACATGGGCAACTTCCACTTTGTGCATGTGAGCAGCCAATGCGTTTATGGATTGCAAATACCTCACAAAAATCACGGAAGAAGATTCTGGAAGTGTATTAATTCTGGGTAAGTAATGTAGGTTTAAATTCGTGTGTTTCCCCTTTATTTTTGGGTTATTTTAGTAACATATCTTTGTGGATTGTTGTCTCTCTCTCTGTAGAAACGAAATTGCTGCAAGTTATTCATTTGGGATGATGAACTAGATGTTCTACCAGTCAGAATGGTGACTGCTTCAGAAACTGTAGTTGAAGCTAAACCTAAAGTTTTGGAGTCACCAACAAACAGATTTGGTGAATGTAAATGTGGTGAAATTTTGACAAATTGGGAGTCAATGAAAGTTAACAAGCTGAAGCAGAAATTGTTGCATGAAAGGAAGAAGATGAAGTGGATTCAAGCAATACTAATGCTAGTGATTGTGTTTGTAGCATTTGAGAAGTTTGATTTGGTTAAAAAATAGGGTTGTTTAGGAAGAGATTTGATTTCAGAATTGTGTAATATTAGTTAAGTTTGTAATAGTTGTTAAGTTTGTAATTTGATTTGAGAATGGTTTAATCTAGCTGAATGTAAAATGTACTTTAAATTTCAATGGAGGTGTTTAAATTTGGTTGGAAACCACTCTATTTGTGTTTGTTACTTGTCTAATTTGTTACTATAAAATTGTGCAGTAATAGAAGTATAGAAGTCTGCTAATTAATTTCTTTAAGTTTGTAAAAATGTGAAATTATGCAGTAATAGAACACTGTCACTAAAATTAAGCAGTAACTGAAGGTAAGGAACCTAAAGCCACCAAAATTATGCAGTAACTTGAAGCACTTGCAATTATGCAGAACTTGACTATATTATGCAGCACTTAATTATGTGCCAAAACAAGTTCCAAAACAGACCCACAAGACATAAAGCTTCAAAACAGACCCACAATACAGACCATTTATGCATTCAGAAATTATGCAGTAACTTGAAGCACTTGCAATTATGCAGAACTTGACTATATTATGCAGCACTTTATTATGTGCCAAAACAAGTTCCAAAACAGACCCACAAGACATAAAGCTTCAAAACAGACCCACAATACATACCATTTATGCATTCACTACATGGAGTGGTGGTCTCGAGTTTCAGTTCAATCCTTTTTGTACCTAAAGGTAATGAATTATGTAGTAACAGACCATTTATGCATTCAGAAATTATGCAGTAACAGAAATTGGGCCAAAATTGCTTGCATTCACTAACAGACCATTTATGCATTCATTAACTTGAAGCACTTGCAATTATGCAGCACTTGCAACACCAATACATCAAGTTCCAAAATAGAAACAGGTACATTACACATAAAGTTTCGATTAATTAAGCTTGCATACTTCAAACATGTTCCAAAATAAGTCCTAGTCTTCCTAACTAGATAAAGTTCCCAAAATATATAATTACATTCAACAGAGGTCTTAGAGGTTCAAAGTACAACACCTAAGTACATTACATTAAAAATAGAAGGTGTGGCTCATTCTTGTGTTAAACACCCATCATTACCATCTTCAATCACCAATGGTTTACTTGAATCACTTCCAGGACCAGTATAAGGTAAGACACTTCTTCTTATCCTTGAACTAAACCTAGTACGACTGACATTGAGATATTCTTTCCTTTTGACTGGAAGTTTTGCGATTACGAAACTTGAAGCGGCGGTAGGATTATCCTTTCTTGAAATTGGAAGCTTTGGAATCCTTTGGCCGGTGGTTTATAAGGAAGTGAAGCACTTCCGGATGAACCAATGTTGATGAAAGTACCGAAGCGAACCGCAACCGAAAGCATAACGGAAACCGAAGCGGAACCGGGACCAATGCTTATAACAAAGTGTGAAGCGAAGCGAAGCATTTGTTGCAGAAATTTGAGGTGCAGAAACATCACTAGTTGTTGCAGGAACTTGAGCATTTGCAGCAGAAACTTGGGGTGCGAAGCATGAGTAGTTGTTGCGAGAAAGTTGAGCATTTGCAGCGAAAACTTGGGGTGCGAAGCATGAGTAGTTATTGCGAAACTTGAGCGATTCTGTGAGAATTTGTATGAGCATTTGCAGCGAAACTTGGTCGCAAACGCGTAGTTTACCCTAACATCAGCTATTATTTCTTTCACTTTTACATTGTCAGTTGTTTTTAACCTTTTAGCCACTGATTTTGCCACCCAACTTGCACTTGCATTACTATTATTTAACACCCTTGCACATGAGTGGGCCCCTTCCCAAGTCTTCATTCTAAAACTCTTCTTATGACCAACTTTACTTACAAGTGCCTTAAAACCACATTCTGGTTTGTGCACACATTCCACCCTCACTCTGTCACTCTCATTTTTGACAAAAATAATCTCTCTACCATTTAATATTGTCCATTCTCTAATTGCCTCCCTCCATTGGTCAAAACTACTAAATTCTAACCCCACCTTAAACTTGTAATCTTTATTAAGCTGCTCAGGCCGAAACTTGTCATATTTAGGACCATGTCTTCCCTCACCATCTTCATCTAGATCACTCTCCAATTCATCAGACACATAATCAACATCAAGATCACACACCTCCTCATTTGGGGTACTTGAGCTTGCACCCCCTCTTTTTTTTGGGGTTCTTTTTGCTCTAGACTTTACTCTATATGGAGTACCATTAATCACAACTCTTGATCCACCAGGAGATAACATAGATGATGATGATGATGGATCTCTAGGTGGTGTAGAAGTTGTAGGTGGTGTAGGAGCAGTAGGTGGTGTAAGTGGTGTAGGAGATGTAGGTGGTGTAGGAGCTGTAGGTGGTGTAGGAGGTTGTACTTCATCTCCAAACCCATCATCATTGCCATATGTTCTCTCTTCCTCACTTTCATCCATATGAATACCCTTAATTTCATCCTCACTATCACTCTCATCACCATCCTCACTTTCTTCTCCATTACCATCTTCATTTCCTACATTTGCTTCAGTAACAGAGCATGGTTGCTCAAAATGTTCTATGTAGATATGAGCATCAACATTCAACTTAACAGCATACTCACCTATTTGTACTGCATCCTCATCACTCACAAAAGTCCTAAACAACACATCTTCCTCACCTTTCCACCATAGCCTATAACTCCCGACCTCAAACCCCAAGTCCTTCACGATACCCACAAATTTTCAAAATAACTCCATTTATCCAAATCTAAACTCCGCCACAAATGTCTCTTTTACCCCTTCATATTGTGTTACAAATTTCCCCCATGGTGAAACACAAGATTAATAGGCATCAACAGATAAAGCAATAAAGTAGTACAACTCAGAATCAGGGGTATAATGGACATTTCAAGCTAAATCAGGAAGCTAAATCAGTGCCTAAACCCATATTCAACATATAAAATTAGCAAATATTCCCTACACAAGTCAATACAGAACCCAACACATTCAATATCCTTCTATAACCCACATGGTGGTCCCCTTACCCATTACTTTTGTACCTAAAAGCCAGAAACAACAATAAATAGTGAAAGAGAGAGAGAGAGTAATCTGCAAACCTGTGTAGTACTTTTTCTCACAAGCTCTGTTTTGTTGTTGTCTTCGCGTCTTCTTCTTTCCTTCGTCTCGCCTAAACCCTAGATCAACACTGAGCTTTGTCTTCGTTCCTTCGTTCCTTCGCTTCGCCTTCGTCTTTGCACTGAAACGACTGAGAAAAGAGTGAGCTTTCACTTCGTTCCTTCGTCTTCGTCTTAGAATCCCTAACTGTGAAGATTGAAGAAATCAACCCATTGTATCTGAGTGAGTGAAGAGTGAGAGACGAGATGAAAATGGCTGGTGTCTGAGTAGAGAGTGAGAGAAGAGTGAAGAGTGACTCACATAACACGTGTATAAGCAGCATCTACGTGTCATGCCAATGTGGAGTCCATTTGTCATCCTAGTTGATAACTCATATTTATATGAGTTATTTATACTCATTCAAATAATAAATCACGCAAGTTCTCTAGCAATACAAGGATAATTAATTAGTTTTATGGTAATTTCTTAGTTCTCAGTAAATAAGAGGTTAATTAGATAAATCTGTGCATTTCGGCACCAAGTGGTGCCCTTGAAAGCGTTTTGATACTTCTTGTGTTTGTGCGGAAAAATAGTCTTTGAACGTTACCACGTCCCTCACCACGTCTATAGAAGAAGCGCAGAGCAAAGAAGAAAGATCTCAATTTTGGCGCTAAGTAATGATGGTCAAAGATATAAAAGTCGGAAGATCTTCTATTCCCCATGTGACACGCAGATACAATCGTGAGCAGCGAACGATGTCGAGGCGAGAAGAGAGAAGCAGACACTGGTAGGTGGGCAAGTGACATCAGCCACACGTGAGCAAGGAGACTATTTAATGGAAGACTCAGCTCACTCTCAAGGCATCCATCTATACACACGCATATTCAGAACCACTTCATACACTTCATCTTCATCCCTTCACCATATTTCCATTAAATTCAGAAGTAGTTTTGTAAAGAAGATCTGGAAACAGACTTCTGTATTTTGCTTTTCTGAATTTTTATCACTCAACTTCTTTGTGAGGCTCGGGCGTTATAACGTCTCTACAGCAAGTATATCTTTGAGAAGTTACTTAGGTGTATCTTTTGCACTTAGTTCTTTCTCTTTTATGTATGGTATTTGGATTATTCCTTATCATTCTGTAAAGATGCTCAACATGAGCTAAACACTTTGTAGTTGAGTTGTTGTTTTGCTTGTAATGAATTTCTAGTCAATGTTATGAAGTATTGACGTTGCATGTTTTAAATCTTTGTGTGAAAATATTTCCAAACTTGTTTTGAGGTTGGCCTCTTAAAATAGGTAGATTCATAGGTACAGACATGGTCTATGAAAAGAAATCAAAGATTTATATGAATGAACAATGTACTAAAGACATTTAGGCATCTTTATCTAAGTCTAGACATAGAATGGATAATAGTTCATAGAACATTCTTTGTGGGTGCTTAAAATACGAGTGGGCCTATTTAGAACCTAGACATAGGACCTCTTATACTTGAAACTCGGCGTTTTGTCTTTGAAAAGCATAGCTCTTTTGCTCTGACGTTCAAACGTGGCCACGTCTATACAAAATAACATTTGTATGTCATAACGTGTAAGCGTTATAACGTCACGGCTAGAAAGGATTTATTTGCATGCAACAACTCAACTCATCTCTCATCCATATTCACAACCAACATTTGTTTACTTGTTTTATTTACATCTTTAGCATTAAAAGCAACTCTTATTGCCGATTTGTTACTTGATTCTCTTGTGTTTTGAAACTTGAACTTTGAAAAGTATACCAATCCTCGTGGGAACGATCTCTTACTTAAAACCACTCTATTACTTGTACGACGTGTATACTTGCACTATATTTGCGAATACCATACAAATTTACACGCAACAAGTTTTTGGCGCCGTTGCCGGGGATTGTAGTAACTTTTATTGTTCAAAAGTGTTAAAACACAAGTTGAAAGAATTTTACTGTGTTGTTTGTTGTTTCGTGGCTTGAGCAGTGAGGCGTTACAGTATGCTCAGTTCCAACTTAAGCTCTAGTTCAACTGAACCAAGAAGTGAACTACACCTGAGTTTGATCCAGAACCTGAAAGAACTTTCAGGCAACTAAGGAGACAACAAAGGTTAAGAAGGAGGCAACAACAACAGCAACAACACCCAACCATGTCTGATCATAACACTGGTTCTAGAGGTGGACATGCACCAAGAGGAGGTAGAGGACATGGTCGTGGACCACAAACTCATACAGAAACAATAGTTGTTGATGATGAACACTGGCAAAGGCCGCACCTAATCAATGCAGGACCACAAGATATGGTCAATGACAGGGACAGGCCTATGCGTGACTATGCCGTGCTCAACCCTGCTCATTTACAAATAGGCATTGCAAGACCAACCCTTCATACTGGTCACTTTGAGTTCAAGCCAATGATGTTCCAAATCTTTGCAAAAGCTGGAGGGCAATTTGGAGGCTTCCCTCAAGAAGATCCATATTCTCACCTAAGGAAATTTCTGGATGTGTGCAGCAACTTTATCATCCCTGGAGTCTCAGAGGATGCTTTTAGATTAAAGCTCTTCCCATACTCACTCAAGGATAAGGCTAAAAATTGGTTGAATTCCTTGGAGCCAAATTCAATTCACACATGGGATGAGCTAGCAGAGAAATTCCTTGCAAAATACTTCCCTCCCAACAAAAATGCTAAGTCGAGAAATGATATCACTTCCTTCAAACAAAGGGAAGGGGAATCATTATTTGAAGCTTGGGAGAGGTGGAAGGAATTACTGAGAATGTGCCCACACCATGGCATTCTTGTGGTGATCCAAATGGAGACTTTCTATAATGGTCTAGATCAGCCTACTAGGTTGATACTTGATGCTTCATCAGGTGGTGTCATTCTGAATATGTCCTTTTCTGAGGCATGCAAGCTTATTGATGACATAGCCACCCATAACTCTCATTGGCCATCTGATAGATTTACTCCTGGAAAAAAGGCAGGTGTTCATGAAATAAGTGAAGTGACTGCTCTTTCTGCTCAAGTGGTTACCTTGACCAACATGATCAAAACCTTGAGTACACCAAACGTGGCCACGTCTGAGAAGCAGACTGCTGCAGCAGTAGAACCTACCCACTCTGGAGGAGTAGTAGGTGTTTATTGTGAAGAAGGGCATGTGTATGAGGAGTGTCTCTACAACCCTCAATCTGTAAACTTTGTATCTCAGAACAAAGGAAATGGTCCCTATTCCAACTCTTACAATTCAAATTGGAGAAATCATCCAAATTTCAGTTGGAGAAACAACAATGCACTGAACACCAGCAATAATGCTCCTGCAATACCTCCAGGATTTCCCCCTCAACAACAACAACAGAGGCAGTATGTGCATAATAACAACAATAGCAATTTGGAGGCCATGATGAAAAGCTTCATAAGTGATTGTAAGACAACTTTGCAAACTCATGAGTCTTCAATCAAAACTCTGGAAAATCAAATTGGGCAGATAGCTTGACTCTCACTCAAAAAACAGAATGGATCTCTCCCTTCTACAACAGAAACACCATCATCATCCAACCCAAATGGTAATAATGGGGGAAATGGACAGGTAAATGCAATTTCTTTAAGAAGTGGTACTGAATATCCTGAACCAACTATGCCTGTGGAGGAAGAAGTACAGGAGAAGCAGAAAGAAGTGCCAGAGAAGAGAAAAAAGAAAGGGAAGGAAGCAAGCTCAAGTGGTGTGAAAGATACTCCAGACATTGTGATGTCTAACCCAGACGTTACGACGTCTAGTTTTGAACCAGGAATCAAGACTGTGCCTAGGCTTGTACCTGAGTATCCGCCTCCACCATACCCTCAAAGACTGAAGAAAGCTCATGAAGACAAGCAGTTCAGCAAGTTCATGGAGATGTTAAAGTAGCTACACATCAACCTTCCTTTGGTTGAAGCTCTACAACAGATGCCTAACTATGCGAAGTTTCTAAAAGACATCATCACCAAAAGGAGAAGGCTAGGGGAGTTTGAAACTGTTGCTTTAACTGAGGAATGTAGTTTAATTATGCAAAATAAGCTTCCTAGAAAACTCAAGGATCCTGGCAGTTTCACTATACCATGCTCCATTGGAGATTTTTACATTGGAAAAGCTTTGTGTGACTTGGGAGCAAGTATCAACTTGATGCCCAAGTCCATTTATGACAAAATTGGTATAGGAATTGCCAGACCTACTTCTTTAAGCTTAACTTTAGCTGACAAAAGTAGAGTTTACCCTGAGGGCATATTAGAAGATGTTTTGATTAAAGTTGACAAGTTTGTGTTTCCAGTAGATTTTGTTATTTTAGATTTTGATGCAGATAAAGAAGTTCCCATCATTCAGGAAGACCATTCCTAGCTCTTTGGAAGGACAATCATTGATGTGCGAGAAAGGAGAATTGATTATGAGGTCAATGACCAAGAAGTCCGATTCCACGTCCCTCGATGCGCTCAAATATCCAGATCCAAACACGGAGGAATGTTCTTATGTGGTTGCCATCGATCATATGGTTCAAAAGCAGTTCAACAAAGATAATGATCATTTGGAGAAGATACTGGGCAATGAAGAAGTGCAAGAGTTTTTAGCAAGAAGAAGGTTTTCCTCTGACGTTGTAACGTGCATTTGCGACGTGTACGTCTGAGCCCCTGCACCAAAGTCATGGACAAAGAGGTACGAATATTTGGGGCAAGAGGAATCAAATCTTAAGAAGAATGTGTCTTCCATCAAAGAGCCACCTACCTTGGAACTCGAGGTGTTACCCGAGCATTTAAAGTATGTCTTTTTAGGGAAGATGATTCCTACCTATGATCATTTCTTCCAAGCTCACCCAAGAGTAGGAAAACGATCTCATCACTACCTGAAGAGACATAAAAGGCAATTGGATGGCAAATGGCGGACATCAAAGGTATCGATCCCACAATCTGTATGCACTGAAATTGTTTTGGAGGAAAATGCCAAGAATAGCATTGAAGGGCGGAGGAGATTGAACCCAATAATGAAGGAGGTGGTTAAGAAGGAGATTATCAAGTGGTTGGATGCAGGAATCATTTACCCTATTAGTGATAGCTCTGGGTAAGTCGATGACAGATGTGTGCCAAAGAAAGGAGGAGTTCTTGTGGTAACAAATGACAAGAATGAGTTAATTCCAACAAGGACAGTAACAGGCTGGAGGATATGCATGGATTATAGGAAGCTAAACAAAGCAACTAAGAAGGATCATTTCCCTCTTCCATTCATTGATCAGATGCTAGATAGGCTCGCAGGCAAGGAATTCTATTGTTTTCTTGATGGTTATTCAGGCTACAACCAGATAGCCATAGCACCTGAAGATCAAGAAAAGACAACATTCACTTGTCCCTATGGTACCTTTGCGTTCAGAAGGATGCCATTTGGGGCATGCAAATGCTCTGCAACATTTCAAAGGTGCATGATGGCCTTATTTTCTGATTTCATTGAGAATTCCATGGAAGTTTTTATGGACGATTTCTCAGTATATGGAGATTCATACAAGGCATGCCTGGATAATTTGGAAGGAGTTCTGATAAGGTGTGAAGAAACCAACCTAGTTCTCAATTGGGAAAAATGCCATTTCATGGTACAAGTAGGAATAGTGTTGGGGCACAGAATATCAAAGAAAGGATTAGAGGTGGGCAGAGCAAAGATTGATGTTATTGACAAGCTACCTCCACCAACAACTATCAAAGGAGTCGAAGTTTCTTAGGACATGCGGGGTTTCTGAGAAGATTTATCAAGGACTTCTCAAAATTACAAAACCCACAGTAATGCATTAGTGCAACGTGACAACGTCTTCAACTTTGATGAACAATGTCATGAAGCCTTTAACAAACTAAATACTGCCTTGGTGACTGTTCCAGTAATAGTCACTCCAGATTGGTCTAAGCCATTTGAGTTGATGTGTGATGCAAGTGATTATGCTGTAGGAGCTGTATTGGGGCAAAGGTATGGAAAAAATTTTCATTCTATTTATTATGCCAAGAAAACCTTAGATGATGCCCGGTTAAATTATCTTTGTATTGAAAAAGAACTTTTGGTCATTGTATTTGCTTTTGACAAGTTTAGATCCTACTTAGTTGGTGCAAAAGTTGTTGTTTATAATTGATCATTCACCATTAAGTACTTAATTTCTAAAAAGGATGCAAAGCCAAGACTTATTAGATGGGTTCTCCTCCTCCAAGAATTTGATTTGGAAATACGTGACAAAAAGGGGGTGGAGAACCAAGTTGCTGATCATCTTTCTAGGCTTGAGAATGTTGATGCAGTGCACAGTGAAGAAGAGATAAAAGAAAATTTCCCGATGAGAGACTCATCGTCGGTAGCCTCGATGAGTTGAGGACGTTACCACGTCTATGACACTTTCGTCAAACGTTATAACATCTGATACTACTGCACCATGGTATGCTGACATAGTTAACTTCCTTGTTAGCAAGATTGTGCCTGTAGGATTCAACTATCAACAAAAGAAAAGGTTCTTCCACACTATAAAGCAATATTTCTGGGATGAGCCATACCTGTACAAATTGTGTTCAGATCAATTACTAAGAAGGTGTCTAGGCGAGGAAGAACAACTCAATGTCTTTGCAACAATGTCACTCAGCACCTTATGGTGGACATTTTGGAGGTACCAGGACAGCTGCAAAGGTCCTACAATCAGGCTACTATTGGCCAACACTATTCAAGGATGCACATGAGCTAGTCAAGAGATGTGATAAGTGCCAAAGGACAGGTAATATATCAAGCAAGCAGGAAATGCTACTCACAAACATTCTGGAAGTTGAGTTGTTTGATGTATGGGGAATGGATTTCATGGGACCATTTCCTATGTCCCATGGAAATCTCTATATTCAGTAGTGTGGATTACGTGTCAAAGTGGGTTGAAGCGGTGGCATTACCCAACAATGAAGCCAAATCGCTTAGCAAGTTCCTTAAAAAGAATATATTCGCAAGATTTGGTACTCAAGAGCCATAATCGATGATGAAGGCTCTCATTTACGCAATAAGTTAATTGAGAACCTCTTGGCTAAGTATGGAGTGAAACACGAGAATTGCTACACTTATCACCCCAAACCGGTGGCGGCAGAAATATCCAACGGAGAAATCAAAAAATATCGGAGAAGATGGTTGGTCCCAATAGAAAGGAATGGTCACTACACTTGGATGATGCACTTTGGGCTTACAGAACAGCATACAAAACACCATTGGGCATGTCCCCTTACAAGCTAGTCTATGGTAAGGCTTGTCACCTACCAATTGAGCTCCAACATAAGGCTTATTGGGCATTGAAGCAATTAAACTTGGATCATGCAAAGGCTGAAGAGGCAAGGTTATTACAATTAAATGAGCTAGAAGAGTTCAGACACCATGCTTATGAAAACTCAGCAATATACAAAGAAAAGACCAAGCAGTGGCATGATCAGAGAATCCAAAGAAGAGAACTGGCAGAAGGACAGCAAGTGCTGTTATTCAATTCAAGGCTAAAGTTGTTCCCAGGGAAGTTAAAATCAAGGTGGTCAGGTCCCTTCAGATTAATGAAGATATATCCTCATGGGGCTGTGGACTTATTTGATGAAAAGACCAACACCATGTTCAAAGTTAATGGCCAACGTGTGAAGCAGTATCATGGAGAGCATGTGGAAAGGGACAAGATCCAATTGTCCTTCAACAATTCTTGAATGAAAGAGACCAAAGTCTGGCTGAAGACTCTTAAAGCAAGCGCTCTTGGGAGGCAACCCAATGATTTTTTGAGTAACCAACAAATTTTTGTGTCTTTTTAATTTTTGTTTTGCAGGAATAAAGGTTGAAAAGGAGAGGAAGTAAGATGTGATAGACGTCGTAACGTCTCAGTATACACTAGACGTGGGCACGTCTGGGCAGTCAAGACAGATTTAAATTAATTCAAAGGCATGAGTGATGACGTGTCAGAAATGATTTCCTCTCGCAAAGACCTGAGCGTGGTAACCCGACCACGACGTCATCTCCTTTCCCTAACATGTCTAATCAACGGTTACTTTTCTCCATTACTCCACTCTACCATTTCTCAACTCCCCATAACCACTTCCCCATAAAAATCTAACCATTCACCATTATTCCACCACCTGCAACCTCTCTCTCTCTCTCTCTGAAACATCAATCTTCCCTCTCTTCCTCAGAAAACCTAAAATTTCCAAAAATCCCTCATTCCCCTCCAAGCAATTCCTTCGCTACAAACATGACAAAAGTCAAGCAATCTGCGAAGAAAATCCTCCGGAAAAGGAAAAATCTCGACCTAAGTTCATCCTCATTTTATCCTGAAACACCCAACCCATCCAAAAAGAAAGCCCTACTTCGAGAAAAGGGGCTTTAGTCAAGAAAGCCCCAATCTCGATTTTCTTGCAACCGTCGCGGCGTTGGGTTGGCAAAAATTCGTTGTGCCTGAGAAAAGAGTACATTGCTACATTGGTTCACGATTTCTACAAAGGAATCGTTGAGAGACTGAAGGAGAGCCTTCCATCGTGTCAAAGGTGCGAGGAGAGGAAGTGAAGTTTGGGATCGAGTAATCAATGACTATTTTGGGCTAGGGTATTATGGAAAAGCTTTGTGGAAACCAAGCAAAGACCTATGGATGGATGAAATGGAAGCAATCAAGGAAAGGATTTGTGTTGAGGGTCTTGTGCGGGAGAGAAGTGGTGAGCACGCGAGTGAGTTCAAAATCATGAAGAACTGCCTGAAGCATTTGTTGCTACTAGTGTTTCTACAGAAACCCTTCCTGCTATTCTTTGAAGAAGCGCTGCGAGACGTCATAACGTCTGGCGAAAAGAGGCATGACCAAACTTGCAGAAATGCAAGTTACGAATGAGCGTGAAGCTGCCATAGAAAAGGTAAAGCAGCAAGCAATGGAAGAGGCCACTCAGAAATTAGCAGAGCACCTTTTGAAGCAAGCCCGAGTGCGATTCTTTGGAATTGGAGGATCATCAACAGACGTGGCAACGTCTAAAGAGTTAGAGGTGGAAAAAGCCGAGGTGAACCCCAACGAAGCAATGAATGTCAATCCTGCTGAATTAGCAATGAAGATGTGGGAGGAAGCCAAAAGAGGATTCTTTGAAGCCTCGAAGTCTTCTTTGGTGCTAGCGTGGGTGAGAAAGGATCTGATGAAACAACAACAACTACCACAACTGAGCAAGGAGGAGTGAAGGTGAAGAAAGAGAAGAAGGAAAGAAGAAAGGAGAAGGCTCAGGTCTGGTGCTGCAAACAAGTTAGTACCCCATTAATTTCATCAGTAGTTGTAGTTTTTATTTTTAGTTTTAATTTTAGTTTTAGTAGTTCTGTTTGATTGATACCCCCCTAAAAAAAAAAAAGATCTTGTTGTTTATCTTTGAGCAGTGAGGACACAGCTCAACTTTAAGTGTGTGGGGGGGGGGGAGAGAATCTTGATGTTTTAAAAAAAATAATAAAAAAAAATAAAATAAATTTTTTTGTACATGCTGTTTTGAACATGAAATTAAATGCAAAAGCAGTTTGTGTTTTTTACCCTGTCAAGCAGTAAAAATAATTCTCTTTGGGCTGAAGTTAGTGATTAAATGTGTGTGTGTGAGTAGCTAATGCATGATTAGATGAAAAGAATTGATTGCTGCTCCTACACAAACTCTGTTTTAAGAAAGAATCTAGCTAGCTAGGGAATATTTTGTGCTGAAGCTAGTTTTGGTGAACTATGGTGAGAATAAAACTTGATTAAAAATCTAGAGTAGCAGTAGAAGCTAAGTTTGGGGGTGAATCAAGTCGTACTAAGGCTGGGTGCAAAGACTATAGGATGGTTAAGTGCAGGTGTAGTGTGAGTGCAACGTTGTAACGTCCACCCGTAACGTTATAAACGTTGTAACGTCTATTCCCAAAAATACCAAAAAGAGTGTGTTGCTACAAATAAGTGGAAAATCCACATGTGTTCTGTGTCTACTGTAATACCCTGAAACAAATGCTGAGCACTAAAAAAAAAAAAAAACTCCAAAATGGAGCAAATAAAAGAGAGTTGCTCAGTAATGAGGGGTTCTGATCTTTTCACGTGTAAATTAGTTGCACTAACCTAGTCCTAGCACCCAATTAAGACCCTTTGTCATGCTTCAAATGAACCCCCATTTCTTATGTGAAAATGTTAGCCTATTCTTTGTTTTGAAAGATGTTTTGTTGTCACCATTTGGAAACCACTCTCTCATAAGCTAAAGTAGTTTCTGAACTAGCTAGAGGAAGAATTAAATGCAGAGATCACACACTCACTTGAGCTTTAATGAATCTGGAATTTAATTATGCATTGGTGTGTGAGTGTGTGGAGAATTAGCCCCCTGAGAATAAATTTTTAATCTGTTGGCTGAGTAAAATATAACCTGCTAGTGTAGTTGATTTCATTGCTGTTGTTTGTGTTTTGTCTTGATTGCTTGAGGACAAGCAATGATTTAAGTTTGGGGGTGTGATAACTCATATTTATATGAGTTATTTATACTCATTCAAATAATAAATCACGCAAGTTCTCTAGCAATACAAGGATAATTAATTAGTTTTATGGTAATTTCTTAGTTCTCAGTAAATAAGAGGTTAATTAGATAAATCTGTGCATTTTGGCACCAAGTGGTGCCCTTGAAAGCGTTTTGATACTTCTTGTGTTTGTGCAGGAAAAATAGTGCTGAACGTTACCACGTCCCTCACCACGTCTATAGAAGAGCAGCAGAGCAAAGAAGAAAGATCTCAATTTTGGCGCGCTAAGTAATGATGGTCAAAGATATAAAAGTCAGAAGATCTTCTATTCCCCATAAGCTGACACGCGAGATACAATCTGTGCAGCGAGCGATTAGTCGAGGCGTAAGAGAGAAATGCAGACACGGTAGGTGGGCAAGTGACATCAGCCACACGTGAGCAAGGAGACTATTTAATGGAAGACTCAGCTCACTCTCAAGGCATCCATCTATACACACGCATATTCAGAACCACTTCATACACTTCATCTTCATCCCTTCACCATATTTCCATTAAATTCAGAAGTAGTTTTGTAAAGAAGATCTGGAAACAGACTTCTGTATTTTGCTTTTCTGAATTTTTATCACTCAACTATTTGTGAGGCTCAAGCGTTATGCTCGTCTACAGCAGCGTACATCTTTGAGAAGTTACTTAGGTGTATCTTTTGCACTTAGTTCTTTCTCTTTTATGTATGGTATTTGGATTATTCCTTATCATTCTCAGAAAGATGCTCAACATGAGCTAAACACTTTGTAGTTGAGTTGTTGTTTTGCTTGTAATGAATTTCTAGTCAATGTTATGAAGTATTGACGTTGCATGTTTTAAATCTTTGTGTGAAAATATTTCCAAACTTGTTTTGAGGTTGGCCTCTTAAAATAGGTAGATTCATAGAATGCAGGACATGGTCTATGAAAAAGAAATCAAAGATTTATATGAATGAACAATGTACTAAAGACATTTAGGCATCTTTATCTAAGTCTAGACATAGAATGGATAATAGTTCATAGAACATTCTTTGTGGGTGCTTAAAATACGAGGAGTGGGCCTATTTAGAACCTAGACATAGGACCTCTTATACTTGAAACTCGACGTTTTATCTTTGAAAAGCATAGCTCTTTTTACAACAATGTTCAAACGTGGCCACGTCTATACAAAATAACATTTGTGCGTCATAGCGTGTAAGCGTTATAACGTCACGGCTAGAAAGGATTTATTTGCATGCAACAACTCAACTCATCTCTCATCCATATTCACAACCAACATTTGTTTACTTGTTTTATTTACATCTTTAGCATTAAAAGCAACTCTTATTGCCGATTTGTTACTTGATTCTCTTGTGTTTTGAAACTTGAACTTTGAAAAGTATACCAATCCTCGTGGGAACAATCTCTTACTTAAAACCACTCTATTACTTGTACGACGTGTATACTTGCACTATATTTGCGAATACCATACGAATTTACACGCAACACTAGTCAACATAGAGTTAACTCTGTTAACTCTAACTAACAGCAGGGGGGTAATTGTAAGAAATTAATATTTGCAAGGTTTATTTTAAAACTTTTATTTTTACAGGGGGGTATATGGATAAAGTTGATATTTGCAGGGGGTAATCACTATTTAAGCCTTCTTTTTTTTGGGTCAGAAAAGAGCTAGAGCGCTATCCTTTTAAGATGGACCAACTTACTTTTTATAGGTTCAAGAGTCTCGACAACGATTATTGGAAATTATATCTGACTCTCAAACTGGAAGATGAGCTAATTCTGATCTCACTCGCCAATATACTTCAGAAGTACGTATTAACACCTAATATCTTTCTTGAGCTAATTCTGATCTCACTCGCCAAAAACTTGGTGTATGGAAAACACATACACTTGTGTGCAAGTATACACTGTCCAAAAACAAGTAGTAAAAAGATCGAACCCACAAAGATTGAAAAACTCACTTTTAAAATCAATATAAAGTAATAAAGTGTAAAGTAACTAAGTAACAAAATAATTTTGGATTTTATGTGATGATCACAACTAAGTTAGAAAGAAAGCAAAGTAAAGAGTGTTGATAATGCAAATGAGAAAAGCTAGTTGGAATGTCTTCATCAAGTAATTTGCTTATAAGTGTTTGATGCAATGTGATCTTGCAACCAGATCGAATCTTTGTTGCACTAGCTATGTGCCTTTCGGTCACTTTCTTCAGAGTATCATTACCAGCTCTTCTGATCCTTGCTTTTGAAGTAAAGGAAGGGTTGTCAATGTCTTTCTTGCCTCCTAGCAATTATCCAAGTTGCTAAAATAAATTCACTCTTGTATTTGAAGTACCCACAATTTATCCTATGGACTATACTATCCTATCTCTAGGAAAGGGACAAGTTCAAAATAAGTTTGAAAAGATTATCAAGCAAGAACTAAAGTACAAACATACATACATGCAACATACTTACTTAAAAGCTCATTAAATGATTAGAACATTCCAACTAAGAAAGGTTTAGCTAACAAGAGACATTGCAAGATATATATAAACTGAATAGACCATGTTTATATATAATAGAAATCACAAAAGAGAAACAACAAGATAAAAGTTACAAACAAGATAAAAGTTACAAATGTTGAAACCCTTTGTATAAAATCTTCTAGCAATGCACTAGCATTACTCCTTAGCACTATACAAACACTATGAAAACGAGTTAAGGAGGATTTGTCAATTCCTTCCTTTCCCTCTTATAAAATAAAAACTAACTATGTATATTGAAATTTTGATCTAACTTATGGATTGTGATATATTTCCAAATGAAGATGTGAGGTCCTTTTATAGCCTTCAAGAGAGGTGCTTCCTTCCTTCATGTTGAAGTAATCTTGAGTGGGTTATAGTGTAGTTACTTTCAGTGAGCTTGTTTGCATGGATAAGATCTTTGACAAGTGTATAGGGAGGTCTCATGATGTATGAACATGTGTCCCTATGTTGATGACTCTTCAAAGCTATCCCATAGCTATGTGTGAATGGTAGGCGCCTACTATACAAGGTGGGCTGGCTTCAGAAGACCAAGCATGAGGTCAGCAATTGCAAGTGGATGCTCATGAAGTTGGCTGCTCATTCACCAAGTTGTGCAAATTTGATGCATGATCAGTGCAGGAGCATTTGATGCAAAAAGCATTGAGATCTGACTTGAACAAAAACATCAAACATACCACAATATATCCAAAATGGCCTAATAATAACTATAACCATTCAAATCACTCAAGTTATCATATATCACACTAAATACTATATAAACTCTTTATTATTACTTGAAAGAGAGCAAATACTAAGTTTAAACATATGAAATACTCTGTATAAAATAGAGTTATCACATCCCCAAACTTAAACCATTGCTTGTCCGCAAGTAATGACAAAGACAAACTATTAAAAACTATAATTCTAGAAGATAGATCAGTTTGATTTTTGGATTTTTATGAGGAGTTCCCTATGAACTTCAATTCTCAACAATCTTTCTTGTGCCTTTATTTCTTCAAAACTACCAAAGCTATTCAAACTCTTTTGTGTGTGTGTGAACCCACTGAGTTGAGATTGGTTCCAAGACTAAGTGAAAAATTTCCTCCTAGCCTTTGAAAGGGTTGGTTCATCTTTGGTCACACCAAAATATTTTTCAAAAGAGAGATTAGACTCACAAAATTTTCTCAAGTGTTGGGGAGTTCTAATAATCAAAGGGCTTGTTTGAATCTTTCAAAGCTTTTGAGCCAATACATTTTTCTATTTTTTTTGTGTGGATCTTTTTGTGCAGATGCAATACTTCTTTGAAGTGATTTGTGCATTGATTTTTTTTCTCTGTATTTTGCTTTTCTTGATCACGGTTTGCATTGATGTTCACTGACCGATGATGCTTTTTCTTTTGCTAGCTCATATTACCTTCCTCACTGACCTCCAGATGCAAATGCACTTTGGCATAGGTCTTTGACCTCCAGATGCATATATTTTTTTCTTTGCACTTTGGCACAGGTTCAGTTTTTGAACTATCCTCCGGATACATTTATTTCTGCATGGCACAGTGTTTGACCTCCGGATGCATTCATGTACTTAGGCACAGCAGTATAGTTTCAAATGATTCAGGATATGGCTTTGTCCACATTTTTGTATTCTTTTTGTGCATTGTTTACTCTTTATACTTTTCAAATTCAGCCTTTGTTTTCATAAAAACACCTTCAAACTTAATTCTTTAAGCTATTCTTTCTTTTTAGTAAAGCTTTGTTTTGACCTAAGCTTACCAAAAATTCCCCTTGCATCAGATTGATCTTTAAATAGCAAGGTTCTTTTCACAAACTCAGTTTTGAAGTGTTGAAGTAAAAATAATTTGGTTATTTTCTAAGAAATAAGGCTTCTTTTTTCTCTTTTTCATCATTGAAATTCCATCCATAGGGCTTTCACCATATTTTTGAAAAACTGATCTTTCTACTAAAATACTTAGATACTACTCTGTTAAGTACATCTAATATTTAAACAAACTATAAACTACTTTAAAACATATATATTTACTATATAAAAACAGATATAATTAAACACACAACATACTAGATAAAAAACAAACATATTTAAACATAACATGCAAGATAAATCCCCCCCCCCCAAACTTAAGGGGTAGCAGTGTCCTCACTGCTAAGTGTTCAGAAAACACAAATCAAGTTTGTTAAAATAGGGGAGAGGGATTAAGAACAACAACCAGGGAAATAGTTTTAGATAGTAGAAACACAAATTATAGCAGGTGAACATATGAAAACTTGTAAATGATACTCATCTCTTTGCTCCACTCCTTGTTCTGGTGCTCTGCCTGATAGGAGGAGTGTGTTTCACCTTCTGCTTCTTCTCTTTTGGTTGCTTCTTTGGTGTTTCAACTGGTGCAGATGCACCTTCTCCCTCTGGTGTTGATGCAGTAACTGATCCAATAGCATCAGTAGGTTTTGCTGCAGAATGCTTCCTCTTTGATTTTTGAAATTTGAATGCAGGGAACATTATTTTCTTCCGTGCAGGTGCACTTGATGCAGCTGCATTAGTATCCTGCATTCCTACAAAACACTTGCAAACATAAAATTGAAAAAAATACTTAAAAATGATGGGTTGCCTCCCATTAAGCGCTTGTTTTAAGAGTCTTGTCAGCATGACTACCTCTTTAAGTTTAGAGATTTTTCAATTGAGTGGTGATTTTGTCTCTCACCACATGTGCTATATAATACTGCTTCACTCTTTTACCATTAACTTTAAGTGTACAACCAGTGGTTTCATCAAACAATTCCACCTCCCCATTAGGTGGTGAGGGTGGAAATATAGGCTGGTTGGGTCGGGTTTTGTTTGGTGTGGTGGTGGCTGATTGGGAAGCAGATTGTGGTGGGGATTTAGGTGAGAGAGTTGTTTGTTTGTTGAGGACTGCTCTAGAGTCTGGTTCAGGCTCAATCCCTTTAACACTCTCTTCTTTTTCTGGTTCATCTCTTCCTCCCTTACTCTCTTTAGAGCTCTATATGATGGGGAGGATCCTACTAGCAAAGAGATTCAGTTCATAAGTTCTAGCCCACACTTCCTTACAAGAGTTTTCTTTTGGTAGATTTTCCTTTTCTTGTGTTTCATCATTTAGCAATGCTGCTGCATCTAATGCATCTGCATTGGCTAAATGATCATATTGTTTGTAAAACTGTTTTTCTACCAATTGATCTAGAGAAACTAAGGATGAACACTCTTCTGTGTTTTCAGCAGAATACTTCATAGCATTCATCACATTGAATTTTATCTCTTGATCATTGACTCTCATAGTGAGTTCACCTTTTTGCACATCAATTATGGTTTTGCCAGTTGCTAAGAATGGTCTACCTAGGATAATAGGCACTTCCTTATCTGCATCAAAGTCTAAGATAACAAAATCTGCAGGAAATACAAATTTATCTACCTTAACCAAGATGTCTTCTATTATACCTTCAGGATAGGCTATTGATCTATCTGCTAATTGAAGTGTCACAGTGGTTGGTCTTGCAATTCCAATTCCCAACTGGTTAAAAATAGATTTAGGCATCAAATTGATGCTTGCACCTAAATCACATAAAGCTTTACCAGTATAGGATTTTCCTATAGAAAATGGAATTGTAAAACTACCTGGATCCTTCAATTTCCTAGGGATCTTATTTTGTATAAGCAAACTACAATCTTCTGTCATGGCAACTGTTTCAAACTCTCCTAATCTTCTTCTCTTAGTAAGCACATCCTTCATATACTTTGCATACTTTGGCATTTGTTGGAGTGCTTCTGCTAAGGGAACATTGATGTGTAATTGTTTTAGTACCTCTAAGAATTTACCAAACTGCTTCTCCACATGTGCTTTTTTCAGTCTTTGAGGATAAGGAGGAGGAGGGTATTCAGGTACTAACTTAGGTATTGGACTTTGAACTTCTTGTGATGCAGGAGCACTAGATGCTTCTGCATTGGTTTCTTTTTGATTTTTGGCTTTTTCTCCTTTTTCTACACTTTCCTTCTCGATTAACTCTACGGATCCTTTCCACTTCTCAATGAAATAGCCTTAACCTGTTCCTTTCCTTTGTTTTGGGAAGGAGTAGCTTCTGTATTTGAAGGTAAGGCACCTTGTGGCCTTTGATACAAAGCTGTGGCTAATTGACCAACTTGATTCTCTAAGTTCTTAATGGAAGCATCTTGGGTTTGTCTAGCAGTTCTAGATTCACCTATAAATGCTTTGAGCATGGATTCTAGAGAATTCTCAGTGGTAGGTTGAAAGTTTCTTTGGTTATTTTGAGCTGGGAATCCTGGTGGGTTGGTTGGTGTAGTTGGTGCAGTTCTAGGTGCAGGTGCACTATTGTTGCTCCATCTAAAATTTGGGTGGTCTTTCCAACCAGGATTATAAGTGTTGGAATAAGGGTTGTTATTCCTATTATAACATACATAATTTGCAGAGATAGGGCTGCTAGAACACTCCTCATACAAGTGACCTCCTCCACAGTACACACAACTAGGTGTTCCTGGAGGTACTTGTTCTCTTCACTATAACAGATCTTTGTCTGGTGATGCAATGCATTAGATGCGAATAGCATTGCCGTAGTGAAGTTTTTCATTAAATTAGCTAGAGTGGCTACTTGAGCGGATAGAGGCGGATATATCATTAACTTCATGTACCCACGATGGTTTCTTTTGGGCACTTACCCTCTCAATGAGGCCAACTAGAGCTATTAGTTGCTATTCTATCAATTAATTCACATGCTTCATTGTATGATGATTTAATAACACTCCACCGGATGATGCATCAAGCATTATTCTAGTTTGAGGTTCTAAACCATTATAAAATGTTTCCATTTGAATAATAACAGGTAAACCATGATGAGGACATTTTCTTAAAAGTTCCTTCCATCTTTCCCATGCTTCAAATAAAGTCTCAAACTCTTTTTGTCTAAAAGATGTAATATCATTTCTTAACTTTGGCATTTTTATAGGTGGGAAATATTTTCCTAAAAATTTTCAGCATTTCATTCCATGAATGGATAGAGTTAGGCTCTAAAGAATTTAGCCAAGCCTTAGCTCTATCTCTCAAAGAATATGGAAATAACTTTAATCTAAATGCATTTTCACTAACACCAGGTATAATAAAATTACTACATACTTCTAGAAATTGCCTTAAATGCAAATGAGGATCTTCATGAGGAGATCCTCCAAATTGACCAATAGTTTGAAGCATTTGAAACATCATAGGCTTAAATTCAAAATGCATGGCATCAATATGAGGTCTATTTATACTAGTTTGCATGTTTTGATGATCAAATCCCAGCATAATCCTCATAGGTCTATCTCTATCATTAATCATACCTATGTGATCCATGTGGATGAGATTTTCTCTATGAACTTGATCGTACCTTGACCAATGAAGTGTTGAAGTGTTGATTGATTCGTCTATGGGCCGGTCGTTGAATGAGTGAAAGGACGATCCACGGCTTCACGCGCGGTGAGCACCTCGGGTGGTACACGCAAAGACACTCCGACGATCTAGTGAGAAGTCGCTCGCGATATAAACAAGGTTAGAAGAAGCGTGCACGATGCCATATGCGAATGGCGTATATATACGCTGATGATGTCCGACCGTTTCGCGAGAATTTCGGCGGCGAGAATGCGCTCCAAGCGGCGTGTTGGGCGATCGTGATGGGTGGGCCGCGCGAGTCCAATTGCTGCTGGCGACTCGTATTTGCTAATACACCCAGAACAGATTGCCCCCAAGCCTAGGGTCGCTTAAGAGCGGGTGAGAGGAGGCTGAATCGATGCCCCCGTGAGGTGAAGTTACTTTGATGAAACAGACGCGGCCGTTTGCATTTTCTACGAGCGGTGTCGGCCGCTCACAACCATCGACCGTCTTTGTCGCGACGGTTGGTCTCTCCCGACATTTAAGGCGTGGCGTTTGGTGTTTCCGAGGCCGTGCAGAGCAACCATTGGTGGGAAGACGAGCGTTGTGACTCTTCGTATCCCTGGTCCCTTCGCGCGGATTACGTGCTATAAATAGCCCTCTTCTCGTGTTCATTTCTCACACTTCCAAGATTTGCTCGCGCAACGACCCAGACTCGTCTGCCAGAGACTTGCATTTGAAGCTATTTACGTCTACTAGCGACCGATCCACCACATCCGCTAAGGTATGGACCGATTTCTCTCTTTACTTTTTTACACTTGAGTTTTTTCTTGAAAGTACTTTGTGCTTTTCCACGCCTCGTGATAGGGGGTGTCAAGTCGAGGGATGGCCAGCTCGCCCCCTCTCATGAGTGCTTTGCTCGATCGACCTGACTCGATCCCTTCATCACAGGTGTTTGTGTATGCCACGGACAAAGTTAACTGCCCGTCTTCCCGGAAAACCGCCCCAGTCTTTTGCCCCATTTATGTCGAGGCCGGGCGAAACCAAGTCGTCTTCGGGCGACAAAAGCTCTAGCTCTCCAAGTAGTTCGTCGAGCAGCACGGGCTCGAGTTCTCGTTCTTCTGGTCGGGGATCAACTAGCTCCAAGAGTGCTGGCTCCAGGCCTTCCCATTCTGCCGAGCGGCCGAGCAGCTCTCCACCGCCCGAGGATGTTGTATCCCGAGTGGAGGGAGAAGAAGAAGAAGACGCCGATGTTATTATCATTGATGATGACGAGGCGCAGAGTGCCGTCCCGGTCGTGGACGAGGAGATGGTGGAGGCCGAAGGCGGCCAGGCCGAAGGAGTCCAAGGAGAAGAGGTGGTTCAGCCCGAAGTCAATATTTCTGGTTTGGAAGCCAATATCGGAGGGTCGAACGAAGGGTCGGCCGAGGTTCAAGCTGAGGCCGAAGTCCAGGCTGACGTAGCTCGGGATGTGTCTGACATGTCTTGGGTGTCGGAGACTCTTCGCTCTAACAGGAGCATTCTTACAGTCGGTCATGATGCCTTGCCCGATCTACGGAGCCGTCTTGAAGACTCACCGGGCTGGAGGATAAGAGGCATGAAGGAGGGCGAAGATATCGCGACTTATTCTTCCAACTTCAAGTTCACGATGTATCGGCTCGTGTTCGAGAAGATGAAGATTACCCCTCCTTTTACCGAATTCCAGCGCGACGTCCTGCGCCATATTGGGGTCGCCCCTTCACAGCTTCACCCAAACGCATGGGCGTTTTTAAAGACCTTTGAAGTTTTGCTGACAAAGCTGGGTCGGCCGGTATCGATGATGCTTTTCTTTGCTATCTTCGAGCTGAGCTGGCTCAGAGAGAAAGCCAACAAGGAGAAGAGGGAACAAGTCTCCTTCAAAATGCAGAAGACTCACCACAGATTTTTCAAAGCGTTCCAGGAGTCGTTGGGAGCGGCCTGGAAAAGTCAATATTTTTGGATCGTTCCCACCGAGGAAGCTGGGAAGGTCGTTTGTGAGGTCCAACCGGACGGGATGCTGGGTCCCCCTTATTTCCCAATCATGTGGAATGAGGCTCATTTCTGCAGGCGACCGGGAGATTACATCTACACAGTGAAAGACCTGGGGGAGGCCGACCTGCAGACTTTGGAGATGATCAAGTCGCTGGCGAGTATGATGCGTCCCGATCCTAAGGGCGACATACCTTGCCGGCCCTTTGTCTTGTATGAAGGCTATGAACTGGAGGCCGAGATTGGTTCGCCTTCGAACTCTTTTGTCCTGATATTCTGTTATTGATTTTCTCTTTTTCTTTTAACTCATGGCTCGTTATTTTGCAGAAAGAATGGCCGGCAAAAGCCGGAACCGCTGCTCGCCCCGTCCCGAAGCGAGGAGGGCCAAAAGATATGACACTTCTCGGCCGGGGGATAACCCCGAATCTTCTTCAAAAGTCCCCCACACTCCCAAGAGCCAAGGGAAGAAACCGGCCGGCAAGCCTCGGTCGCCTCCCCCTAGTGCCGATCGCTCACCCAAGCGGGCCAAGCGTGACGTTCGGGTCCCGGCCCCTGCAACGGAGGAGGTCCCCATCATTCAGCTCGAGAGCTTGGGTGCGGCCGATCTGGAGCAGTACCGAAGGAAACCCATGGCGCTCTGCGCTTCTCTCTGTATGGGGGTCGATAAAGTCATGGCCGAGCTGGTGGCCGAATCTGACGGTAATTTTATTTTCTTAGTCTTATACTCTTCATCTTACCTTTGTTCGGCCGACTAACAGCCCTTCGACCTGAATTGCAGGAAAGGACAAGGCTTTGACCGAGGCGCAGCAGAAATACGACAAGCTCCTCCAGTCGAAGAAGGAGGCCTTGAAGCGGGGGGAGGAAGACCGGGCCAAGCTGTCAAAGAGAAACAAGGAGCTTTCTGCTCAGGTCACAACTTTGAAGGGCGACCTTGAGGCCGCGGAGAAGCGAGAGGCCGGTTGGGCGGCAGAGAAGGCCGAGCTGGAGAAAAAGATCCTAATGGTGGCCCGTGCGGGCGAGGCTGCAATCGAGCGATTCTACTACAACGCCTTGGCCAGACGCGGGTATTGAATACCGATCTGCAGATCAATTTTGATGACAAGATGATCAAGCCCACGCACTACGTCGACAATAATAAGATCATGCTGTCTGCCGAATATGACGAGCAGGGTAACGTCATTCGCCCGGCCACCATTCTTTTTTGAAGCCCGCCTGCGAGCGGTGTAACTTTGTAACTTCAACTTGCGCCGGGCGACAATTTTTCGCGCTTTGTGCGCTTTTCAATCGTGGGCGCTCGGCTTGTACCAAGCGTCCATATTTGTAATGACAATCTTTGCTTGCTTTTAATTACGCCCGTTCAAATTTATATTGCTATGTCTGCGTACTTGCATTTATTCGCCTTATTCGTTTTGAACTTGTGGGCCGCTCGGCGGCCGCTTCGTGCTACTTCGATAGCGCTCGTTTTTGGTCGCTTTTCCTTGCGCGCCTTGTATGTTTATTTTTCTCTAAGTCTTTGAGCTTTAAGGCCGTTCGGTCGTCATTCGCGCTTATTTCGAAAGCATACACTTTGATAGGTTTTAATACCCCAACGGGGCCTTGGATCGCTCGGCGACCTTCAATCAGGTCCTTTCGATGGCATTTAAGGTAGATCGTTTCGACGGCCTACCGCGATGGGTTATTACTTAACCGTTGGGCCATTTTCGATGGCGCTCGATGTAGATCGTTTCGACGACCTAGCGTTGTTGGGCCATTTTCGATGGCACTCGGTTGGGACCGTTTCGACGGTCGCTCGATTTAGATCGTTTCGACGATCTAAGGTTTGCGGGTTTTAACCCTTGGGCCATTTCGATGGCACTCGGTTGGGACCGTTTCGACGGTCGCTCGATTTAGATCGTTTCGACGATCTAAGCAACTTTGATAAGTCTTCGATCGCTCCTTTGCCACGGGCAATCTTGAGCGACCGGTCATACATTCTTGCGAGAAAGTAAAGGACACATCATGTTTCTAAAGGTCAGGCCTCTGTAAAAAACCCAGTGGGAAAAAGAGCGCCTGCCTGCTTTTCATTGATAAGTCGGTCGTTATTACATTCAAATCTCTTGTTACATTCAAACGTAATATTTCCTAAGTTTTTCCGCATTCCATGTTCTGGGGATAGTCGCCCCATTCATGGTTTCTAGCTCGTATGCCCCCTTGCCAGTCTTCTTGATGACTCGGTACGGACCTTCCCAATTTGGTGCCGCTTCCGCGGGCGTGCATTCTTGTTTCCCACGTCGGCGTCTTAGAACGAGCCGGCCGACCGAGAATTCTCTCTTTTGAACTCGGCGTTGTATCCGTTTCGCGACCTTCTGCTTGATCAATTGCTCTCTTAGTGAAGCTTGGGTGCGCAGTTCTTCAATTAGGTCCAATTCTTCTCGGATTGCTCGGTCGTTTTCGACCACTGCAGGGGGGTTTGAAGTCCTCCAATTCAGCTCGCCCATTTCTATGGGTATCACAAATCGATTCCTGTACACACAATCAAGCGGCGACTCCGGCCGATGAATGAGGGGTCGCCCCGTAGGCCCACGTAACGGATTGCGCTCTTCGACCCGATTCCGCTTTCGCTTCATCCACCTTCGCTTTAACCCACGTAAAATAACCCCGCTGGCCGCTTCACCGGCCGCGCGCGTAGTCCGAGGGTGCTCGACCGATGTGAAACGCTGTTTGACCCTAAAGTCGGCCAACATTTCTCTGAATCTCTTGTCGGTGAACTGGGTGCCGTTGTCTGTTATTAATTGCTGGGGGATCCCAAAACGGGCTAGTACACACCGTCCGAAGAACTTGCTGACTTTGGCCGATGTGATTGTTGCAGCGGGCTCGGCCTCGATCCACTTAGTAAAGTAATCTCATCGCCACGATCAAGAACTTGAACCGGCTGGAGCGGGTGGAAACGGGCCTAGAAGATCCATGCCCCACCAAAGACGGCCAAGGTGAGACAAGACTTTGTAATTCTGAGGAAGGTGCAATGTGGACATCAGCATGTACTTGGCATTTCTTGCATTTTTGAACAAGCTTCTTAGTGTCTTCATCCATGGTCGGCCAGTAATAGCCGGCCCTGAGGGCTTTCTTTGCTATGGAGCGAGCGCCCTGGTGACTCCCACAAACACCTTCATGAATATCCCTTAGCACATGGTCGGCTTCGACCGACGTAAGACACCTTAACAATGGAGAGGAGAACCCTCTTCTGTACAACTTTCCTTCTATCACAGAGTATTTGGTCGCCCTGAGCCTAACCAGTTTTGCCTGCTTCTGGTCGCTCGGCTCTTCACCTTCAACGATGTACTTTAGGATAGGGGCGATCCAATCTGAATCAGAACTGACACAAAGAACGGCCAGTGACTGGGTTGGCTTGGTTGAAACGCTCGGCCGATTTAATGTTTCTTGAATCACACTCCTATGATTCCCTGGAGTTTTGGTACTTGCCAGCTTTGATAGAATATCTGCTCGAACATTTTCGGTTCGAGGCACATGTACCACTTTCAGCTTTCGGTCGAATCGCTGCTGCAGCGCTTCTCACTCTTGCTAGATAACTTTTCAAAGTCGTCTTTAGCATCATATAATTCTTTGATCTGCGAGACTACGAGTAAGGAATCGATCGAGTTCAACTCGGTCAACATTGAAGTCTCTCCGGCGAAATGCGGTAGGCTATACACGCCTCATATTCGGCTGATTATTCGACGTATGGAAAGCGAAGGTCAAAGACACCTCCACGGCCGGGCCTTCGAATTTTTCCGAGTAGGCGGCTCCACTTCCTTTACTATTAGACGACCCATCTCGTGCAAGATCCGTGTCGTTCCACGATCTTCCGAGTCGAGTCATTTCGCTATAAAGTCGGCCAACACTGCGCTTTTTGCGGCGATCCGATTCAAATTTGATGCCAAACTCACCGAGTTCTACCGCCCACTTTATCATTCGTCCCCGCCAGGTCCGGCCGATGAAGGACTTGCTCGATGGGTCTGGTCGGTCCTTACCACGACACAGGTGGGCCACAAAGTAGGTCTCAACCTTCTAACGGCTATTAGGAGTGCAAGGGCGAACTTTTCTATCTTCTCGGTATCTCACGGGCCGCGGAGTACTTTACTTATGAAGTAGACCGGATTCTCGCTTTAGCTCGTTCTCTCTAACTAGCACACAAGATCGAGAACTTCTTCTCATTATGGCCAAGTACGGATATATATGTCTCGCCCGTGCGGCTTGGTCATGATCGGCGGGCTAACCAAAGCTTGCTTTAACTCATCCAATGCTTGCTGGCATTGCTCGGTCCACTCAAAATCAACCTTTTTTTCAAAGATGCGAGCGATGGAGCGACTTGCGCCGCTTTGGGGATGAACTCGATAGAGCGGCCACCATGCCATTTAGTTGTTGTATTTCTTTTTCGATGTGGCGGCCTCATATCGGCGACCGCCCTCGCACTTTTCGTGGTTTGCTTCATCCTCTTTCGGTCAGTGGAAACCCAAAAATCTGCCGGCTCTCACCCCAAAGGTACACTTCTCAGGATTCAGTCTAAGGGAGTTCCTCCTAGCTTCTTCAAATATTTCCCTGAGGTCGCTCACATGATCTGGGTCGGTTACGCTTTTAATTGATCGTACCTTGACCAATGAAGTGTTGAAGTGTTGATTGATTCGCCTATGGGCCTGGTCGTTGAATGAGTGAAAGGACCGGTCCCGCTTCACGCGGTGAGCACCTCGGGTGGTACTGCAAAGACACTCGACGATCTAGTGAGAAGTCGCTCGGGCGATATAGCACAAGGTTAGAGAACGTGCTGATGCCATGTGCGAATGGCGTATATATACGATGATGTCCGACCGCTTTCGCGAGAATTTCGTGGCGAGTGCGCTCCAAGCGGCGTGTTGGGCGATCGTGATGGGTCGGGCGCGAGTCCAATTGCTGCTGGCGCTCTCGTATTTGCTAATACACCCAGAACGTAACTTCTTCTTCAAGAGCATGTTGTGAACCGGGGCCTCCTCACCGAGTGTGGCCTTGAGCTTTGTTCTTCACACGAAAGACATGTTGCGAGCTTGTTGATTTTGCTTCGGAGTCTTAGCAATCTCCTAAACCTTCTTTCTATTTCTGGATCTAAGCTATATTCTGGTGTTCTGTTTCTGGTTCTGTACATATACTAAGTACCATGTACTTCTGTATGACAGAAACTATCAATACCAGAATTTATATACAACACTAAATTACTATATATCAGAATTTTAAAAAGAATTTACTTCAATCCCCGACAACGGCGCCAAAAACTTGGTGAATGGAAAACACATACACTTGTGTGCAAGTATACACTGGCTAAAAACAAGTAGTAAAAAGATCGAACCCACAGAGATTGGAAAACTCACTTTTAAAATCAATATAAAGTAATAAAGTGTAAAGTAACTAAGTAACAAAATAATTTTGGATTTTATGTGATGATCACAACTAAGTTAGAAAGAAAGCAAAGTAAAGAATGTTGACAATGCAAATGAGAAAAGCTAGTTGGAATGTCTTCATCAAGTAATTTGCTTATAAGTGTTTGATGCAGTATGTGATGCAGCTGCACTGAATGCTGTTGCATTAGCTATGTGCCTTTCGGTCACTTTCTTCAGAGTATCATTACCAGCTCTTCTGATCCTTGCTTTTGCACTAAAGGAAGGGTTGTCAATGCCTTTCTTGCCTCCTAGCAATTATCCAAGTTGCTAAAATAAATTCACTCTTGTATTTGAAGTACCCACAATTTATCCTATGGACTATACATGGTTTTCACAAAGTTTTCTTTATGTAAAACACTCACCCATATTAGTTCTTGAGTTCTTAATTGTAAGCCATTTCTGGTCATTTACAAATCTACTTATTCTAAGTGATCAAGTTCAAAATAAGTTTGAAAAGATTATCAAGCAAGAACTAAAGTACAAACATACATACATGCAACATACTTACTTAAAAGCTCAATAAATGATTAGAACATTCCAACTAAGAAAGGTTTAGCTAACAAGAGACATTGCAAGATATATATATAAACTGAATAGACCATGTTTATATATAATAGAAATCACAAAAGAGAAACAACAAGATAAAAGTTACAAATGTTGAAACCCTTTGTATAAAATCTTCTAGCAATGCACTAGCATTACTCCGTAGCACTATACAAACACTATGAAAACGAGTTAAGGGGGATTTGTCAATTCCTTCCTTTCCCTCTTATAAAATAAAAACTAACTATGTATATTGAAATTTTGATCTAACTTATGTATTGTGATATATTTCCAAATGAAGATGTGAGGTCCTTTTATAGCCTTCAAGAGAGGTGCTTCCTTCCTTCATGTTGAAGTAAATCTTGAGTGGATTATAGCTGTAGTTACTTTCCAGCAGTTGTTTGCATGGATAAGATCTTTGACAAGTGTATAGGGAGGTCTCATGATGTATGAACATGTGTCCCTATGTTGATGACTCTTCAAAGCTATCCCATAGCTATGTGTGAATGGTAGGCGCCTACTATACAAGGTGGGCTGGCTTCAGAAGACCAAGCATGAGGTCAGCAATTACAAGTGGATGCTCATGAAGCTGGCTGCTCATTCACCAAGTAGTGCGGTTTGATGCGAGGATCGGTCAGGGGAGCATTTGATGCAGAAAGCATTGAGACTGCACTGAACAAAAACATCAAACATACCACAATATATCCAAGATGGCCTAATAATAACTATAACCATTCAAATCACTCAAGTTATCATATATCACACTAAATACTATATAAACTCTTTATTATTACTTGAAAGAGAGCAAATACTAAGTTTAAACATATGAAATACTCTATATAAAATAGAGTTATCACTTATGGACAAAATAAATCCTCTTATCGAAGATCAATTTATTCTGAATCTAATCGAGAGGTTTCTGCATTCGCCGGTATTGGACAACGCTGGAAAAAACTCGGCCTTAGAGGAGGAATACCGTCATGCATGATTTCTTCATTCCATTTTATTTTTCTTCTTTTAGATGAGATGGACAAATTTTCTGTCTAAGTTTCCGCGCTACCTTCGCGCGATTCTCTCATCGATGGTTATTCCCATCGGAATCGAAAAATCACGAAATCTTGAATTAGAGATTTAGAAACAACCTTTTTAGTTGAATTAGATTCGAGACATTCTTATAAATCTTCCGAAGCTTGGAGATGGTAAGATGATTTCTTGTAATTTTGGGAATCACATACTTAACGAGTATGGAATTCCTAGAGTCTCGATGTAGGGGAAATATAGGCGTTCGGATTGGGTAGCGTGAAGTAGTTCGGTTTGACCAGTCTTACGAGTCAAAATCTCCCGCGGAATGGCATTCTTAGTGAGTACGATTTATATTTTTTTTTTACGAGTGGAGTTGCAGCTGCTAAGCATATGGATTAGCATTTCAAGATCGAAAAGAATGCCCGTATGTCGGATTTTTCGAAAAATGTCCCATCCTTCAATATCATGATTGGGTCGACCGTGCCGGATCATGAGTGAATAGAAAATCAAACGCGTACATAGTTGTTCCAAATGAAATACTTGGAATACTTGAAATACTAGGAGTAGCCTTTTTAGTGCTAGTGAACGTAAAGTAATGGCTTTTGTGCAACGTCGAAAGGGTCCTCGATGTAGTGGGATCGTTCGGATTGTTACAACCTCTAGCGAGATGGTTTGAAATTGATTCTAAAAGAACCTATTTCACCAAGTAGTGCTAATTCCTCTTTTTTAGAATGGCTCCAAAGTGGCTACATTTATGTTAAGTCCGGTCGCCGGGCGTTGTACCTTTTGATTATGGTATGGTATTGTCGATTCGAACATAGGGCTACTTTATTTGTTTGCCATATCTTCGTTAGGTGTTTATGGAATTATTACGTTGAGTTGGTCTAGTATTTAGGGGCGTCCGTTCGGTCGCCTATGATACTAGGACCAATAGGTCAAAAATGGGTTTGTGCCGCAGTGTTGAACGATCTACTCTACACAGTGTCGGCTTACAGGGGCTAGGGCTCATAAAGCCTTTCTTTCATTCTAAAATAGGGCCCAGTGGTCTGGCCACTTTTCCGGCGGGATCGATAGATAAGTGGAAGTCATAAAAAGAGATCTTTCTCTTCGCACCTAAGATCAAGAGGAAGGGTAGCTTGTCAAGTGGCCTATATAAAATATCTTATTCATTATTTATTATAGAATCTTTTAGAAAGATATCTTTCTAAAGATTCACTTGTCTTTTAACCTACTGTTCTTCTTTGTCAAAGCTACTAAGGACCTATGGGTTAGCCTACCCTACTAAAGTATTGTATAGTAGGGTATTGTATAGTAGGCGAGCGAGTTAGGGAAGACGCTTAGGCTAATAGATAAGAGAGCGTCGGTCGTAGCCTTCATTCTCTTCAAGCTACGCAAAGGCTATGAAGTCACTTAGCTCGACGTTAGGAGAGTCAAGGGGAAGGTCATACCTACATAGAAGAACCGCTGTTCGCCGACTTTCTAAGGTCTAACCTTTCGCTCCCTACTAAAAAGGGGCACAGAGCCGCTTTGCACCACCGATAGACTACTTAAGATTCAATTCAAAGGGCCCTACTTAGTTTCACAAGCCTTTGTCATTGTCGATCCAACTAAGTAGGGCTTGAGGCCCCCTGCGAATCCAGAAATATGAGGAGCATGCCGCAACACAACAAAAGGATGGTCCCCATGCATTTCATTCTTTCCTAAGGGAAAAAAAGTACCCCATCATGGTGAACCTCTCCTTGTGATCGGGATGAGGTAGATGCCTCCCACCAAGGCGGATCGAATCGGAGTTTCCTTAGGTAGCCACCCCTCTGATTATCCTTAAACTTACGTGTGCTTGGTGGAGAAGAAGCGAACAAAGGTACGCTCGCTTTGCCTTGTTCTTTGCCGCGAATTGGGATCGCCGCCACTATGTCGATTGAAGCATGAATTTTTGAGAACATATTACCCATATTCGGGGACAAGGGGCGGAACGACCTCTCGATCGCGCTACTGCGGCCCGTGAAGAAAAACGCCGCTCTAGGCGCTCCTTGTTGCTCCGATCTCCCGACGCCTAGGGCGTTGTCCGGGCCAAGAGCCATAGTTAATTGTTGTTTCCATTTGGTTGTTTTTTTCTTGTTGTTGATACCGGCAAGACCAGCGGATGATGTCTGGCTGGTTGGTAGTGAGAGGACTCGTAGTACCCGCATACCCAAGGAGGCGCTAATTAAAAACAATCATTTGATTTTCTTACTCTCCTTTAGCGACCAATGAAAGGAGTCTATCTATCTACCTAGCTTTGGTAGATTTCCCATAACGCAATCCATAGAAATTCCACGAATCCGCTTGGTGGATAAGTCCGACGACTCACCGCCAGCGCGAATTGAGTTTCTCGTCCGTGGATCTGATCTTTAGGGGCAAGACATACCAAAAGGTGCTTTAGTGATCTTTGATGGTCCGAACAAGGAACTCGTGTGGGGATCCATCTTGTTGTTATTCGCATTGTTTGTTCACCTTGGTCGGAAATAAGGGTGGTTGTTCTCGCGCTTTTTATTTAAAGCAAGCGCCTTCATCCTTGATGATGGCCTATGGTGGTGATGAATTCGTTCATCCCGACAATGCGGTACCAGCTTCTCTCTCACTCGGTCCGTTACCCTGATCATTCTCGCTTATCATAGGCGTATGATTCTCGAGAAGGATGAAAGCGGACATGCCGGGTGAAGTTTTATTATAAAAGATTCTCTCTCGTAAAAGATCATTACTTTGGCAAAGAAAGAAGGTTGATAAATCAACGTTTTCTAGTAGAAATAATATCCCCACCCGAGAATATTGACGAGGTGGTGGGGCTGGTTGGTTCGATTAAGGATAACTTTCATCGACTTATCGATCGCTATGCTCCCTGGATAAAACGTATACCCTTTCCTTGAACAAGGGTTACGCTTTTAACCAACTGGAAAGCCTTGGCACGACACACTCATTGACGAAAAGGGTGCTACCGATAGGTGGCCTCTTGTGTTTATGTTTGAAACGCTTTCGCTATTGTTTGACAAAGTCATTTGCTTCAAGTGTTGTGAATACAACATTGGGACGAATCTATTTGAGGTAACCTTCGTTAAGAGGGCTCTGTCTCAAGTCTCCTTTGTAACCAGTCCAACCGTTAGGCTATTATGGTTATTGGTCTCTGCTCGCGTTCACCCATCATGTTTTGGTGTGGTGGGTCATGAACAAAGTTAGACCGAGAGATCTGCTCGGCAATTATGCTATATTAGGTGATGATGTTCTCATCTCCGATCCACTTGTGGCGAACGAAGACTCGCTAGGCTTACAACGGCTTGGTGTTAAGATATCCACACACAAGTCTTTGATATCCTCAACTGGTCTTTGTAGAGTTTGCCAAAGAATTTCTCGTCAAGGATATGAGGGTTAACCTCTCTCCTGTGTCCATGAAAGCTTTATATGGCTTCCACCACCCCTACGGCCTATTGGCTATACATGAAAAGTAAAAATCTCACGATTTTTGACTCTCATGTGTATTGGCGGTCTTTGGGTATAAGACTCGATCTGTCGCTAAGAGCCCTAAATCGATAAAATGGAAACGGTTTAGGGTCCTTTTTGGCAAGTCACGCCTTTCAGTGGAATATATTTTAGGTGATGGTTGTCCATTGAATCCCTACCTCCTTGGGAAACTAAAGAGGTATGCTCTCGAGAGGTTGAAGCCTCTGGAGTTACACCGCCCTCCTTTATAACTTTTGGAGTTAGAGGATGGTTGACTTCTGAGTCTCACTAAAGAATGAACTAGTGAGACTTGCGGTGAAGGAATATCTAAATCTCGGAGACTAGAGAGGTCTTTTTGCTTGAATATGGAATGGCGGGACTGATTGACGTCACTTCCTTACATCAACAGGAAAGTGCTAAGACCAGTAATGCCCCATTATTATATCAGCCTAGCCAACAACCTATGCGAATAAGGCGAAAACAGCTTCCTTCTCAAGAAAACAAAGGCATTCGATGCATCTCTAGGGTTCGAACTCCGGGAACACAGAGGTTACAGGACTAAGCCACTACTTAGACAAGATTGAAAGATCAGCGGTTTCGAACATCACCTATGATAATTCAAAACAGCATTTCTCTAATTAAATGACTTGAAAGATAGGTTCTCTTCTCTATATCTGGTAATGGTCAGCATTCTAAAAGAGGAAATCAAGCTGTAACCACTGATCTTTCAATTTTGACCTCTGTGAATGAAAAGTTAACAAGACAACAAAAAGAATGAGAGCACTACGCTTTGAGCTTAAAAGTGCACAACATATGTAATATAGGGGTTACACTCGCTCTGATATTGAATGTTGTGACTATAGATGATAACTCTATTTTATAGAGTTATTCATCTATTTTAACTTAAGTTATTGTTTATTTTCAAGTACATTAATATATAAATATAGCTTATTTATTAAGAAACAAAATTTTAAGGATTCAAAAGGATTAGGATAATGAATTTGGCAAAATACACATATCTTGTTAGGTTTGATGTTTTTGTTCAGTGCAGCTACTTCAGGAGTGGCAACATTGCCTACACTAAGAGTGGCAACACTGCCTACACCTGCTAAAAACCAACAGTTTGTACCAAAACATCCAAGGACCAATTTGATGCTTCCACACTTGATTTGTGACGTCATGCCTAGTCATATGGAGCAGAACCACTTGAAGAATTCGGCGACCACCATCAAAATCAAGTTGCAAAGCTCGCTTTCTCAAGGACATGTGGCACTTCTTTATTAGACCACCCCATGTGAACTACATGCAAGGCGACCAATTTGAGCCACTTGCTCGATGGGAAGTCTGCAACTAACCATGGTTAATTATCTCAGTTGGTATTTCGCGCCAAAGGAAACCCTCCAAGGGAGGAAAGCTTTTCTTGCCTATAAATAGAGGCCATATCTTCACTTACAAATCATCTTTCATCCAAGTCTTAAAGGATCACTTAGTTTAGTTTATTTCTAGCTTAGTTTTAGTTTATATTTACACTTCTGAAGGGAAGGAAGGTAAGGAGGTGCTTGACAACCACTCCCTTCACTTCTACTTGGAGGAAACTTGTGTAAGGATCTCATCTTGTACTTCAACTTGGGAAACTCATGCAAAAGATCTCCTATTTGTGTAATCTCTATCCTTTTGAGTTCTTTTGCTATATTACTCATCATTTGATTATGCTCTTTGCAGATTTTCTCTATTATATTATGAGTAATATGAGCTAATTTCCCTGAGTTGAGATGTTGTAGCCTTGTAATGAACTTCTAAGTAAGTTATTATGGTTTATGTAGTGCATGCATTTTAACTCTTGTGTAATACTTCTTTCAAAGCTTATTTAGGAATTGATCACTTTAGAATAGGTAAACTTGTGGCAGCAGACATGGGCTACATTTATGAACTCAAGAGTTAATAAGAATGAGTGTTTGTAACAACATCTTTGTTAACCTAGCTTTAAGGAATTGCTTGTTAAAACCATGTTAAGTCCTAGACATAGGATAACATAGTTCTTAGGGTGATACAGTGGGCACTTAAGAGACAAGAGTGAACCTATTTAGCATGACTAGACATAGGAAGCTTGTAATGAAACTCCGAAGAAAGTAACTGAAAGACACACACTATTGTTGCTGCATCCAGTGTTCCTGCACTGCATACTCTGCTAAAACTCTTAGAAGTGATTTATTTGGTGAAAACATCTCAACTATCTTATCTCACTGATTCCTTACACACGTTTATTGTTTATAATTGTTTTATAAATCTTGAAACACTCCAACCAATTGTGAATAGTGTAGACACACTAAGTGTACACTCTGAACAATACAAAGTTTTCATAATCCCTGTGGGTTCGACCTTTTCTTATCATTATATTACTTATGTGACTATGTATACTTGCATACTATTTTCCACACCTATAGACTGTATTCAATTTGCATTCACCTAACTTAAATCATTGCATGGAATGGATTTTAGTACACCAACTGAAACAACATTGGTTTATACCTTACTTGTACACAATGCATATTCACATCCCGTGCATAGCACGGAAATGTGTCCTTGTGTGTGTGTGTGTGTGTATATATATATATATATATATATATATATATATATATATATATATATATATATATATAAGTTGTTGTTTTTATAACCCCACCATATCCCCTTATACCCCCACAATAAAGTGAATCCCAAAATACCCTTGACAAAACGTATTTTTTTTTTTTTTGCACCAATCGTATATATGTTTTTTAACATATATACGACTCTATATTTTTGCCCATCGTATATAAGATTGACCAACCCCACATCAATCGTATATATACGCCTTGAGAATGTGTATATACGATGGGCAAACACATAGAATTCGTATCCATGTTCATTTGAACATATATACGATCCCTATGGTATTTTTTTAGTCAAACAAAAATTAATTAAGGCTACACACTATATAAAAATTAATATAGTATGTAGTTCGTTAACACGTGGCGATGTTAGGCGTCGAACGAATAATTTAGGCAAAAATATCGGTTTTTCGAGCAAACTACTCGGATCATAATGAAACCACAGCCATTCAATCCGAAAAAAATCACCGAGTATGACTCCCCTAGAAGGGACTTCTTACGGGACTATGGCCTCAAAATCCCAAATTCCATCGTTTACTATTTTTTAGGATTTTTTTTAATTTTTCATAGTCTCCAAAAAATTCCATCGTTTAAAATTTTTTAGATTAGTTTTGATTACTTAATGAATTTTTAGTATCCTTTTCATAACACTTTTAAAAACAAATTAAAACAAATCATTAACAACTCATTGTATATATGTAATTGGGACATATATACGATGGGTTAAATGGTGTCATCGTATATATGTCCCAAATACATGTTTACGATTGACTTTTAAAAAAAAAATACATTTCAAAGGGGCATTTTGGGGATATCATATTCTGTGGGGGTATATGGGGAAATGGTGGGGGTATGAAAAAAACAACCCATATATATATATGGGTTAGATCACGGTGATTTCATGAAAAGAACTTACTATGTTGTAGTATACATTGAATGGGAGGCATTCTTTTATTCTAAAAGAAAAGCTGAAGTTGTTGAAAGATCAATTGAGGAAATGGAATAAGGAGAGCTTCGGGATAAGGGACTTGTGCATTGATAATATAGTGAATGATTTAAACGAGGCAGAAAGATTGGCAGCTGAAGGGGGTTCTCCAAGGGTTGAGCGGCGTAGATTGTTGAACAATGAGTTTTGGAAAGAGTTGCAAATTAAGGAAAGACTGCTTGCACAAAAGTCAAGGATCAAGTGGTTGGCAAAGGGCGATGCAAATAGTAAGTTCTTTCATGCATGTATTAGAAGCAATAGACGTAGATTACAGCTAGTAAAACTACAAGTGGGAGATCATTGGATTGATGAGGTGGATGGAGTCAAAAGGGTGGTTAAGGATCATTTTGAGGAAAGTTTCAAAGAAGAAGTATTTACACGGCCCACTCTTGATGGGGTATTCTTCAAACAGGTGAGTCAAGAAGACAATGACATGTTGACAAGCCCTTTTACAATGGAGGAGATCAAACAAGCTATGTGGGATTGTGATGGTAACAAGTGCCCGCGGCCGGATGGTTTCAATTTCAATTTCATAAAGAAGTGTTGGGATATCATTAGTCCGGAGGTATTTAATTTCTTTTCCGAGTTTCATTAAATGACTAGGTTGCCCAAGGCTATGTTTGCTTCCTTTATGACCCTTGTTCCAAAGAATAAGAATCCCCAGAAGTTAGATGAGTATAGGCCCATTTCCCTTATTGGGTGCATGTACAAATTGCTGTCAAAGGTGCTTGCTAGTAGACTTAAAAGGGTTATCTCAAAGGTTATATCCGAGAATCAAAACGCTTTTATAGGTGGGAGTAACATTCTTGATGGGGTGGTGGTGGTGAATGAAGTGATTGATATGGCTAAAAGATTAAGGAAGCAGTGCCTAATTTTGAAAGTAGATTTTCAAAAGGCTTATGATACAGTAAATTGGGGATACATGGATTATATGTTGAGACGTATGGGATTTAATGCTTTGTGGAGAAGATGGATGAATGAGTGTGTTTCCTCAAATTCTATTTCGATTTTAGTTAATGGAAGCCCCACGGAGGAATTCGTAGCACAAAAAGGAATTAAGCAAGGTGATCCACTAGCTCCGTTTCTTTTTTTACTGTGGCAGAAGGTCTTGTCGGGTTAGTACATAAAGGTGAAGAGGCCGGGTGCATTAATGGATTCAAAGTTAGTGATAGGCTGTCAGTATCTATGTTGCAATTTTCCGATGACACCATTTTCTTGTGTGATGGTAGAGACAGGTGCATTTGGGGTTTGAAGGCGGTTCTAAGAAGTTTTGAAATGGTTTCGGGGCTTAAAATTAATTTTGCCAAAAGCAATGTAATTGGGCTGAATATGGAGGAGAGTGTAGTGAATGGGATTTCATCTTTCTTGGCATGCAAAGTGGGTTCGGTACCGTTTAAGTTCTTGGGGGTTCCGGTTGGGGCCAATCCGAGAAGGGCATCAACATGGCAACCGGAGATTGATTCCATGAAAGCGAGATTGTCCTCATGGAGAAGTACAAAGTTATCCATCGGTGGAAGAGTGACTTTAATAAACTCTGTGCTATCCTCCATACCATTGTACTTGTTCTCTATGTTCAAAGCCCCTAAAATGGTTATCGGTGATATACAAAAATTGCAAAGAATGTTTTTGTGGCGAGGAGATATTGAAAGGAAGAAAATGGCATGGGTTAAATGGGAAATTGTGTGCAAACTGGAACATCTAGGAGGGCTGGGAGTAAAGGATCTTGAAGTGTTTAATTTATCGCTCCTTGCAAAATGGAAATGGAGGTTAACATCGGAGGATGATACTCTTTTATGGAAAGAAATATTGAATGTGAGGTATGGTGATATTTTTTCATGGAGTAATGAGCTACCTCCCGCTGCAGTGGTGAGAAAAATATCGTTGTGGTGGCGTGACTTGGTGTTGTTAGGTGACGGGTTGCCGATTGGGAGAGGTTGGTTCGACAATGTGGCGAAGCTGAAACTGGGAAACGGTTCTAAAATAAAATTCAGGACAGGTAAGTGGGCTAGAAATGAGACGTTAGCTGAACTGTACTCCTCGGTCATGGATGTCTCGGGCACGAAGGAGTTCACGGTTGCGGAGATGGGCTCGTGGGAGGGCTCGGGCTGGGTATGGGATCTGCAGCGGTTGGTCTTTGCTCTCGCTATCGCTGCTCTGCGCAACTGAACGTCGATGCATGGGTTTATTGACGATTTGTTGCGTGGAATACAAATTCACAAAGACAACATCCCGGTCCAGTTTATATATGTTCTTTGGACACGATCGGTGGCTTCACGGTGAAGTCGTGTTATGAATGGGTTAGTAATTATCTCCGTGGAAATGCTCCAATGCACGTGGATCCGATGGTTCAGGCTTGTGGATCACTTTGGAAATCAGATATTCCTCGAAAGCACCGATGTTCGGGCTGAATATTGTTGATGAACAAGCTGCCTACTAGAGAAAATCTGCACTTGAGAGGTATTTTGTCATCTCCATATGAGCTATCGTGACGCTTTTACGCTTCCAGAACTTGAGTCCGCTTTGCTTTGTCTTTTGTGGGTGTCTGTTTACCCGATCGGTTTGGCTTGGTGTTTTTATATGGTTGAACTTGGATGGAACATTGGAGGATGAAGTTATAACATCCTTCCAACAGGTTGGAGGGTGTGTAAAGGGGAAGAAAGCATGCAGGGTCAGACACATTTTTTGGGTTGCTTCAATGTGTCAATTGTGGTTGGCTAGAAATAGGACTATTTTTAAGGGTGGGGTAGCTAAAGTAAACTCTATCATCAATTCCATTAAGTATGTGTCTTGGAGTTGGTTTGTTGCAAGGAAGGGGAGAAATAGTGGGGTATCCTTCTCTGATTTGTGCATTTTCCCCTTGGGGTGTGTATTATCATTGTAACCAATCCCTGCTATTGAGGTACTCTTTTTCCCTCCTTGGGTCTTTTTCCCAAAGGGTTTTGGCTCAGGGAGGTTTTAATGAGGCCTCTCCCCTTCCCATTTTCTTGTAAGGGTTGGGTGCACCCCTAGTGCCCTCCTTATTCATATCATTTGCTTATCTAAAAAAAATAAGCCGCACACACATTGACGGCAATGCACACGAGGAGTTTGAGGAATTTGGATGTTAGTTCTTGACGACGTGAGAGAGCTTCGGAGCAGAAAAAGGAGATTGAAGACTCAGAATAAGAATTTCTCTAATTTTTGGGTTATTTTTATCTCTGTAATTCATGACTCTAATTTCTATTTTGTTGTTCTTGACTATTATGGATACCTAAGTCCTCTTCTAGGGTCTTAGGTGAATCTTGATTGCTTAGAGACCTTTTTATGTTCTAATTTCTGGTTTGAGTTCCTATCTTTATTTCAATTAATATTGTACTATTGATTTAATCACATATTTAGGATTGATTACCCTTTGCATGTTCATAATCAATTAGTTGATTAGCGACCGTACTACAACTAGTTGGTGGACCTATAGGATAATTGGGGCTATAATTAATGAATGACCAAACTTTAATTTAGTCTTCCAATCATTAATCTTTTTCTACTTTATGTTTTTCTTAAATTTAAATTCTAGTGTGACCAAACTAGGGTTAATTTAGGGAAAAGAATATTAATCGTGAATGACCAAACGGATTAATAGTTTTAGTAAAGGAATTGGTAATTGAATAAAATAAAGAAATTCAGGTAGAATTAAACATAAGGGAATCGAAGCTTGCAAATGAAACCGCAACCCTAGACTCTCTCCATTAATTCAATCTTGCATTTTAATTATTGTTATTTATTTCTATTTACTTTGTTTCTATAATCATCAAACTATTTCTTCGTCTAAACATTAAATAATCTCGATTAGTTTGGTAATTGCTAATTAATCTCTGTGGAGACGATAATCTTTTCTACTACTTTTGCGAAAGAGTACACTTGCTCTAAGTGTATTTTTAACGCAACAAGTTTTTGGCACCGTTGTTCAGGATCAATTTAGCAATATTAAGCGAAAAAGATTTTTATTGTTTTAGAAAAAAATTTATCATGTTTTTATTTTAAGTTTTATTTATTTATTTATCTTATTAAAAAAATTGATAACACTTGCCCAAGAGCTCGTTGCAGTTCACTTTGTTTTGTAGAGAAAAATCTAAATCATGGTTAAAACTCTTGGAGATTATATTAGAGAGGCAGAGGCAAAAAGGAATTTGGAGAGGTTATCTTGGTATATGCCTTAATGTCAACGCCCATTTTCCCCTCCTCTTTATGAACTTTATTCAAACTATTGGGATGACTATGAGTCACCTCCTTATTCCTCCAACTGGGATAATTATGAGCCACTACAAGTGCAGAGGAAAGAGGAGGAATCTGATATCGATGAGTTCTTGGTCAAATTTATGGAGCAAACAAATGAAAGATTTGATAGATGTGAGAAAAATTTGAAGCAGGCAAAAGAAAGCTTTGATAGTTTGAAGAATCAATTGTCAAAGGTTGTTGATATGGTAACAACTCAGTTGGCTCAAGAAACACTTTATTTACAAACAAAGTCTACCCCAAATGAAGAATCTGAGCAATACAGAGAAAGTATTCTTAAGAGTGATGAAGAGTTCTATATGGAAGATAATTTAGAGGAAGAAGCTCTCAAGGAAGATGAAGAGACTTCTACTGAAGGGAGTCATATTGAAACAAAAGATCCTAACAAATGGTGAATTTGTGAGGAAAAGGAGAAAGATCAATTAATTCATGATTTGGAGGAAGAGGAAAAAGTCGGTGCCCCAATTTTTGGGCAAGTTTTCTTAACCATTGGTGATGCTGTAATTGAGGTTCACAGGGGAAAGTTAACTTTAAGGAGTGGTAAAGAAGATGATGTTATTAAAGTCTTAAATTCCAATGAAAATTTCTCTTCTTTAACTTCTCGTTATTTTGGTGATGTTGAAATTAATATTTCTGGTGATTTAAAGATGCAGGACCTTTTGAAAAAAATATTATCTTGCAGGATCCTAGCATAGTAGTGGATGGAGATAAAATAAAAATTTCACAATCTTTTGAAGTTCATCCGCCACGTGGAAACAGAAAAAACAATGTCAACCACATGGTTAGAAAACCAAGAAGGTGTACTGCGTTAGATGTAAAATTTGCTCTTGGAGAGCCACATGATTGAGCACCAACTATCTTAAGGCTCGTGACGTTAAACAAGCGCTTCGCAGGAGACAATCTGTGTTTTATTTTCTATTATTTTTGTTTTGTTTTTAGGAATAAGCTCAGATTGCAAGCACTCTCAGGGAAGTCACTCTTACTCTCTCTCTCACTTATTTATTTTTGCTCCTATTTGATATTTTGTATTGAGGACCATGCTTCATTCTAGTGTGGGGGAGGAGAGTTTATATTGTCACTTGATCTCTATTAATGCACATACCCACCGTATATTTTGATAGCATTTTTTCTGGCTTATTTTTGTACTTATGCTTCCAGTTGAAAAAATATTGAGATTTTGTCTTTAGGGGATCCCATAATTAATTTACTTGACAGACTTGTGCTTAATTGTAACTGTGAGAATGACAAATGTTTATTTCAAGTATAGGTGGTGAAATCTGATTCTGTAAATGTTTTTATTAAATCTAATGTGGTAATATTTAAACTACTCTTAATTCAGAAATCAGATTGGAATGATTATTGTTTCCCTTAAAACTAGAATTAAAATAGTGGACTAACTTTACATGCACATATAATGTCTTAAAACTGATTCTCCTGCAGTATTTTGTTGATTGTGAACAAATGACTCTTTCTTTTTGGTTTAACTCAGTGCCATTTTAAACTAGATATGTTTATCTACAACTTAGGCTTTGGAATTTCTCAATTACATTAAAAATTGAGCAAATTATGTTTGTCTTAATTAGGTGTTTAGTTGTTCGAAAATATGCAAAAATTTATGCATATCTCTTCTTTTAATCTTTGTTTACCACTTGATTGTATCTTTAGTTGTAAATTGTCTAAGTTTGCCATAGACATTGGTTGGTCGGGGTCCTATTATATTATACAAGACAGAATCCATTCGAATATGTTGTTTCCTCGTTTGATATAGAATATGTATGCATCTTGTTAGGACTGACTGAGATTATTTTTCTCACCTCACTCATGTTTTCTTTCAGATAAGAAAAAGCAGCCAGAAGTTTGAACGGTTTAGAGATATGTGATGTCTCCATTCGAAATGGAAACATAGTAGTTGTGTTCACTTGTTTTGTTGTCTCAAAAATTAAAGTGTACCAGACATACTTTATTCTCACTACTACCTTTGAGTAGTTAAGTACTTGTAGGATGTTTTGATTTGACGTAACATTTTGTAAGTTGTTCTAAAAGTTACGCGTACCTTTAAGTGTTATATTTTATTCACGACTAGCTATTGTTGATTAAGGTGTTACACCTCTTTATTTGGATTGAAGGTTAATTATTATGAATCATGTTAATATGATTAAAGATGTTGAATGACATCTTTTACTTGTGAAAAGTATTTCGGAAATTGAATTGGAAATTTTATGAAAAAACGAATTTACTCGTTTCTCGTATTTCTTCACTTTTTATTACTTTCGGGGTAAAGGGTGTCACAAACGGTGGTGGATGACTTCAAGTCTCCACGCCTTGAGGTGTCTCTGCAAAGACACTCTGATGCCTAAGTCAATTTAGGGATAAAGGAAAATAAGAGGAGAGTTTATGAGATTTTAGGTCAGAATTAGACGTTACCAAATCTGGGCTGAGAACCCGTATCTAAAATAGTGCAGTGCGGTTAACCCTAGATGGAGTAATCTCCACTAATTTCGGGGTGAATGTCCTGGTCTCACAGAATTATTATCGTAACAAGGTATTCAGATCTTATATTACATTGACCTCTGTTGAAGGTTTGGAGAGCTCAGTTCCTAGGTAGCCTACTCAGAGTAGTGTTCGATAATTGATTCTTACACTTAGCATATTTTGTGTTACATATAGACATTGATAACACTCTTCCAAGAGCACTCGGATCCCTTATTACCATAATGGTTGTCGGCTCGTTCCGCAACAAGAATTCAATGGGGAGCTCACGGTGGAGTTTGGTGGTGCAAATACCATTATAAAATTAAAATAATTAAGACCATTTTACATCTTATTATCACCTTTAATTCTTACATCTTATTATCACTAACATTTTACAAATTCCCATTTCATTAGCTGCCTTTTTTCAATACTATATGCACGAGTTGGACTATAACCTAGTTGGACTAATTTGGAAACATTGGGCAATTTACTTTATATCTACTATTTCGTCTGATTTTTGGTTCCTAGTCTAATTTTATTAGTTGCCATGATTGGGGCTATAGTACTGACTATGCATATGACTACTCAGGTAAAAAGATAGGATGTTTTCCGACGAAATGCTATTGATTTTAGGAGGACTATAATGAGGAGGACGACAGACCTACTCACAATCGACTAAAAGGAAAGTCGCCCGGAGATATTGAATTGGCAACTCAAATTCAGTTCATTTATTTAACGAGCAATTTTTTTAGTTCAAATTCAGCTCTTCTAACTCATGAACCAAGTTCTACAAATTATTTATCGAGTCGAATTTTGCACTATGTTCTAGTTGATTCGATTTATTAACCTTATATAAGAATTTTGGTTCTTAAAAACTATACTAACAACAAAAGGTGTCAATTCTGGTGGGAGCATGGTAGGAATTAGGGGTGGACAGAAATTGCTAAACCGACATAACCAACCCGAACCGAAAAAGAAAAAAAAAGAATGGGTGGTTTGTTTAGGAATTCGGTTAAGAAGTGGCCCAATTCGGTGTGTTTATGGACAGTAATGGTCGGTGGCGGTGGGCTCTCTCAAACCCAACTCTAACCGAAACCGACCGGCCCAATGAGTGTTAAACGCAAGCAGCCTGAAAAAAACTAGGGTTATTAACAATGACATAAAACGCATCCGTTTTTCAACACAGCATAAACAAAAACACAACACCACGCAGCGTTTCTCACTTTCACTCTCATCTTCTCCAACGAAACCCTAGCAGAGAACTCGTCTCTCATCTTCTCCAACGAAACCCTAGCCGCAACTCACCACCCTATCCATCCATCTCCGACGAAACCCCACAACGAACGAAACCATCATTGTAACTCCAATGAAACCCTCATAGCAACTCTCTCACAGAGGAAAGGAGCTTCTCATTATCTCTTTTAAATGCGTCTTCGTTTGGTTCCTTCGAAGAGGTAAGTTCTCTTTCTCAGTTTTTCTTCTTCTCATCATATTGTTGTTCTTTTGAAGCTGTTTATTTTGTTTTCTTTGGTCGTATTTTGTGATTTTTGATTTCAAACATAGGGTTTCATGTATTTTTGTTTTGAGTGGTCTGGATTTCATATGTTTTTGAACTATATCTATGGCTTCTGAGTTATATCATGTTTTATGGTTGTATTATGGTTTTCATCTTTGTTTCTCTGTGTATTAGGGTTTCTATGTTTAGGGTTTATTGTTTTTCGTTTTTTATGGCTTTTGCAAAATCTTTGTTTCTCTGTTACTAAACTCAATCTCTGTTTCTCTGCTTACTACATGTTTTATGCAACTTGTTTATTGATTTTTTTTGTTTCTTACTATATTGATTTTAATTTGTTCACTAATTTTGAAATGTTAACTTTGTTAGGAAACAAGGGTGGGACAGCAATAAGGAAGTAGTCAGTGATAAGGTATATTACTTATATATGATTTGTTGTATGCTACTTGTTTATTGAGACATTTGTTGTTACATTATTATTTTTTGTTTCAGATTAACAATTTAAGGAGTTATATGATGGCTAAGTTTCAAATATTGTCAATATATCTGCTAATTTTATGATGCCTGTGTTGTGGCTGATTTTATATGACTTCTGCTAATTTTAGGAGTTATATGATGGCTTATTCTAATTTTATATGGTTGTGTTGTGGCTGATTAATTTTGAGTTTATATGGCTGAGTTAGACTAACAATTTTCTGACTCTCTTTTCAAATGATGCATTTTTTAGGAAACAGGGGTGAGAGAAATCAGTAACATAATAGTAAAGGTGAGTTGTTAGCTAGTTTTTCTGAAAGTTTTTTACAAGACTTCATTTATGTTTCTGTTACTAATTAATCTTTTATTATGTTGTTGATTAATTAATTTAATGTTTGGGACAAGGAGGGAGCAAGAAGCAGACCATCTTTGAGGTAGAAGGTAGACTAATTATATTGATAGGTTCTATGCTACTTTGATTTTATATGCTACTTTGCTACCTGAAATATATGCTACTTGCTTTTATATGTTAGAATGTTAATTTTGTATGTTAGTGATTTAGCAATTGATCTAATATGCTAAGTTTGAAGCAAGCAGTGTCTATAAGTTCATTGTCTCAAGTTTAAAAAACAAATTAGCTAACAGAAAGAAGAAATGTTTGATCACACAAGACAACTGAATTTTAAAGCTTTTGTTTTCTTATGGTGGAGTAAAATAATTAGTGTAGAATTAAGTAGATTTACTTATACATTATAAATCTACATAATTTCTTTTGTGACAAAAGAGAACCAACAAGCCTTAAAACGAAGTTTTTTCTAGTTGGGGAAACAAGGATTTTAAACACATGCTTCACCATGCATGATACTAGAATATGTGATGTTATTAAATCTTGCATGTTATTGAATCTGTGATGTTATTAACTTTGATTCTGATCCTAGTACTACTTTGATTTTAGAAATAGAATGTTTCACTTGACACTTGATCGTACCTGATCGATAGATGTATTGCTAGTGGTTCCTTAGCTCGGTCGCTGGATGTCTTGACGTCTGGATCTGGGACGCGCCTGGGTGGTACCTGCGCAAGCACTCCGACGCCCAAGTCAGCAATGAGCAGTGAATAGTAAATAGTAATAAATGACGTACCTAACTCCTTGAGATTCGTGCCATATTTATAGTAATAGTTATTGGGCCATGTTGGACTGCATTGGGCCTTGAGCCCACTCTAGAACAGTTGCCCCCCAAGCCTGGGTCGCCGAGAGGCGGGCTAAGGCTTGATTTGCTGCCCCGAATGATGTTAAAAACAGCTGAGTTGTAACCAATGAACGGCCTCGAGGTATGGGAGCTGCCCAGTGTAACATGGCTTGTCGAGCGGCCTAAAAGTTGCGGCCGACCTGACTATTTTCTGTGTCATGAGTGCTGAGGGGACAGCTGATTTACTGCTGTGATTTTTCACGCATTCCAAGGTGACGCTTGGCTTCCCCAAGGCGTGTCTCTTCGCTCCCCCCTGACTGATTAATGAGAGAAGGCGAAAAGGTGCGTCTCTTCGTTTTTGGGCCTGAAGTGCCCATTGGCCCACTATATAAGGTGGTGGGGTTTTGGAGGAAACCACTCTTCACTCTTGCCTCATTCTCTGCTCCGAAAGTTCGAGAACGACCTCGCTGGCTCGCTGTCTACCGTTCGTTGCTCGCTCCGGGAACAGCTCGCCCGTGCCCCCTGCGCCAGATTCATCTACCGGCCTCACAGGTAACACGAACGTCCTTAATTTTAATTGCTTATTTTGACATTCCAACCAATGGAGGGTAGCGGTCGGGACGCGACCGTGTCGCCCCTCTAATTGTGTGCTCGATCTTGACCGCTTCCCTCTCTGCAGGTTTACTCTGGCCCGGACGAAACAAACTCGCCGCATCTCCGGGAGCCCGGCCGTTTCTATAGCTAAAGCAATGGCTCAGCCGAGTTCTCCTCCAGTAAGGTCGCCGTCCCCTTCTAAAGATGAATCACCCGCGTTTCCGCCCGGTCGGCCGTCTTCAAAATCCAAAAGCGGTCGCCTGAACTTGAGTTCGACCTCGATGTCGTCTTCCGAATCCTCTCGGATGTCTGACCGAGCTGAGGTGGTTCCAAACCCTGGGGAGGCTGCGGAATGTTCGACCTCCTTTCTTTCCGAGACTACAGTCGGTGCTCAGGCCGTTGAGAATCCAACGCCCTTGAAAGAAAGTCGTGCGGCGCGTCCAAGACGCAGCTTTGGGGCCGAATGCAGTTGATCTCCGACGTGGCGCCGAGCAAGATATTTCTTGGGTTTCAAATCTTAAGGAATCATAGGAGTAAAGTCCGCCGCCATTCCTCGGACGAACAAGACTTGACCGCCCAGTTTTACGTTGAAGGCTGACGGGTGGAGGGCATGAAAAAGGATGAGAACATAGCGACCTGGCATGATGAGCTAAAATTTACAATGTACCGAGTCGTCTTTGAGCGGATGGGGATCGTCCCTCCCTTTACGAAATTTCAACGACAAGTCCTTCGCTACCTTAAGGTCGCACCCTCCCACTTAAACCCGAACGCCATGCTCATTCAAGGTTACGAGGATGTCCTAACAGCCATTGGGCGGCGGTCTCATTGAGGCTATTTTTTACCCTCATGGAGATGAGCTATCTCTATGAGCCTGGTACCAAAGGGGTCCGTAAAGAGGCCGTCTCTCTGAAGAACAGGTCGCAATACAACTTTTTCAAGCCGTACATGGAGTCTTTGCCAAGCGGGTGGAAGAACGACTTCTTCTGGGCCGTTCCTTACACGATGGAAGCGATGAAAGGGATCGCCACTTTGATACACAGGAAAAAGCTGACGCCCCAGGCCGGCCAGGCCCGGTCATACGACCATTTTTTGAAGAAACTCGGCGCGATTCTTATAAGGAAATCGAGCTCAATATTGGGGACATCGATCGATCCACGTGCTCGGTAGGGTCGCCTCTTGCGTCCAGGGGGGTCGCATTAAAATCAATAAGATAGTAGACGCCCGTGGCACAAAGGCGGTCAAAGCAGCTATTGGTAGATGTTTTAAGATTTATTTGCTTTGGAACATTGTTTGTGTAATTGCTAACTCGCATCTTGCTTTTTGCAGCTGAAATGGCGGGCGTTCAGGATTTTGACTTCTTTTCCAGGTGGTCCGGTGAGGATGGGGATAATTCTCCCCTGAACGGCCACGCATCTCAAAAAAGCTGGTTGACGAGCCTTTACAGTTAATCGGGCTGACCACTGCGACCAATCCCGACAAAACGTCATCTCCCCACCACTACTACCATTGAAATCGACCAAACGAGGGCACCAAGATGATTGCGACCTACCGAGAAGAAAAAACACAAGGGCCACCGGCAAAGGTCATTCCACCGGTCGTCTAACTCGGATCTGCGCTTACTTTGGGGACGGGGATCGTGCTCGCTTCAAGGAAGAGCCTTTTAAGGTGATTCTTGATGTGATGAAGGCGCCACCAACTCTTCGCAAAAATATCAAGAGGGGAAACCGATCGTCGAGAGGTAGGCGAGCCTTAAGTAAAATTTCTTATCTTGAAGACGATCCGTCGATACACGCCGCTTAAACCGCAATCGCTTTGTTGTCCTTGGACGAGAAATGAGAGAAGAAAGGGATCACCGCTCAAGAAACTTGAAGAGGTCGAACCAAAGGTCCAAAGCAGTCGCTACATTCGAGCGTAAACTTCGTGAAGCCGAAAATTCGATGGCGGCCTTGGTGATCGCTCAAACCGGCGCCGGCGGCTCGGGACAATGCGATCATTGCCAGGATAAAGCGGTCGGCACGAGAAAATTGAAGTCAAGAGGAGGTCGGGCGCTGAACGAGAAGAAACAAGAATTGTTTGATCGTTTACTTCTTTGAAGACCAAATCAACGCTGCGGGAGAAGGAGAGAGATAAATATAGGGATCTCTTCAAGGAGGCCCGTACTAGGGCTTTAGGGGCGGCCAAGTACCAATTTACCAATGCGGTTGACCAGATAAAGCTTGTAAACCCATCCCTGTTTGTTGATGAGGCCGTGGTCAACTATGAGCATTGTGTGGTCGGTCAAGAGATCGTTCTTCCTCAGAAAGTTGAAAGAGGGAAGGTCGTCCGTGAACGGGTCGTTGTCTTCAATGCCGATCAGTCTTAATCATTGTGTTCACCCTACCCGCCTGCGAGCGGCTTTTGTTATTTTGAACTTTCTCCCGCCTGCGAGCGGTCTTTCAAATGTTATGAACTATTTTGTCCGCCATCGAGCGGTTGGCCTTAATTTGTAATCAACTGAAATTTCTTAGGTAACTAATGAATGTTCACTATTTTTGTGGTATCCGAATGTGTCGGCCGTTTAATGGCACTTACAGGCCGCTACTCGCAGCTAGTTTGTTTTAAGCCGAGTGATGGCACCCTTTTAAAATTGCAGGCCGCTACTTACAGCGGCTCGCTATAGGTTACACGATGGCATTGTTTTACGGGACGCTACTCGGAGCGGCTTGCAAAGGCCATACGATGGCATCTTTTTCAAGTTTTACAGGCCGCTATTCGGAGCGGCTCACTATAGGCCATACGATGGGATCTTTTTTAAGTTTTACAGGCCGCTACTCGAAGCGGCTCGCTATAGGCCATACGATGGCATCTTTTGTTTTACAGGCCGCTACTCGGAGCGGCTTGCTGTAGCCATTCGATGGCGTCTTTTTAAAGTTTTACAGGCCGCTACTTGGAGCGGCTTACTATGGGCCATACGATGGCATTGTTTTACAGGCCGCTACTCGGAGCGGCTTGCTGTAGCCATTCAATGGCGTTTAGTGTCATCTCGGTGACACCTCGGTCGCTCTGTTGCTACTCGCATGGTGAGCGATCGGTCATACAATCGTGCATGAGATAAATAACACAAGTTTTAAAAGGTCAGGCCTCTGTAAAAAAACCCTGTGGGGAAAAAGAGCGCCCGCCTGCTTTTCATTGATTTCTGGTCGTTCGATACATTTTGCATTTATACATAGTATTTCCTCAGCTTTTCGGCGTTCCATGTTCTGGCATGGTCGCCCCATTCATGGTCTCTAACTCGTAAGCTCCTCGCCCGCTTTTGTTGATGACGCGGTAAGACCTTCCCAATTTGGCGCGAGCTTCCTTTGCCGAGCGTTCTTGTTTCCAACGCTCACTTTGAGGACGAGTCGCCAATTGAGAATTCTCTTTTCTCGCACACGAGAATTATATCTTGCGCAACCTTCCGCTTGACTAATTGTTCTTTGAGAAAGCTTTGGTTCGTAGTTCGTCTACTAAGTCGAGCTCTTCTCTGGTGGCTCGCTCATTTTCTGCTGCGGTTGGTGGATTGGTCACTCTCCAGCTTAGCTCGCCCATCTCGATTGGGATTACCGCATCAATGCCGTAGACTAACCGGAAAGGTGACTCGCCCGTTGTCAAATGAGGGGTCGTCTGATATGCCCAAAGCACCGACTGTAGCTCTTCTACCCAATTTCCTTTGGCCTCGTCTAACCTTCTCTTTAATCCTCGCAAGATGACCCTGTTGGCCGCTTCAGCTTGGCCGTTGGTCTGTGGATGCTCGACCGAGGTAAAACGTTGTTTTATACCCAAGTCTGCCAACATCTCTCCGAATTTCCTGTCTGCAAACTGTGTCCCGTTGTCTGTTATCAATTGTTGGGGAACGCCGAAACGGGCTAAAACATTGCGACTGAAGAACTTGGTCACTTTGGCCGCAGTGATGGTCGCTAATGGCTCGGCCTCTATCCATTTGGTGAAATAATCAACTGCTACGATCAAAAATTTAAATTGCCCCGGAGCAGGTGGAAACGGTCCGAGAAGATCCATTCCCCACCACGCAAATGGCCAAGGGGAGGTGAGGCTCTGCAGTTCTGAAGCAGGGGCGATATGAACGTCTGCGTGAATTTGACAGAGAGTCAGAGAGTCAGAGTGCAATTCCACCCGTTCGACGTTGAACTCCTTGGCGAGCAATAACCCTGCTATACAAGCCTCATACTCAGCCTGATTGTTTGAAGTGTGGAAAGCGAACGTAAGTGACACCTCCACGACCAAGCCTGAAGAATTTTCCAGTATCAAACCCGCCCCACTTCCTTTGGAGTTCGACGAGCCATCGACGTGTAACGTCCAAGTGGTGATGGGACGGTCGTCTGGGACTGGGGTCATCTCAGCTATGAAATCGGCCAAAATCTGCGCCTTAGCTGCCGATCTTGGCTCAAATTTTATTCCGAACTCACTTAGTTCTACGGCCCATTTGATCATGCGGCCCGCCAAGTTTGGTCGGTGGAGAATCTGTCGTATTGGTTTATCAGTTCTCACCACTATTTGATGTGCAACAAAATACGGTCTCAACCTGCGAGCTGCTACCAGTAATGCGAGCGTCAATTTCTCGATTCTTTGATAACGGGCTTCTGGCCCCTGCAAGACTTTACTAATGAAGTAAACAGGATTCTGCTTGGTGTCGCTTTCTTTGACCAGGACGGCACTTAGAGCTTCTTCAGTAATTGCAAGATATAGATATAGCGTGTCTCCAAGGAGCGGCTTGCTCATGACGGGTGGATTGGTCAAGGCCGTTTTCAGGTCATCCACAAAGTTCGCTTTGATCAAGTCGTTAACTGCTTGGGTCGCTGCTCTGGCTTTTTCTTCGTTCTGAACCCTTCTTCGTTGAGCGACCGCCTTCGCCGACGATCGATCGATCGATAGGCGGTGGCAAGCGACCTCCATAGGAACTCCCGGCATATCGATGCTTGCAAAGCGAACAAATCGGCATACTCGTAGTAGCAAGCGACAAGTTCTGCGACTCGCTTTCGGGAAGGTCGCTTCCAATTTTCACGGTTTTGGTTGGGTCATCACCTAACCAACATCAAGAAACCGCCCATAGGGTTCTCGGTCGCTTGAGTTTGTTCTTTAGTTCACGGGCTAACTCATCGTCCCCTCTCTTCCGGTCGCTTATCCGGGTCATAGCGGGCATCTAAGTCAGCCAGGTTTACTTGGTGTCCTTCCCCCGAACTCTGAGGGTTGGATCCAATGTCTTGAGCGTCACATATGTCCTGATAAATGTAGTGGCTCTTCTTGGCCGCTTCCATATCCGCCGCCAGTGTGGCGACCTGACCATTTTTGTCATAAAATTTCATTTTTAAATGGACAGTTGATACGACTGCCTCAAGTTTCCCCAATGTTGGCCGGCCGATGATGCAGTGATAACACGACTTGATGGCCGACATATGTCCTGACCGTTCTGTAAGAAGTGCTCCCATTGGAGTCGTCGCCGAAAGTGACCAGCAACTCCAAGGTCCCCAATGGGTAGGTGATCGCTCCATTAAAACCAGTTAAAGGAGTTGGTCGTCTTGAGGGATGATTTCGCTGCGATCGATGCTCAATTTTTCGACCAGCTCTTCGAACATGATATCGGCCGAGCTACCCTGGTCGACCAAGATTCTTCTTACTTCAGAGTTTCCCATAACAACAGATACGACCAAAGGAACATAACTGTTGACTCGCCCATCGAGTAAATCCTCATTTCCAAAGGAAATTGGCGGTCTGCTAGAGATTGGTCGTTGCGCTGAAGAAGATCCGACCATAAGAATTTCGTTCCACTTTCTCTTGGTCGCCTTTTTTGAATCCAAGCGATCTAAGGGGTTCCCTCCGTGGATAACCATTACGACCCTACGACCCACTGATCGCTCGACGCCCTCCTCCTCGAAGTTTCTTTTCTACCGCGACTTCAATAGCTTGAGTGGTTGCGACTTTATCCTTTGAACGATCGCGTCGCGTCCTCGCTCTTCTCTCTTCTGATCGGTCGGTTCCTTCCTCTCTGACATATTTTGTTAACTTCCCTTTCTGAATGAGATTTTCTATGTCATCCTTCAGGGCCATGCATTCGTTAGTATCGTGGCCCTTACTTTTGTGATACCTGCAATACTTCTTCGTGAACCGGCCGCCTTTCTTGAGAACGAGCGGGTCAGGGCGCTTTACTTCAACAAACTCGTTATTCTGGCAATCCATGTAGATTTGCGCAATGGGTGTATTCAACCTGGTGCGGTGCTCGAATTTCTTTTGACGAAAATCCGAGCGACCTTCCCTGCGTCCTTCTGGCTCTTTAACTGGCCTACTATGCTCTTCCTTGGGTCGCACACGGGCGCCCTGTCTAGATGCGAGTGTCTCTTCGTAGCTCATGTGGTCGTTGGCCCTTCTTAAGAATGCCCCAAGATCGATGTAGCGGTTGAGAATGAATTCCTCCGCAAACCTATGATTCGCTCGTATTCCCCGCTTGAGATACTTCAATTTGTCTTTGTCGGTTAGGTCGCGGATGGTCTCTCGCCTCGTTGTTGAAGCGGTTGATATAATGTCTCAAGGATTCGCTTCTCACCGAACGAGCGCCGTGTCAAGGTGTTCCTCATACTTGTATCGCAACGGCTGTTGTGTGTAATTGGCCAAGAAGGTTGCAACCAAACCTTCCGTGAAGAAATAGCATTGGGCCGCAAAGATTCCCACCACTCAAGTGCCCGTCCGTCGAGCGACTGGGGAAATAGTCTACACTTCATTGTCGGATTCAGTTCCCTATAACTGCAGTAATTGTTGAAATACCGTATGTGCTTATCTGGGTCACCGCGACCATCGAATTTATTCATATTTGGGGGCTTCCTTAAATCTCTGGGAATTCGATAACGCCTGATTTCCCTTGAGAAAGGCCCATGTCCGGTCGCTAACTCTCCTGACCCATATGGCTGCAATGCATGTAGTTCATTGGTGGGTACTCCGTAGCCGCCCATCATGTGGCCATACAAAGGAGGGGGCTGGAATGACTGCCCTCTATCTCGCTCGTGTGCATGTCTTTTCGACCGGTGGGATGCGTCCCTGTCCTGGTAGTTGTCCAACTCGCCATCTAATCCCACGACCGCTTCTTGACTTGCGAACCGGACGACTTACCGAGAATACCTAGTGGGCGAGCGGTCCGATTCCGGATTGTAACTTGAGTCTTCATAATCTTGGCCGTGTGAGTGGGAGCGCGATCGCAAGACGCCTCGCGAGTGGGAGACCTTCTAGCCCCGACCACGAAGCGCTGGGATCGGTGTGTCGGGCCACCCCGAAAAGGTCGGTTGTTCCTTCCAGGAAGAGTTACATGCTGATTGGAAGGACGCACTTGTCTAGAGGGTCCCTCACCGTCACACGCGCGGCGGCGCGGGATGGATCCCCTTCGTAGTGAGTGAAATAATACGTGCTTCACGGTCGGCAATAATTTGATTCTTGTTTTGCGAGAATGCCAGTAGGAAAGCTTGAGTCACATGCTCGCACACGAGGCATCAATTCTGCATCGACCACTTCGGTCGGCGATTCTTTGAGCCGTGGCCGCAGATTCGCTCCAAGATTGGCCTCGCCGCCTCATGCGGAGGTTCTCGACGAGGTTGTCCCGTGATTCCGGGATAGTTTGTGGGACGCCTCGGGGGTTTCTTTGAGGAGTGCATTCCGCCTGCAGGGTCGGCCCGACGCGCGGCTCGCGTGGCGTGCCTCCTTGGTTGCATGGTGGAAGTGTTCAATTTGCTCCCACCGCGGTCGCCAATGATCGTGCTCGATCGATAGATGTATTGCTAGTGGTTCCTTAGCTCGGTCATTGGATGTCTTGACGTGCTCGATGCGGGACGCGCTTTGGGTGGTACTGCGCAAGCACTCACGCCAAGTCGGCAATGAGCGATGAATAGTGAATAGTAATAAATGGCGTACCTAACTCCTTGAGATTCGTGCCATATTTATAGTAATAGTTATTGGGCCATGTTGGACTGCATTGGGCCTTGAGCCCACTCTAGAACAACACTTATTTTACTTTTCAATCTGTGCAGTCCATTGTTGTAAGGAGGGACTGAAGGGCTGTTTCTTCTTTCTAATTATATACTTTTATTAGCAATTAGCAATTATGGACTTGTTTTGAACTTTTTTGGTTATGGACTATTGGACTTAAGGGACTTAATCATTTGAACTTGAAGACTTTTATTAACGATTTATTTAATTTATGATGATGTTATCATTTAAAAATATGTTTGTGTTATAATTTAGTTTAAAATTTACTAGGACAGGTATGAATATGATATTGGCCATCAATTTAGGCCCATGTATGTTTGTATGTTTGTGTTATGTATAATTTAATTTAAAATTTACTAGGATAGCTATGAATATGATATTGGCCATCAATTTGGCCCACTTATATGCTTGTGTTTGTTTTCAAAAATGTTCTGATAATATGAAGAATTTTAATCAATAGAATCAGCATAGTAATGTAATTTATGTGGTGTTAAAATCAGTTTTTTTAATCAACAAATAAGTTTTTTAAACAGCTAAAAAAACTAGGGAAAAAATTGTTTAAAATAAGCTATGTTAATCAAGAAATCAGTTTTTTTAATCAACAAATCAGTTTTTTAAAACAGCTAAAAAATTGGAAAAAAAGTTTCAAATAAGCTATTGGGCCAGTGAAGGCCCAACCCGCAACTACCCACCCAACAAACCGCCCAATCCGCTAAACCGACCCGTCAAAAACCGATTTTTGTTATGGTCGGAATTGGGCCTCCAAATCCAATCCGCGGATTGACTCGGATGGGCCAGTTTGGGCCCGAATCCGACCAGGCTCGACCGATGTCCAGCCCTAGTAGGAATAGCGCGTACTAAACTGAAACAAAAACAACAAATGGCACACCATGATGTTGAGTGGTGACTAGAACTATTATTATATTCTCTTGTCTATAACTTTTTCATAAGTGAGTTTTAAACTATATATAATCCAATGTATGACCTTGATGTTGGCAATTGGCTGCAAAAAAAGGCTTTTTTTCCCACCCCCTCATTATCATTCCCACCCCCATAAATCCAGTTTCGGACAAAAATGCCCTTAGAAATAGTAAAATTTCGGAATTATGTAAGTGAAGAGGTATTTCCTGGGTTTTTAAGGGTTTTGAATTACCAAAAAGCGAGGTAATTCCGGATGTGAACCGGAATTACCTCGCTTTTGGTAATTCCAAAACCCTCAAACCCCCTACCGGAATTACCTCGTATTTAGGTATTTCGGAAAAAAATATTAATTAAAAACAAATTAAAATTAATTAAAGACGCTGCGTTTTTATTACGAAAACGAAATAATACATGAAAGTTACGAGCGGAAACAACAAAAAAACGTAAAACAAAGAAAATGAAAAGACGGTAGAAATTAGTGAGATGGTGGTTGGAGGCGTCGAAGGACCTCAAAGAACGGCCCTTCGGTTTCGACATACAAATTGAATAGGACTCGCGATCCGAAATATGTCAAAACGATCCATCATTACTCGAACGTCATCGTTGTTCTTCACATCCATGGTGGACCACTGAACACGATTATTATCGCCCATAGTGGGGTAGCGATAAATGATCCGGGTGACTTCTTGCTCGTCACCCTCCAGCTGCACCATTTTCTCTGTTTGTGATTGTGCCCTGATGGAGAAGGGCAGTGAGTGCAGAATCACGAGAGTATTGTGTTATGGTCGGAATTGGGCCTCCAAATCCAATCCGCGGATTGACTCGGATGGGCCAGTTTGGGCCCGAATCCGACCAGGCTCGACCGATGTCCAGCCCTAGTAGGAATAGCGCGTACTAAACTGAAACAAAAACAACAAATGGCACACCATGATGTTGAGTGGTGACTAGAACTATTATTATATTCTCTTGTCTATGACTTTTCATAAGTGAGTTTTAAACTATATATAATCCAATGTATGACCTTGATGTTGGCAATTGGCTGCAAAAAAATGGACGTATTTCCACGAAATTTCGACCATGACGAAGAAAACTTAAAGTATAGAAAAAAAAAATACTAAAATAAAGTTGAAAGCCAAAACATTTCCCTATTAAATTTCAGGATGATTTTCCTTTGAATTATTTTATGCTAGCAATAGTATTCTTTACGTTACGACTAAGAACTCTCCCTTTCTGTGACTTTTATTTTCCACAGACAGAGACAGTTAATACCCGTAACAATACATAAATTAATATTTTTATTCAGTCAACTATGACACATAACCTTCACCAATTAAAGAAATAGGATATTCTAACATAAAATTACTTTTAAGATATATAAATACCCGTAAGCATAGAATGTCGTAATACTTTTTGTTTACAAAAAGCTTTTTTTGGTTACAGAATGTCGTAATACTGTTTTTAAGATTTTTGTTTGCTAGGAAAATCCTCTTTTATGTTTGAACACAGTGTAATTAGCTTTTTACCTCGTTTTTTTGTACTCTTTTTTCTCATGGAGGCTTTTAAGGAGGTCCATTGTACAATAGTGCTCTAACGCTTTCAACGGTTACTTTCTAACGCTTTCAACGAAAGACTAATCTCTCGCTCGTGATTAACATCAAATTTACGCACTAGCCAACACCGAGTTTGTCCACTACAAGAATCGAACCCGAGGACACCAAGTCGACCCCGTGTACAAAAAGTAGATTAAGCCACTCGGTCAACGATGTTGGTTAATATAATTGTGATTTTGTTTACATAAAGAAAATTAATTGAGGTTAAATATTATTTTTAATATTTGCACGGTTAGTTATTTCGCTTATAATTAGGTTTCGAGAGAATACACAATAATATATCTTGATCTACGATAATATTTCACATGTTGTATCAGGTTACAAGCAAGAGAATCAACAAGTGTTGATCCCAGCGGTAACTTGATTTGAAGGTCTCAGTTCGAATTTTGTGTGTGGTAAAAATTTCGTTATAGGAGACGAGAACCACTCAAATTGGCAAAGTTGGTATACACGTGAGTAGCCAAGCAAGAAAAAAAAAAGTTTACAAGCAAGAGAGATTCCCTCAAAAAGTATATTAATTGGTTGACCCTAGTGAAAAGGAATATCTTCAAACTATGAAGTATTTGAAAATTCAAAACAGATTTAACTGGACAATTTTTTTCCATTGTCTTAATAACTAAACTATTTTAAAAGATTTAGTAAGTACCATGTTTAGTTTAATAAATTAAAGTGGAATTGAAAGTAAACTTATAGATGAAAAAGTCAATACATTAGACTTAAAAAAACCAAAAAAGTTAAATTACTCTGCAATGATACATCTATTCTATTCTAACTTAAAATTAATACTAGTCAGAATAGTTCAACGTGTTAAGCACACACCATCATCCTTTTTTGTTTGAAATTTCATACCACTCATCCTATAAATAAACATTCCATAATGTTTGTTTAATTAACTTGTTCTCTGTTTGTGCTCTCACTCCCTTTGTTTGTTCTGCTTCTCTTGCAAATTGATCATCTTCTCAGCAACTTTTGTAGTTATGGAAAGTTTGGGAATTGATTCATCAAATGGTCACAACGTTACTCGTATTAAAAATTCTGTGAGTTTTAACTTGTATAATTTATATTAGTTATTTTTGCACTTACATATAGTATATTTCATCTTTAAATTTGTGTATTGTTTTTCTTATGTGTTTATCATTCTTGATACTGTATGGCATAAAGTTTTAGAATTTTATTTATTTACACCGTCAGTATAAAATATATTTTACAACATCAGGAAATCTTGCAATGATACATCATAAAAGATGTTTGACTTTAATTATTTCAACTACCTTAAAAGTCACCTAGATCATGGTTTTGATTTGTTGATGGTGTAAACTTGTTTATAGTGATGGTGTATACTAATTAAACCCGATGTCTTACATTGTGAATGTAAAATTATTATACATATGAGAGATTCTCTAAAATGTATTGTTTGTATAATATCAAAATTCTCTAAATTCAAAAGTTTATACATTCACATGCATTTAAGCTTTGTTTGGCAAAAAATAGCGGATATAGGATAAAAGATAGCGGATGAGCTTAAAGTATTTAGGAGATAAGCTAGTGATGATAGTGAATAGCTTATAGCGGGTAGTTGATAGCGGATAGGCTAACTGATAACGAAGTCTTTGGTAAAATTATCGGTTGAACTAACTGATAAATATAAAATGACATAAAAGGACATATTTAATTAGTAGTTAAATTTATTTAATCAATATATGTTAATCAAAGTAGGTTCCCGGGGAAAGAGAGGTGGGTCACAATGGACACGTTTAAATACAAAGTCTTTCCTTAGCTAGAACTTCCCTCAAACAACACTGGTTTTTCAAAATCAAGCTGAAGAGATTACTGGTGAGAAATTGTGCAAGCAAGCTATCAACCACGACGTCTCCAGGATAAAACAGCTAAGTCCAAACTATTATGAATTTGTACTGCACTGTGAGAAATTCGCTCTAAGATATACACCCTCAATATGGTTATGAAAACCACTCTTAGCTTGGAAATGCTTCAAGCTTTCTAGAGAAGAAGAAAGTAGTTTAGGGAGAAGAGAGAAAACTTGAGGAGAAAACTCTTGATCGTCAAGTTTGGTGCGATTTGCAAATGAGGAGAAGGTCTCCTTTTATAGGTGAGAAAAGGAGAGATCCGTTGGAGGAGAGTGAAGAGCCAACGGCTCTATCGAATAAAAAAATCGTTGGAAATTAATGGAAATCCATTACAAACGTTTTCGGTTTTATGAGGAAAAAACCCGGTAAAAATTTGACTTGACTCGGTCAAAACGATCAATAAAAAATAAATTTATCTTATTGATCTCCGTAGGAGACTATTTATTCAACTTTAGGAAATAATTTTACCGATATTGCATACTTCTACAGACTACTTTTTATTTTCATATACTTTAAGACTTAAATGGGAACGAGTGTGTAAACTTAGAGACTAATTTAGCGATTTATTCTTAAATAAGTTTGGAGTTAGATAACTTGATTCCTTAATTTTAGTAAATTAAGTCAGGATATTTGGAAAGAAAATTGAAACAATCCTAAGAACCAAAATTTTTGATAATGACTTTTTTTGAACCCCCCTAGCTCAGGGTGCTGGGTCCACCACTGGGCACATAGACTAAAATAATTGTTTGAACCTTTGACGACAGCTTACGCTTCCCAGAGAAGTAGAAGCTCTTTGCCTTCTGTTTCTTTATGGCTGACACAGTAACTTGATGTCTGCACTTTTGATAAAACAAGTAGAAGTAGATATGATTTTCTCGAAATTAAACTGATTTTTGTTTTCTCTTGTGTTTTGTCGAACCAAGACCGATTTGTGAGGGAAAAGAAGATCGTATGCCTCTATTTCTAGAGAGAGATTATCGTTGTTAGAGTTTCGATTAATAAGTCTTAATCCAAGTGGAACACTCTAAAACCCATCATTGAATAGATTATTCTTGTAGATGATATTGAAAAGGGTATGTCTTTTTCAATATCATCTAGGCTCTGGTTATTGTTTTGACCTAGAAAAAGGTTTTTCTTATTGTTTAGGGTTTACGGTTTAGGGTGTAGTCTCTAGTCTCTAGTTATGAAAAAATGTATAAATTGAATATACATACGTATTGAATTGGAGGCTCATTTTTTCATTGTTATTGGCGAAAAGCAGATTGAAGAAAAATCTGAGAGGACAAGCGAATTGATGAGTGGCTTCCAATTACTTCTAAAAGAAATGCAAAGTGGTGGTACTCAGCTTTCCATAATGTCACTGCCATGGTTGGAGCTGGTGTTCTTAGTCTCCCTATGCCTTGTCCCAACTTGGATGGTATATGTCAATTTAAACCCAAATTTCAAATGTAGAATGCCCTTTCTCTAAAAAAAAAAAATAAATCGTTATATATATATATATATATATATATATATATATATATATATATATATATATAGAACGACTTGATAAGAAAATTTGGTTATTATGAGAAATGAAAACACTTAATTATAATCGTAAGATCGAGACTTAATGAGCGACTCGGTTATATCATTAATTACAATATCTTGTATGATTGTTTCTTATTTAACTAAAGATCACAAGGAATGTTGTAGTTAATGACATAATCCGAGTCGTTAATTTTAATATAACGGTTTTGTTTAATTATTTTTGTTTAATAATAATAAACAAGTGTTCTCACTTGAGTCGTCTTTATATATGCAAGCAATTTGCTGACTAGACAGACACTTTGTGTTTTATAGGGGTCCAGGTGTAACAATACTTATCCTCTCATGGATAGTCACACTATACACATTATGGCAAATGGTTGAGATGCATGAAATGGTTCCAGGAAAACGTTTTGACAGATACCATGAATTAGGTCAATATGCCTTTGGTGAAAAGTTGGGTCTTTACATTGTGGTACCTCAACAACTTGTGGTAGAAATTGGAGTAAACATTGTCTACATGGTAACCGGGGTACATCATTGAAGAAGTTCCATGATACTTTGTGTGTCCAAGTTGTAAAAGATCAAATTAACATTTTTCATTATGATCTTTGCTTCGGTTCACTTTGTATTGTCCCATCTCCCAAACTTCAATGCTATTTCTGGAGTTTCATTGGCTGCAGCAGTCATGTCTTTCAGGTAAAATATTTTTTCAATTCTACATATGCCCTTGTTTTATCTATGAAATTTATCCACAAGCTTAGAATTTGCTAGTTGAATTAGAATAACACATCTTAGAATTTGGAGTGGGTCTAACTCAATCCTACAAAATCGGCTTTTAAAGTGAGGGTGACTCCCACTTATAAACTACTTTTCAGGTCATATCACATCTGATGTGGGTCAGGACTCTCAACACACCCACTCACGCCCAAGACTAGACAACTAGAGTGTGACCCGAGTGACCCGATAGCGGGTTTCCTAACAGATCTAAGATATCTTTGTGATACCATCTTAGAATTTGGATTGGGCCTAATCGAACTTTACAAAACCAACTTGTAGAGTGCGAGATGCCTCCTACTTATAAACTCTTATTCAAGTCATATTATATTCGATGTGAGACTCTCACCAATCACGACTATAGGTGCATCGTGATCTCGCATATCATAAAGAACCACAAACAAATATAGTTAATGAACCTCTATTACGGCTGCCTAGATCGCAATCACGTGTACGCCCCTTTTTAGAAAACCTAAACACAATGGACACATAAGTCAACATGTTAATATATACTTTGATGGTTGTATTTTCTTACAGCTACTCAACAATTGCTTGGGCTGCAAGTTTACATAAGGGTGTTCAAGAAAATGTACAATATGGTTACCAAGCCAAGAGTACTGCAGGAACAGTTTTTAACTTCTTTAATGCTCTTGGCTCCGTGTCTTTTGCTTATGCTGGACACAATGTGGTATTGGAAATTCAAGCAACAATTCCATCAACAGAAGAGAAACCATCAAAGGTTCCTATGTGGAGAGGAGTTGTTGTTGCCTATATTGTTGTGGCTTTGTGTTACTTTCCTGTTGCTATTATAGGTTTTTGGATGTTTGGGAATGAGGTCAATAGTGATATCCTCATCTCTTTAGAGAAACCAGCTTGGCTTATTGCAATGGCTAACATGTTTGTTGTTGTCCATGTAATTGGAAGTTATCAGGTGAATTCTCATTTTTCTAAATCTTTGATTTATTAAATTTAATATTTGAATCATCTAAATCAAGTAGAAAATCAAATCAGTAATTTTAACTTATGAAAAAACCAATGATAGTTATTTTCAAGAGATTCATCATTTTGTTACATTGATTTTTTCATCAAAAGTTAAGATTATTTACTTTATGTTGTCAAAAAAAGATTATTTACTTTACACTCTAAAGAGACCAAGATTCTCTGCAGTCAAAAGTATGACGACTTGAAATCATAACCTTTAAATTTTTTCTAGACAAATAAAAATATTGGTTTCATGAAATCTTGACCCTTGAATAATGTAACTACATGAATATAGTGAAGTAAACTTTAGAGGATCGAAGTCTACTCTAAATTGGGTTCATTACTTTAGAGAAGCTCGATTTGACGTTATAGTTTGAATGTTTATTTCTGAATTCATAACTATCGATCGTTGTAGGTTTATGCAATGCCGATGTTTGACATGATCGAAACATTACTTGTGAAGAAATTAAATTTTGAACCAAGCAAAACGCTTACGTTTTATTGTACGTAATGTGTACGTTGGTAAGTAAACTCTTCTTATTCTATTACTCCAAATGAATCATTTCATTTAGTTACTTATTGATGAAAATTTCATTTAGTTATTTGTAATGACATATATCATTTTCCCCTTTTTTTCAGCATTTACAATGTTCATAGCTATTACATTCCCTTTTTCGATGGTCTCCTAGGATTTTTGGAGGGTTTGCTTTTGCTCCAACTACATACTTTGTAAGCTATGAATAATGTGCAATTTTTTTTGGTATAATAAACAATTTAAAATTTACATGTTAAGAATATGATTTTCCTTGACATTTCATTTTGCAATATTCTTCAGCTTCCATGTATCATGTGGCTTGCAATATACAAACCAAGGAGATTTGGCTTGTCTTGGTGGACTAACTGGGTATTTTTTAGTTTGCTTTTTTTTTTTTACTTTCTATAATTTTATCATGTTATGCCAAAGTTTTATTAATAATATTTATTTGCTCCATTTTTTACAGATATGCATTGTTCTCGGCCTATGTTTAATGATTTTATCACCTATTGGAGGATTGAGGACAATCATAATTCAGGCAAAGACCTACAAATTTTATTCTTAAATTCTTCCCTTTATGAATCAATAATGGGAAGATGTTGTTGTCATACATACAAAAGAATGTATCATTAATTGTTGTTTCCTTTTTTTATATAATACAAACTACATAGACTATTGTTACTTTACCACTCTTTTTGTGATCATTGTATTTTCGTGTATAATTTTGGTTTAAATATCATTTTGGTCCCTGCAAATATGACGAATATCCTTTTTGGTCCCTACAAAATTATTTTTTTTAAAATAGTCCTTGAAAAATTTAAAATTATTCATTTTGGTCCCTGCAAAAAGTTTTCTATTAAACTAGCCCTTGCAAAATTTAGTATTATTCATTTTGGTCCTTGCAAATATAGTGAATATTCATTTTGGTCCCTGCAAAATGAATAATTTTAATTTTTGGAAAGGCTATTTTAAATAAAAAAACTTTTTGCAGGGACCAAAATGAATAATTTAAAATTTTACAAGGGTTATGTAAAAAGTAAACTTTTTGCAAGGACCAAAATGAATAATTTTAAATTTACAAGGACTATTTTAAAAAAATAATAATTTTGCAGGGACCAAAATGGATATTCGGTGTATTTGCAGGGACTAAAATTATATTTAAGCCTAAAATTTTTTAGTAGATAAATTCATTTATAGTCAGTGGCGGATCCAGAAAGTTTCATTCGTGGGGGGCAAGTAAAAAAACTATCTATAATATTTCATAGAATAAAAATAAAATAAGGTTTTACAAAATAAATAATCATGTATGTGACAAAAGAACACCGAAAAAGATATTCATTTTCTTCCACAAATTACAACTTTCTTTCCACAAATTATAACTGTCCTCTACGTGTTTTCATTCTGACTATTTCTTTTAAACAGCTAAATACTATGGGGTCAAGGTTAATTATTTATTGGGGGCAAGTGACTTTTATAGGGTACATCAAAACTATTTTTTTTCTTGGTGGGGTCAAGTGGCCCCACTGCTTATACACTGTATCCGCCCTTGTTTATATTACTATTTGGGTATGGTCGTGGATTCTATGTTATGTGATAAAACTTTCACTTTAGCTAATCCCCGATGCAATTTAGGAATTTAACACTGTTTTTTATATTTAACACCGGTTGTGTACTAGTTTAGTAGTTATTAGTGTAGTAAGTTTGACTTTAAACACATTTTTAGAATTCGTTGTTAAACAGTACTTTTAATGCTTTAAATTTTATCAGCATTGAGGGATTTTAACACTGATTGTAAGCTAAAATTGGTGTTGTTAATGGACTTCTTACAGAAGTTATTGCGTAAAACCAGTGTCATTACCCTTCAGTTTTTTGTAATTTTATTCACTTACAATTATACCTCTGAATTTACAACAATTGAGGCATCAAATTTAAAAAAAAAAAAAGTTTACAAGGTTATATTACACTAATCATGATATATAAAATATTTCTTATATGTACGTACATACTCACTTGCAAGAAAACCGTGGAATAACGTAGGTCGGATTGGGTTTTGCGTCGGTTCAAGCTAGCTAAATTTATTTCTGTCAGAATTCGGCTCGAGAAACTTGTGCGGAGGTGCTAAGCCTCGTCAATTCAACTTGAAGCTCCTACGTGGAGGTGTTAATCCTCATCAATTGGCTCGATGCACTCGCGAGGGTGCTAAACCTCATCAATTTGGCTCGATGCATTCGCACGCAGAGTGCTAAGCTTCGAATAGTCGGCTTGAGGCACATGTGCAAAGGTGCTAAGCCTCATCAATTAGGCTCGCAAATCGCCGGGAGGTTCTAAGCCTCATCGTTCGAGTCTAGGCACCTGCACCAAGGTGGTAACCCTCATTAGTTTGGCTCGAAACACCTTAAACAAGTGCAAAGCCAAATCAATTCGGCTCGACTTACATGATGTGAACTAGACATAGAAGTTCACTAAAAATCCAAGGATCCTTCCATAAATCATAATTTTTCCAAATACAAAGAAACTAGAAAGGGGAAAACTTACAAAATGTGGAATAGAAAGAAATGGTTGAAGAAAGTGAAGGAATGCCACATTCAAGGATGAATGAGAAATTCCATTGTGGACCGCCACAAGCACAATCAAGTCTTGATAAGATCCATGGAGGTTCTAAAAAGAACTAGGAGGAGCAACTTGCTCTAAACTCACAATATCATAAAATGATCAAAGGTCCCTTACATGAAGCAACAACAACCCTTATATAGGTAGAGTTTGACCATGACAACACAAGCATAATAAGGCTTACATACAAGCCCAAAACATGGCCCACTAGTTTAGCACATGCCTACATATTTAAAACCCAAGTTTCAAACTAAATTATAGCCTATTACAATTAAAATAAAATAAAGTTCCTATTAATAAAATTAGAATATCTAGATGCTCTTGCGGTCTGCATCATTCCTTTCTTCTTGAAGAAATTTGACCTCGAATTTGATCTTAGTTGTATCCTACATAAAGAAAGAACTTAAATAAATACCAACGTACCCCCGGGGTCAAATGGAAATTGGGAAAAATCAACATATTTGACAAAGATAAACAACAACCAACTCCATGCAATAGTAACAATGAAAAGTAAAAGATAGGAAGCAATTTATACCTTTTGGAGTAGATACCTATAACCAAATTTACCTTTGTTTGCTTGAACATTGAAATAACAACATTGTTTCTTTCTCCTTTCAAGGTTGGAGGAATAATTGACCCAACATGAGCACTCTCATTGTCAAACTTAGGCAATAGGCACACGTTAGACCATCCCATCATCAAATTTGCAAGATTTTCAAGCACACGGGAAGAGTAAAACTTAAGATGCAAGACAAAAGTTACTCATCATGAATTTAGAAAGCTTCATTGATTCGACACTTGTGTAAAGAATCAAACCAAAAGAAACTTCATTGAGATTAACTTCTTCAAGAACATGGCTTTCTTTGGAAACTTGCAACTTGTGAGTAGCACCATAAAGCACCAAATCATGGGGCACCTTTTTTGAATAATCATCCCTATGCATGCTTAAAAAGAGATGAACAACACTAGGAAAATTGTTAGCATAAGAAGACAAACAATTAAATGGAACTTCAAGTTTAAGCATAGGTCTGACGAACAATGCTCTATTGACATCAATCTTCCTTTTTAAGATATTTTTATTCTCCCCACTTCTTTCTTTTCATTCCTTTTCTTTTCACTCTTTGTTTCTCTTTGACCACACACATGTTCATTTTCTTTCAACTCTTCTTTTTCTTTTTCTATTTTAAGTTTCAAAGTCAACATGTCTTCTTTGGCCTCCTTTGGACTAAGAGGGTGAAGAGTGAATTTGATCCTATTGTGAACAAAAGTGTATTTATTGGATTCACCATCATGAATAACTTTCCTATCAAATTGCAATGGTCTCCCTAGCAATATGTGGCTAGCCTCCATGGGTGCTACATCACATACAACCTCATCACAATATTTATCAATGAAAAATGATATATTGACTTGTCTATTTATCTCTAATTCTCCATGATCACTTAACCATTGCACTTTATATGAACTAGGATGTGGAGTAGTTTCAAGCTTAAGCTTTGACACTAACCTAGTGCTAGCAACATTTGCACAACTACCTCCATCAACTATCAAAGAACATACATTTCCTAGAATGAGACACCTAGTTTGGAAAATATTAGTTCTTTGTGAATCATTCTCATTTTTCTCATAGATCCAACAAACTTACTAACCATGAATAAATCTCCCTCTTGAGTTGTTTTCTTACTTTCACTCTCTTGTGAACTAATGCACCCATTTTTCCTTAGGAACATAATTCTCTTAGTAGGGAAATTTAATGCAATGTGCCATATTCTAAGCATTTAAAATATTTCATGTTTTTTAACTTAGGGTTCAAAGAAGAGTTGGAATTTGTACCTTTACCCTTGGAAGTTGCAACAACATGTCTTTTGGGTGGAGACCCTCCTTCTTGGAATTGTTCTTCCAACTTGAAGAGAGATTTCTTGTAGGCCTTCTTTCTTTGCAATTTTTTTCCACCTTAATGGCTTGGTGGACAAAATCTCCAATCCTTACAAAAGGGTGACGCTCCACTTCCTCCATTATATCTTCATTTAGGCCATCAAGAAACCTATCAATGGTATCTTCCAAAATCTCCTCCACATTAGCTCTAGTCATACCAACTCTAACATACTCATTAACACTTTTACTTCCTTGAGTAAGTCTATGCAATTTGTCATGCAACTCTTTATGGGTGTGAGAAGGAACATGTCTCGTCCTCATTATGGCCTTCAAATCTTTCCATCTTTCAAAAGGCTCAAGTTGACAACTCTTCCTAAGCCTTTTTTCTTTATCCCACTAAATAAGTGCATAATCCCTAAACTCCCACACAACCAACTTCAACATTTGTTCTTCACTAACATCATAGCACGAGAGTATTTGTTCTACTTTAACCTCCCAATCAAGATATGTTTCGGGGTCACTCTTCCCATGAAAGCTTGGAATGCTTACTTTTTCTTTCAACTCATTTTCTCTCACATAATCTTTATGTTTTCTCTCATTTTCTCTATCTCTCCTCTCATAGCCCTTTTCGTTTCTAAACTTTCTATGATTTTCTCTCACATTCTCATCAAACCTCTCATGCATCTTCTAAATTAAATCACCAACCTTATACTCCTAAGTGTCAGATTTTTATATTTATATCTATACCTATATATAAAGAGGATTCCAAAAAAAAAAACAGTCACTTTGGTGTCAGATTTTTCTGACCAAAATACCCTTAGTGTAAGTAAAATTTTCTAATAGACATAACCACCCACTAACACACCATTACACCAACACACCAACACATGAAAGACGGGCCCCGTGGGCCCATCTTTCCCCGCTAGTATATATATATATATACATATATTATATGTATATATATATATATATATATTTATATTTTTTTGACCAAATAAATTTTAAAAAATATATGATTAAATAAACTTATATTAATTTATATATATATATATAAATTTATATTATTATAAATATAAAAAATATAATTGTTAGGAGTATTGGTGAGTATTGGTGATGGAGGTTGAATCTGCAATTGGTTGTCTCATTTCGCAACCACAACATTTGTGTGGGATGTTAGAGGAAGATGGTGTTGGAGTGATTGGTGTTGGAGTGGCACGACCATATCACAATTTATGGTGATGAACATGGAAAACCTACTTTTTTTATGAAATTGAAATTTCGTTCAAATTTATTGTGATTTTGATTTATGTTTCTTTAGCCTCTTGAAATAGATGTAGCATCTAGAAAGTAGCTATGTTCTTAATCATAGATTATGATGCGGCTGTGCCACTCCCACGCCAAATATTCTCTGAAATCTTCCTTTTAACGCCTCATTCAAATGTCATTGTTTTTAATGGAGACGGTCTTCTTATGATTCCACCTGCGCCTCCATGTTCACACAATAACAGTAGATCATTCTTTTGACCTCCATGGTATTGTTCGACATTGAAATCAACCTTTAAATATTGCATTGCAGTCCATAGTGCAACACGCATGGCTTGCGTTATAGAGATAGCATTTTTCGATTGGAATGTGTCTTTGTAATTGCTAATATAACATCATATATCATTTGGTTTTGCGCTTGTATATGTATTTCAATTATTTAATGTACAAGTTTATGTTTGATTCTTTTCATTTTGATTGTATCCTATCTATAATTGTCATGAAGGAGATTGTTATTTTTTATATGCATATATAGATTTGTATCAGTACAATATTTGATAGCTTCTACATATTGATGCTTTTATTTTAATAATGATATGGTACCTACTCATGAAACTTCATCTTGTGTTATATGATGCAATATGTTGTAGATAACAAACTTTGTTGCACATTAGCCTTATTTTCTCAAACTACATACTTCCTAAGCTAAGAACAATTGTTTTTTTGGGTATAGTAAACAATTGTAGATTTTAATCAAGTTAAGGCTTATCCACACAAAAAATCAAGTTAAGTATTTTAGGATTTTTCTTAACAGTTAATTTTGTTATATTTTGTATTATGTAGCTTTGCAATATACGAACCAATGAGATTTAGCTTGTCTTGATGGACTAAATGGGTACTTTGAGTTTGGCTTTTGTTTAGACTTTATTATAATTTATCATTTTATACCAAATTTTAATTAATATCTTTTCTCTATTTATTATAGATTTGCATCGTGTCAGCCTACGTTTAATGATTTTATCAATTATTGGAGAATCGATGACAATCATAATACAAGGAAAAACCTACATGTTTTATTCTTAAATTCTTCTCCATCTATCCTTATGAATCAGTAATGGAAATGATATCAGCATCATCATATATACAAGAGAATGTATCATTTATTGTTTTAACATATCTACATTTTTATTTTGACAGGTCAATGACCAATGTTATTTGACCAATGCCAATTTTAGAGAGCAGTAAAGAGGAGTCATGATGGCCATCTTATGGACAACTGATTATTGATCTTTCTAAATTCTCCTTTGAAAAGCTTTGGCTAATATAATTGTAGAACTTATGAGATTAATAACATGTATTGTATGATATTAAATTTCAATCGAATTTGAAGTATTTTTATGAATTTATTATGAGTCGCTGTATGGAAGGAAATAATTTTGTATATCAGGATTTTAGCATTTGTTGTTTAAACAACCAATGCTAAAAGTAATTTTTCAGGACAATTAGCATCACGTGTTTAAACAACTGATGTTAAATGTAATTTTTCTGGACATTTAGAATCTGGTGTTTAAACAACTGATGCTATATGTCATTTTTCAGACAGCAAAAACAGTGATGAAACACCATTTAACATCGGGTTTTTAAACACCCAATGTTAAAAGTGACATTTAGCATCAGTTATTAAACCGATGTTAAATGTCTAGCTTTTAGCATCGCGAGATTTAGCATCGACAAATAATCGATGCTAAATTTCCAAAATAACTAATGTTAAATGTCTTTTCTGCACTAGTTACAATCCATTGAAAATAGATAGAAAAAAAATCCACTTCACCACAATCAATCTAATAAAAATCAATCCACTTCACCATAACTAATGTTGGAGTGGCACGACCATATCATAATTTTTAAATTTTAATTGATGGATATCTAACCCGTCCATTAAGTTATTTAAAAAATAAAACTTTAAAAAACAAATTTTTTGAAATGATTTATCACTGTAAGCACTGGTGTCAAACACCTCCCTCCACCAGTCGTCGATCAGCCCGCCGTCGTTATGACTTCCGCCCTCTGCCGTTTTAGAAACTGTCCATCGATGTTGCTCTGTCCACTGGATTATTTTTTGCTTACTCTCTTTTTGGTTAGATTTTTTTTCTTGGTTTTAGTACTACATTATGTTTTTGATATCCATAATAGCAACAGTTGGGGTTAAAAGTTTCAGCTACTCAAGAGCAACTGATAAAACATAGAATTTCTACATAACATATAGTTTTATCAATTGAACGTTTGATCACATTAATATTCATATCAAGTAAAAAAACAAAAAAGCTAATGGTTGCAAATTCGTGTAATGATTATGTTTTTAGGCCTGCCAAAGCTACTAGTTCTCCATAATCTTCTGACTAATGTATAGGTCTTCCCAATAATTAGATTGACTATTCTCTTGCTATCTACCTACAATTTTCATTCAAGTGATGAGCATGATGCTCTAAAATCAAAATCTGAACATGTAATCACAGGAAATGTAGCTTGCATTCTAAACATGTGTGGTAAGAAGTCTTGATAATTATATGTATTAATTTGGAAAACATAAGCTCCTCAACTGATGCTTAGTGTGATCATTTTTCTTTCAATTTTTTGGTACTTTATGCAATTGGGTAAGAGGAAAGGTGTCAATGATAATTATCTATGAAGAAAATGAGGTAAGTTCCTTATATCCTCTTCCTATTCCTAATTTAGTCTATATGATTTTAAACTCTTGAGAAAATTCCTACTCTTTTGTGTTCTATGACTTTACTTTTCAAATCAAGTTTCTTTTAAGATAGAAAATAAGTGGAACATCTAAGAATGTTATTGGCTATAGGTTTTGAGAAGATCATGTATAACTTTTGAAGCATGTGCCTAGTGTCGACAAGGATGATATTAATAATAGAGACCCCCTGTGAATGAAAAGTTAACAAGCACTACAAGAAAAACTTGTTTTAGCCACTAGCAATTGCCACGCAGCTTATTCCGTCAGTAATTTGCCACGGATTTGCGACGGCATGTGTAAAAAGTAAGAGCGCGAAATTTCCCGCTGGTGTTTGCCACGGATTTGTGAAAGGACAGAAATTTGCGACGGAGATGCCGTGGCAAGTCCGTGGCAACAGATGGTAAAAGTCACTTTTATTTTTTTCACTCTCGCGTTCTCAATCACTCTCTCAAATCTCTTTCTCAGCCCTCTCGTTCTCAACCCTCGATCCTCTTCCTCTCAAAATCCAGAAATGCCAAAACCCTAAGTTTGAATCAAACAACTTCCTCTCAACTCTCTCGTTCTCAACCGGTTGCATAATTTAACTTCCTCTCAACTCTCTTTTTCTCAACTCTCTCCTCTCATCGCCCGTTTTTCGTTCTGCTCCTCTCATCGTCAGTTTTTCGTTCTTCTCACTCTCGCCATGTCCGATTGCAACTTCATCTTCTCATCGTGCAGGTGAGCCTTCATCTTTTCTCGTTTTTTGATTTTTTTCATTGTCAGTTTCGATTTTGCTTTCTTTTTCGAGTTTCAATTCATTTCCATTTTCTATTTCAATTTCAATTAGAGATCTCAGATTCATATTATTCCTTGTTTCCGTTTTCGTTTTCAACTTAGGGATTTAATCCCACAGATATTGAAAAGGTTAAGATCTGGATATTTTTTTGTTCATTTGTATATGTTTGACAGATTCAGCTATAGATCTGGAAGCATCGATTGTTGGTAGATTTCAACTTAGGAATTAATTGCAATTTAATTGTTTAGGTGAAACCTTAAGGTTAGGGTTTCTGGTCAGATGAAGAAGTTGAGAAGAAGTGTTTATTTCTCTGAAAATTTGACTTATCACATGTTATTTCTCTATTTTTTTAAGTGTTGTATGTTCTTAGAAGCTTCTACTTTACACAACTCATCTTTGCTTAGTTTTGCAGACACATTGCTTAGTTCTGGAAAACCAAAAGCCCTTCAATACTCTTTGGATCTTTTCTATTTTCTTCATGGAGATCTTAGATGGAAACCAAAGTAAGCTCAACTGATCTTTTTTTTATTGCTTGCACACCACTTATGTCTTTGTTTATTTTGGAGACTTGATGTGTAATATATGATTCTTTTAGGTAAATTTTGTGTTTTTGTCTTCCTCTAAGCATATAATAGTTTATTTACTATCATGTTTGATACATGAAATTTGGTCTTCCTTGTTGTATGCTTCATTTAGTTTAATTATTTGGTTGTAATGTGGATAGTGAGTGGGAGTAAATTATTGATTATCTTTGATGTACTCAACTTGCAATATACATTTTTAGTTATTTGTGCAGTCTACATGCTATTTTGAGTCTGAGATACATGGTAATTGTGTTTTCTGATTCGTTGCAACTTGAAAATCTCAAATTGCCATTTTCAAAAATTATGTCTACATTATGATTTAATCTATACATAAAACCTGGTGGCAGGAACATGTTAAGAAGTGGAAAAAGGATCATGGAAATGTTGAGTTGGGAAAAATCATTCTTGATATGGTAATTAAATTCCTTTTTCAAGTTACTAGATGCTACTCACTTGTTTATAGGCATGCAATGTAACTTATTTTTGAAAGTGTACTCTCTCTCAATTAAAAGGTACTTGGTGGAATGAGAGGAATGGCAACTTTGGTGTGGCTGGGCTCAGCTCTTGACCCAGATGAGGTATATATCTAAGTTACTCTAGCTTTGCTCTTAGAACATTTTTGAACTATTGAAATAAGTGAATTATGACAGGGTAAAGACAATTGATTGTTTAAGACAATTGATTTTACTAAATGGATCTCTGAGATCAGCATTTATGTTCATTAACTGAGCTTGTGATATTGTCGAATCATGTTCACGCTAGAATAAAAGGAGATGTTGGTCAAGATAACATTTTTAAGAGTCAAGAGAGTCCTCTAAGTTCTTGGCTTGATCTGTAAAATGAAAGGAATGGTATTTGTATTAATTGATTTTATTTGGCTCTTAACTGGCTGATTTGATTATTTTCTCTTGATTTTGGTATGATTTCGTATGAAAGTGTATGGAGACATCATACACAAAGTTTCTGTTTATGTATTAAGTTGAATAGAATTTTTATGGCTTTTAACAAATAATTATAGTTGCATAGAATTTATAAATAAAACCAGACTCCTCTGTGTTGGCTTTAAGTTATACTTTAAAAGGAGATGAATTAATGTACTTACACATGCATGGATTTGATTCCACTTTTGAAGGTTTGTGATTGGAATTGAATCGTAGATCGTCAACCCTTCTTACAAACTTGACTCAGTGGTATATTCTCGATCTCTCTTCTCAACATTTTAATGAGCTATGTTAATGAACTATGCTTATTCTATTTATCAACTATCTGGACAATTGCTTAGGTGAGATCTTATTAACAAGTTTGTTGGGAACTGAGGCAAGTTCCTTTGTGCTTGGGTTTGAGGTTTGCTTAGGAAGTGAGCTTCAAGCTTGGTCAAGTGAGTCTTTGTTATCATGATACCTATTGTCTCATTGAAATTTATCTCCAGAGGATTCATGTCTAATACTAGATACTGATTCTTTCAGGATAACGGATACCGACTCTTTGTTTTTGAGTGCAGTGCTATTGTCCAAGCTTATCTAACCGGGAACTTTTGGTTAACTTTGAAGCGGTATTGAAACCATTCTCAATATTTCTTTGTGAAAAGTGTAACATTTTAGCTAAGTCTTTGTTGGTTTGGATTATGGTCTTTAATTCTCCTAATCTTCATGTTGCTAACTTGTTTATTTTCAAAATTTTCAAATCCTTGCTCCTTGTGACCCAGATTATCATTGTAAAAATCTTTGCATTAGCTGATTGATACCATAAGTTTGAATATTTACGGAGACGGAAAAGCTTTGCCAAATGGACTGTTGTTATTTCACTTGATGGATTATTTCCTCTCCTTTACTGAGAAGGTGAGGAATTTTTAATGTGAGAGTAATAAAGTTGAATTGGTCCTGAAATTTCAGTTTATGTAGCCACTTGTTATTTCACCACGCTTTATGTTTGATGATTCTATTGTTTTGGGTTTATCTATTGATTCTGAAATTTTGGTTTATCTATTGATGCATAGCTTTATGTTTGATGATTCTAATGTTTGGACTTGTTTACTTGTGAAAGTAATAAGGAGAGCTCCTCATGAGTTCAAGATTGCTTGTCTAGAGGTAATATCCTAATCACTATATGCAACTTGAGAGTTCCTTCAAAAGGTATTTTCTTACCAACATCATACATGTTTGATATTTATGTTTTGCAGGATATCAAAAGGCTTTTTCCTTCTGACTATAATCCATTCTGGTTGGTGCAGCAAATGTTTTTGGTTAGTTTTTTTCATTTTAAAAAATTGGTTACTGTGGCCTTGATGATTACGATGAAGAAATGAGTTTGTCATTATTATCATGATTATTGTGTTTGTGAATTTGTTATATTAGTACTTGGCAATCAACTTATACTAGTGCAATGGTGATTAGGCTTTACGAGTATAGCTAAATCCCAAAATATAATACATGACAAATAGTTTTGCTTTGTGATCTTGTGTTTTTATATTTAATTAATTAATGTTGTTTATGCTGTATTTGTGTGTGGAAATAGTCATGAACCAAAGTAACTTCAACTTGACAATCGATTCAAAATCCGAGTGCACCTTTGCACCATACAAGCCACATTTCTTGACTTCCTTTTACGTTTCATTTTTCAATATAAGTAATTTCTTGAAGAAATTGATTCCAATCTTCACATATGGCCTGAATAACTTCGACACTTCATTTTCTCTTCTCTCATTTCAACTTCTTGTTTTTGGTTGCTTACGATTTACCTTGTGTTGACTAACTTGACACTTTGAAATTATTAAGATGAAAGAACAATAGAGTCTTTATGCCAAATGATTATGTTTTAAGCGAGAATAACCTTTATCTTTTCTAATCTAAAAGCTGCATCTTTCTTGCTTATGGAAAATGAGTTGTTTTTTTATATCTATGATTGAATGCACATTTATCAAGATGATTGAACTTGTAACCATTTCATACTCCAAATTGCAAGTTGGTTAATTGTATTTAAAATAACAATTTGCCATTTTCATTGAGCTGTTTTGTACTAAATCAAAACTAGGGAAAGTTGTCTTTCAATGATGTCGACACTTTTAACTTTATGCTTTTGATGGAAATAAACTAATTGAAAACATTCATTCATAATCATATTACTAATTTTCTTATCATCTATCACTAGTGCAAAAACGTCATTTAGTATCGGTCATTTTGCACATTTAGTATCGGTTATCTATCGATACTAATTCGACCGATAATAAATGTATGACATTTAGTATCGGTTAAATAACCGATACTAAAAGTGACATTTAGTATCGTGTGTTCAAAAAACCGATACTAAATGACGTTTTTTTGGTGATTTTTATGCCTTGAAAACGTACTATTAGTATCGGTTATTTAATTAACTTATACTAAATGTCACTTTTAGTATTGGTTAATTTAAATAACCGATACTAAATGTCTTTTCAACATTGTGTTTGCTGTCAAAAAATGACATTTAGTATCGGTTATTTAATTAACCGATACTAAATGTCACTTTTAGTATCGGTTAATTTAAATAACCGATACTAAATGTCTTTTCAACATTGTGTTTGCTGTCAAAAATGACATTTAGTATCGGTTATTTAAATTAACCGATACTAAAAGTGACATTTAGTATCGGTTAATTAAATAACCGATACTAAATGTCTTTTCAACATTGTGTTTGCTGTCTAAAAAATGACATTTAGCATCGGTTATTTAAATAACCGATACTAAATGTCACTTTTAGTATCGGTTAATTAAAATAACCGATACTAAATGTCATTTTTTTGGTGTTTTTTAGGACTTTTAGCAACGGTTATCCTTAATAACCGATACTAAAGCCCCATTTTTGGTGACTTTTAGCAACGGTCATCTAAGATAACCGATGCTAAATTCGTTGTTTATTTTTTTGATTTTTTTTTATATTTTTAATTCGCACCAATAAATTTAAAACCTGTTATACCAACCATTTCAGACAACAACGCATTATATATCCAAATACTTCGAACAACATTAAAATTAGTATATTACATTTTAGTAAAACTAATCAGAATATAATATTGCACTATATGATCATATCCAACAAAATATTACTAAAACACAAGTTAAACTAGTTAGAATATAATGTATCATTTTGCTCAGTACGAAGCTTCAAGTAGAATTCCGCCCAAAGCTGGCGAATCTCAGTAAGTTCCTGTTCAGTGTATGCATGTAGGTTTTGAAATACCTACAAGTTTCAAATTAGTTACCGATTAGAATCGACAATTTCAGCAACCAATACCAAATACCGATTTTACAGAGCACCAACACAGTGAGTACATTGCTAAAGCTATTAGCAATTGCCAAGAAGGAAAGTGAAGACACTGAAATGTGAAGAAAAATTACTAACACAAACACTCTCCTATTATCATGTACATTGCTAAAATGATGCCAAAGTTTAGAAACCAAACAATTCTAGAATTCAATGAAATGTGAAGACAAATTTTATACCTTCTCCCAGTTATCAACAATACGGGACCTCACAATGGTTATCATAAACTTCATCACATAATACCCACATGCATACAACTTTCAATTGTAACATAAACAGAATGAACCACACTATCAACAAAAGTAGTGGATACTCACTATCATTCCAGCATGGGCAAACAAGTAGAAATCATAGTTTTTGGGATGACAAATCTTGTTATCAATAATAGTTCCTGCAAAACAAGAGGTTAGCTAAAAGTGAAATGAAATCAACATCAGGCAAAACAGAACTATGACAAACTTCTAAGCTACAAGCTTACCAGGTGGCACGTTGTCAGGAGATCCAGGCTGGAAAAAATTTGTATGGTGATTTTTCTGGGCCACAATCACCACGAACTTCAGATTCCATTTTTCATCCAGAAACTTATAGGCCTAAAATTTACAAATTTATTTAAGATTAATGACCAAATTCAAGATTAATGACCAACAAAACAAATTATAAAAAACATTGTTTCAGTTTAGCCTCCATAATGTGACTCAGCTCAATGTTCAACACTTGATTGAACTGAGAAATGCAACCTTGTTTAGTAAAACGGGGAAGGAAAAACAGTAGAAAGTCAGTGCTAGCAATTTTTGAGATAGCAAGATTGACAGGATAGTTAAATGGTGGAATAGCTTAAATCATTCCTAATGGAATCTGAAAATCAATTACCACTTTCTTAGACCTAAACATTATCAACCAAGCAAAGCAAAACAAAACAAGGGGATATATAACACATGGAAATTCACCTTGGTCACTTAATTCACTTGTCATTAGAAATTACTGCATAATGGAAATGTAATGCAGTAGTATATCAGTATATGAATTGTAAATTAGAAAGTAGCAAATTTAGTAAAGAGGTGCTGAATTTTGAGGAGGACAGACCTTGGAAGTGAGACAATATTTTGTTCTTTCATTTCCAGGAAAACTATATGATACCAAGAACTTTCCTTCTACCAAAATCCTTAATCCTTCTTCAGCACAGTAAGAAACCAAATCTCCTGATCTTACAACCTTCATGGCAAAAATATAAAAAATAAAAAATTCAGTTATCTTCATGATTTCTCAATAATAGTATAGTCCTAAACAACACTACAGAATAGGCACCTCTGTAACAGTATCTTTTGCTGGTTTTACTCTTTCTTTCCCAGACACTTTGATTACTCCTAATTAACATAAACTACAACAACATAATAACAATCAAGCTTTATTCCACTAAATTGGGATTACTCCTAATTATATTATATAGGAATTTACTTTAAAAAAGAACTATTTAATTCAATCAAAAATCAAAGCAATTAAATTAAACACATTTTATTATGAAGCGAATTTATAAAACATTAAAACTTCACTGCAAGCTGACAATTTATTACTAAAACTAAATCACAGGAACACAGATATAAGTAGCAATGGGAAAGTGAAAATGAAATGACCTTCAAGTGAAGCTTTCAGTGGGTGAACAAACTCAGTGAATTCTTTGTAGATCATCAACTTATTTCTCAGTGACCTTCGGCTCATAGGAATGAACTTATTTCTCACCAATATGGTTAGATCATCAATGAATTCTTTGTAGAATTTTGGAACCATGAACTGCAAACCGAAGCAAAGTGTGTAACAATATTAAATGTTTCTTCATTGGAAGAACATCAATTTAGAGACATATACGCCAAAACTACCATGTCAATGCCAGCAGAAACTCCTGCTTGAACTGAATAGGTGAAGTTTGAATAAGGTGGAGACGCGATCTTATCAATACCCTCAAAATTTGAAATCACTATGCCCTGCTGTAATCCAAGAAAAGCGAGCTGGTGAGGAATTAATTAAAATTATGCATATCATGATATTGGTTTCAATGATAGGTTCAGTGAACAAATTATTAACCTGGAAATGGAGAGTATCTTTGAGGAAGCCAGTAATAAGGTCATGATTAGCATGCATTTTCACTGCGTTCCAACTCGAGTAAGAGACCATAATGGTTGCAACACCCTTGCTAATTGAGCTAAAGTAACCTGGCATGTGAATTCTCATCAATCCACCTCTATCTATAACAGTGTTATTCTTATCAATCACGTTGATTGTTCCACCATCACCTACATAGTGCTTAGCACAAGCTATAACCTTTTCTCTGTCCACCAATACAAGAGTAGTTCAGTAACTTAATACTCACTAAGCCACAATCAACTTAAAACTACTTTATTTTGTTTGTAAATTCTTACTTTCCAGCAACAAAGGGACACCTTTTAGCATATTATCAGGGATGTCCCCTTGCAATCCTGCTATTTTTTCAGTCATAGCTTGAACTAGTTCAGGATCTTCACTGTAGCTTTACGTAACAGCGACCCCATCTTGGATCTCTACAGACCTATTAACAGTATAAGACAGTGCCAAAAATTCAGTATAACTTGAGAGCATAAAAAGCCGGTTGTTGTTACTTACTGCTATACAAGGTGCATAAACATACTGAATTCATGTTGCTCTAACTTCAAGTGCAGTTGCAGCTCCAATTCTTTTACTAGTTCAGGCTCCTAGTAGCAAGATAGAAACATTTATCAACGGACACACTGGTTTTAATTTGAAAAATACAGATAATTAAAGTGTTAGTGTCGGTGTCCGACACGAAAAATCGTTGGGCACCCGACACGGCTTCAACTGGAAGTGTCGGCCCAAGACAAACTTATCATGTATATTTGAGGTACTTTAGAATTTCTAATGACATTCTTGTGTGTCAATTATTTCATTACCACGTTTCAGATAATAGAACCAGGGATAGGTCTAAAGAACACAAATATCAAACATATGGAGTGCAAATAATATCAATTTACCTGGTAGCTCCAAGCCCAATATTGTGAGGAAAAATAGTTGCTTTGTAAACAGTGTTATGGCCATGAACAGCATCAACCCCATAAAATATTGGAATTCCAAGTCTGGATGATAAAGCATCCTTCTGAAATTCATTCAACATGTTAATCCAAGTTTCAGCAGAAGCTTTTGGAGCTGGATTACTCCCTCCCTCACTCATAACACTCCCTACTCAGAACACAAGTAATTTTCATTATTGCCTAATACAATAGTAGGAGAGAAAAAGTCAAAGGAAAAAAGTCTTTCTTGATTTTTACCAATGAAATACTTGCTGAGCACATTATCAGATGCATACTTGCGTTCAATCTGTAACATTTGACCAATTTCTCTTCAAGACTCATCCTGGTGATAAGATCCTCAACTCTAATATCAATTGATTGTTGAGGATCCTTGTAATTCATGTATTCTGCAGCTTCCAATAAACTTGCCCAGCTACCTAATAGCCAAATCCCCACAAAGACGGAAATTTTCGCCATTTTAGCACCTCTCATTTTAGGTACTGAATTAAATTCAGAAAGATTTGTAAGGCGGCGCTGCTCTTTCTCGACGGTGTGGGATTGCAATATAAAGTTCAAATAAATGTATGAATTCAAATTCAAGATCCATATTGCATCCACACAAAGGAGGCTTAGGGTTTCGGTTGAAGCTGACAAATAGGAATAGGGGGTTAGGGTTTTGAGTTAACAAAAAATTAGGGTTTTGAATAGGAATAGAATAGAATTATAATAGAAGAAGTAAACGTACCATTGAGGAAGAAGAAGTCATTTTCTGGTAATGGTTTGGATTGGCGGTGGGGAGGAGTGATTCATCTTTTCAGTTGTAGAGATGAACTGCGATTGAACAGCGAAGGACCGTCTGAGCAATGGTGGAGGCGGAGGCGGAGGCGGAGGCGGAGCGGAGGCTGGTAGAGGCAGAGGTGGAGAGTGAAAGATGAGAAAGAGAGTATCATTGCGAGGAAGAAGGAGATTTGCGAGGAAGAGGTAGCGAGAGAGTTCAGAGAGCCAGAGATTTGAGAACGCGAGAGAGTGAGAGAGCGTTCTGTAATGTGAGTGAGGAGAGTGCGTGAGGAAAAAAATTAGATTACCTTTAGTATCGGTTAACTAAAAATCCGATACTAAATGTGTTAAATTAGATGACCTTTAGTATCGGTTGACTAAAAACCCGATACTAAATGTATTAGAAGACACATTTTTAGTATCGGTTGTTCAAACAACCGATACTAAATGTAAGCGTGTAAATTGAAAACTTCAATTTAATTTCAAAATTGCCACCGCGTCTACATTTAGTAGTATCGGCTGTTTAAACAACCGATACTAAATGAATGCTTTATCTAAAGTCATTTTTGCACTAGTGTATTGATTGATACATTCATCGATTATATAGAAATTTTTGTATGTGCCACTTTGCCATCTATTCTTCTTTGTTTATCTTGATTGAATTTGCAGTGGCAACAATTACATGGAACAATGGCTAGCTTCTCTTGAAATTTTGAAGCGTAGAAAACCCTCTTCATGACTAAGGACCTTTCGACATCCTTCTTGAAGTGGATCGGGAGGCTAGATAATCCATTATCCATCCAATGTATTTTATTGTACATAGAATCCTCTTCCTTCCACTTCTCTTATTATTGTAACAACTCAAATTGAAATGCCAAGTTTTGAGCTAGAACATATGATTCCCATTGTGATAGATAGATATGTAATTATTCTAATTACAATATAAATAGAAGGGATGTGTGCTCTGTTTACATACCACGATAATTACGCAAAATTACACTTGCTAACTTTGCATGTTTACTGCAGTTGAAAGATAACCCAATTTGTGAAAAAGTTGGAGTAGTAGGAAACTCTTTGCTCCATTTATTTTAATTTTTTTAAAAAATTTGCGGCGGATTTGCCACGGACTTGCGATGAAATTTGCCGCAGTTTGCGGCGAAAATTTGCCACGCAGTTTGCGACGGAAAAATTTGCGACGGAGAATTCCGTGGCAAACTGTTTGCGACGAGCGTTTTTGCCACCAATTTTTGTCCGTGGCAAATGTTGTTTTGCCACGGAAATTTGTGCATTTGCGACGGAAATGTCCGTGGCAAATCAGCGATTTTCTTGTAGTGAAGACAACAAAAAGAATGAGAGCACTACACTTTGAGCTTAAAAGTGCACAACATATTTAATATAGGGGTTACACTCGCTCTGATATTGAATGTTGTGACTATAGATGATAACTCTATTTTATATAGAGTTATTCATCTATTTTAACTTAGGTTATTGTTTATTTTCAAGTACATTAATATATAAATATAGCTTATTTATTAAGAAACATCATTTTAAGGATTCAAAAGGATTAGGATAATGAATTAGGCAAAATACACATATCTTGTTAGGTTTGATGTTTTTGTTCAGTGCAGCTACTTCAGGAGTGGCAACATTGCCTACACTAAGAGTGGCAACACTGCCTACACCTGCTAAAAACCAGCAGTTTGTACCAAAACATCCAAAGACCAATTTGACGCTTCCACACTTTATTTGTGACATCATGCCTAGTCATGTGAAGCAGAACCACTTGCAGAATTCGGCGACCACCATCAAAATCAAGTTGCAAAGCTCACTTTCTCAAGGACATTTGGCACTTCTTTATTGGACCATCCCATGTGAACTACATGCAAAGCGACCAATTTGAGCCACTTGCTCGATGGGAAGTCTGCAACTAACCATGGTTAATTATCTCAGTTGGTATTTCGCGCCAAAGGAAACCCTCCAAGGGAGGAAAGCTTTTCTTGCCTATAAATAGAGGTCATATCTTCACTTACAAATCATCCTTTATCCAAGTCTTAAAGGATCACTTAATTTAGTTTATTTCTAGCTTAGTTTTAGTTTATATTTACGTTTCTGAAGAGAGGGAAGGTAAGGAGGTGCTTGACAACCACTCCCATCACTTCTACTTGGAGGAAACTTGTGTAAGGAGCTCATCTTGTACTTCAACTTGGGAAATTCATACAAAATATCTCCTATTTGTGTAATCTCTATCCTTTTGAGTTCTTTTGCTATATTACTCATTTGATTATGCTCTTTGCATATTTTCTCTATTATATTATGAGTAATATGAGCTAATTTCCCTTAGTTGTGATGTTGTAGCCTTGTAATGAACTTCTAAGTAAGTTATTATGGTTTATGTAGTGTATGCAATTTAACTCTTGTGTAATACTTCTTTCAAAGCTTATTTTGAAATTGATCACTTTAGAATAGGTAAACTTGTGGCAGCAGACATAGGCTACATTTATGAACTCAAGAGTTAATAAGAATGAGTGTTTGTAACAACATCTTTGTTAACATAGTTCTTAGGGTGATACAGTGGGAGCTTAAGAGACAAGAGTGAGCCTATTTAGCATGCCTAGACATAGGAAGCTTATAATGAAACTCTGAAGAAATTGACTGAAAGACACACACTATTGCAGTTGCATCTAGTGTTCCCACACTGCATACTCAACTAAAACTCTTAGAAGTGATTTACTTGGAGAAAACATCTCAACTATCTTATCTCACTGATTCCTTACACACATTTATTGTTTATAATTGTTTTATAAACCTTGAAACACTCCAACCAATTGTGAATAATGTAGACACACTAAGTGTACACTCTGAACAGTACAAAGTTTTCATAATCCCTGTGGGTTCGACATTTTCTTATCATTATATTACCTGTGTGACTATGTATACTTGCATACTATTTTTCACACCAAGTTTTTGGCGCCGTTGCCGGGGATTATAGTAAAATTTTGTTGTTTAGATTGTTAATTTAGAGTTTTATTATATATTATTACTACTGGTATTCTGTTTTCTGTGCAGAACACTTAGTGCAGATACACTCAGTGTAGAAACACTAGTTTATGCCCAAAAATAGACCACCAGAATTTGATTGTGATCTAGAAATTGATAGAAGATTTAGGAGATTGCTAAGACAACAAAGACAAAGACAACAAGGATGCAGAACTATGTCTCACCACAGTGAAGATGCCTCAGTAAGAGGATGACCTAATTCTCAACATCAACAACATGAAGGTGAAGTAGATCACAGACAGCAATTCATTCAAATGAGACCAATAGGTAATATAAATGATAAGTGTGAACACTCAATTTTTTTTGGTGTTTTTCACTTTTTTTCGAAAAAATTACAAAAAATAGTCACTTTTTGCGTATTTTCGGGTTTTAGTTTTTAGCAACTGTGCGAAGGTAATTTCTCTCTCCTCAGACCTCTTTTTGATGATCCGAACGGTGAAAGTGAAGACATATGTGCCACGAACCTGCTGTCAAAAAATGAAGACGATCCAACGGTTAACCAATCCGAAATCGCACTTTTACGGTGAGAGGTTTGAGAAAAAATGGCCCAAAACTGCAGCTATTGCGAAAGCAATTTCTCTCTCCTCAGACCTCGTTTCGACGATCTACTTTCCAAAAATAAAGACGATCAACCGGTTAACGAATCCAAAATCGCATTTTTATGATGATAGGTTTGAGAAAAACGGGAATTGTGTTCTCTAAGTGGGAATTGTTTTCTCTATCTTGTTTTAGTCCCACATCGCTTGCAAGAAACAACAACCCTATAGCAATTGACTATAAAAGAGGTTGAGAGGTGAAGGTTTGAGGGGAGATCATTGGCGGGTTAAGTGATATTTTGGGTCAAGCCTTTGCGGCCCATTTCACTAAAAGCCTATCTTTGATCATTTAGTATGTTTTGAGTCGGTTTTCCGGTTCTCAAAGCGATTTTTGCGGTTTTGGGTCAAAATTGACCAGGGCGGAGCCAGTTCACGGTTGACCTAGTCGATTTGTTTGAGTGCAGTTCGGCATTCATCGTGTTAAGGTTGGTCTTGTATTTATTTATTTTTATTATTATATTTTTTTGTTTATGTACATATTTGTTTATTTTTGTCATTTATTTATTGTTTATTTATTTATTTTTGTGTATATTTATTTATTAATGTATATGGTTTTCTATTTATTTATTTATTAGTTTTATCATTTTTTTAATACACAAATTATTTATCTATTTATTTTTCTTCAAAACCTAAAAAAATAAAAAATGGGTTTGGTCGAGATGTACATCTTATCAAACCCATAACACCGATTTAAGAGACCCGAGTTGTACAACTTGGTCCTAAACCACCTTAAAACTAAAACCGAATGACACGTTTTCCGAAAAATCCCCAATCAGTTTATTTCTATGTAGCATCTATTTTCAAAAATACAAAAAAAATATGGGTTTGGCCGAGATGTACATCTTGTCAATCCCGGTTTAAGAGACTCGAGTCGTACGACTTAGATCTTAAACCCCTTCAAAACTAAAATCAACCAACAAACATATTTTCAGGAAGAACTACGTGGCTTTTGAGTCTCTCATCGCACTTTTGAGAGAGTGCGTAGCGCGCGGATTTCCTGTCAAAGTCAAAATAAATTTTCTTCCAAATTAGTCCCTATTTCATTTCCTTGTAAAAATTAATTATTTTTCTATTAAATTTTTGTAAATCTTATTTTTGGGTAAACAAATAATTAAACGACTTAGTAATTATTGCACAAATCAAATTTAGAATGTAACTCTCTTAGAGGCGGATGTGTTAGGGGTGCAGTGAAACTAGTTTTCACCCCTTCCCTTCGCATAACCGACTCCCGAATCCAACCTAGCTATGCAGACCGATAACCTTAGGTTTAGGTTTTTCTCAATTTCCCTATTTAAAATAAATTGGGTGGCGACTCCTCGAATATCTATATTTGAGCCGTCCGCGTCGAGATCCCGGTCACAACAGATGGCGACTCTGCTGGGGATAGTGAGAGTCAAGCCCAGTATGTTTGGTTGTGCAAAAATGATTATAAGGTACGTTTTGTTTACCCCCTCTTAGTTTCTTATTTATTTATTGTTTTTCTTTGTATATATCTTATTTTTATATTTATATTGTTCCTTATAAACCCTAGGCTAGATGACATGTATTATTTGTTGTTTGGTTGTATTTATTGAAATATTTTGTGATTTTATTTTATTTTTAAGTTATGAGGTTTGTATGCTCCCTTCACACACTACACCTACACTGTGAGCACACACTGAGAGTTGAGCTCATACCTGAGCCACAAAAAACACCCTAAGTTAGAACGAGGATAAGTGAGACTCATTCTGGATGTACATCCTATGTGACTTCCATGAACTCCTCATCTAGAGCACGATCCTTCTATGCGGGTACTCACATCCGGGATGTACATCCTGTTGTGTTTAACTCTCTAAAAGGGTACTTGGCCCTAGAGACCTTAAATCTCCATAGGATGTAGTTACCACCCTGTGAGTACTCACAATAAAGACATTAGCCCTACAGGTCCCAATGCCCTATAGCACGGGCTAACCAAATTAGACCACAAAGGGAGCTATTTTTCCTCTTATCATTGTTTTTGATTGAATATATTTTTCTCGTTATCGCTCATTAGTCTACACACAAAAAAATCATCAAAAAAAATTGTGTAGCATTTCATGCAACAGAAAAATCATATAGCCTTTAATGCATAAAAACCAAAATAATCATATTACATTTCATGCATAAAAAAAACCTTATTGCATTTCATACATTAAAAAAATATAATCATATTGTATTTCATGCATAAAAAATAATAATATTGCATTTCATGCATAAAAAAAATCATATTGCATTTCATGTATAAAAAGCATAAAAAATCATGTTTCATTTAGAAGTTCATTTCATCTAAAAAAATTAGGATTTACCGCGTATCATTCATTCGTATTGCATAAGTCCTTAAAAAAATTGCATGTAGTGTATATTTTCATTTCGTTGTCATTCATCATAAAATTTCTCCATTTTTTTTTTTTTATGTATGCCAAATTTTTTTTGCATATCTTCATGAGTAAATAAGCAAAGCACATAGCATATTCCCTTCAAGGGGCAAACAAAATTGCATTACTTTTTTTTTGCATAAAACAATGAAAAAAATATTACAAAACAAATGCATGTTGCATCTTAGGGTGAGTGCTTGCATTCATATGACACATTTCATAACATATTGATTTCTTTGACCCATTCTCATGTAGCATTTTTTTACATTTAAAGAAAATCAATAAAAAAAGAGTTTTGAAGTCATTAAGTCTTCATTCATGTTAAATTTTTGTGCTTGCATGAAAATGGATACCAATCAAGCTTAGACTCACGGAATTGGATCATTCTCTTGAAAGTTGTTGGTAAGATTAGTCATTGGAGGATTAGAGAAGTAGGGTGAGAGGACAAATATCATGGAGAACTATACCGAGGCATATTGGAAAAGATGAGTGGAAAATAGGGATACATAAGGTTGTGGCAATCAGTTCTTGAATAAAGAGTTCAAAGCCCAAAAAAGAGAGGATTGCCATTAGTATTTGTTTAGTCATGAAAGCTTGAAACCAAGTTAACTTAGTTGAAGCTTTACACTAATAGATTTGCATGGATTTAAGAACCAATTTCCATCATTTCTCACCCATGTTCCCTTAAAACACTTACCCCTTTTAGAGTTCTTGCCTCAAGTGGTAATTCCTAAAGCCCTCTTGATTGTGTCTTTCAAAGATGAACCAATGAGCAAATATCAAATCTTTAAGGTCCATTTCCCAAAAAAAAGGAAACGAAACAAAAAAAGCAAAAAAAAAAAATCAAAAGAAATAAAGAGCAAAGAATGTGTAAAATAGTAGACGTTATTTCAAAATTAAAATTTTGCAAATAAGGAATCATGATTTCAAATGAAGAGTGGTTGTCTTTCTCCATCCCAAACAAAATATATCCCTTACCATCCCCTTTGAGCCTATAATGCCCTTTCACCAAACCCCGAATAAGGATCGACACCACAATAGAATTTAGTGCATTCAGTTTTCCAAAGCTATGAAATCAAGGAGGTAATGGAAGAAGTTCAAAAAAAAAACAAAAAAAAAATGAAGCCTGCAAGACTCAAAGCATGTATGTTCAGTCTTGGCAAAAATTGGGGCACAAAAGAAAGCAAACTGAAAAGCATTGAAAATTGTGTGAGTTTGATGTCTTGGAAACACCATATAAAGTTGAATGCACTAGAGATCCTTGGTCCATTTAACTCGAAAAAAAAATATTTCTTTAAGCCTTCTAACCATTTTTTCCCCATAACTCATAGCCCATATCCATAAAACATTTCTTTAGCCCTCCATTCATTTTCCTTCTATAAACCATAACCCAACCCATAAAGCATTTCTTTGAGCCTTCTAATCACCTGTCTTCCACAGACCATAACCCCTACCCGTAAAGCATTTCTGGGAGCCTTCTAATCATCTTTCTTTCATAACCCATAACCAATACCCACAATGCAAACCTCTAAAAGTCCACTCTGATTGATGGATGATTGATTTCATTTTCTTAATGTTAATTTTGAGATAAATCATTTGCTCCTTTTAAATTATTCTTTGCTCTAATAAAAAAATGAATAGAAAAAGAGAGAATCCCGCTAGATTGAAAACCCACAAGGGCGGTCTAGGCAAACATTAGGGATAATAAAAAATAAAAAATAAAAAAAGAAGAAGAGCCCGCTAGACTGAAATCCTGCAAAGGCATTCTAGGCAAAAATTAGGGCACAAAAAGGGAATGAGACTTACAATGAGAAGTTTATACAGTTCACTGGGAAATTTCTTCTACTTGGGCCACACAACAGTGTACATTGGGGCAATTTTTGTGGAGGATAAGCTTGAGAGTCTCGAGAGACCCCACGTTTGGGGAAAAATTTGTAAGACCATTGTAAGAGTCAAAGAGTTTCTTGCTAACCATGTGGTATTCGGTCGGGGAAATGCCCTTCACTAGAGTTAAGCAGTAATCTTACATGATCCTATATCGGCCAAGCTTTGATTGCCACGTCAGTACAGTTGTGTGGGCAACAACTTCTTACCAATACTGGGGCAAAGCTTGTACATGGCCCTTCATGAGTCAACTTTGTTTTGTACACCCGTGTAGCCTTCTCTTGGGGCGATTCCCTTTTACCAACACCGGGGCATAAATGTTTGCATGACCCTTGAGGATGTTAGATTTTGCTTGCTACGCCTGATAGTCTTCCATCTGTGATAAAACCCAATTCCTAGCAAGTCAGGTACCTCAAGTAAATGGAATGCCCAATAACTCGAGGTTGCCATAATACCTCTTCCTCTACCTTCTTGAGTCGCCTTTTTTTTTCCTCCCTATGTTTTCCCTCTAAAATACCCGCCAATTTCAAACCAAAAATCCAAAAAACACAAAATCCCGGCTCTCAAATACCCGTGAATCCATGCATGTTCATTAGGTAACGCTTCAAAGATAGTCAACTTGGAATCGGTGGTGTGATTTTGAGAGCTAATGACAATCAAAAAAAAAGAAGAAGAAGAAGAAGGTCAATTTTGAGGGTGTTTTGCATTGGAAGGTGAGAAGTGACCATAAAAGAAAATAGAAAGCTTGAAAGGGTGATGGTAACCTTCCATATGAAAACAAGTTTGATTAGTTTCAAATAAAACATGCACAAAAGGAAAATTCTCAGTGAATCTAGCTTTCAAGACAAGTGCATCTCAATTTCAAATCAAGACTCATGAAAATTCATGCATTTCATGTCATAGTCCATCCATGCATTCCACTTCATACATTTGTGATCAATACTTTGTAAATAAAGTAATAAAAACCATTCAAAGCAAGGCGTTTATTGCATGCTCTAAACTTCATGCTACCGGTTCAGCCCTAGCATTGTGTTTTAAATTTCGTGTTAACGGTTCAGCCCTCGCACTGCTTTACTTTTTATGCTAACGGTTCATGTAACACCCCCTTCAAATTAACTAATATTTAATTATTAAAATCAGAGTTTTCGAAATCACCCACAAGAGAGTGCTACATTTACTTCATTTAAAAAAACCAAACAACATCCATGGCGCAATCCAACAAATAAGAGTAAGATACGTAGCACCACAGTCAAAGGGACGAAGTCCCAACAACACCGGTTTAGGGACATAACAGTCCACATAATCACCACGCAGCAGAATAAAACATGTTTCATATACATCACAAAGTTACAGTTCAACAACTTAAATTAAAACAACTACTAGACTACTCGTCCCCCCCAGTGCTGCATATCAGAGCAAGACGCCACAACCAGACTGAGTAAGGAAGAACCTTCACTCGGGATCACCTGCACGTTGCCGACATAAGAAGCAACATAGAAAGCAGAAGGGTGAGTCTCTAACACATATAATAGGATGTATGATAAACATCATGTTAGAGAAAGGCAACTAGAAACACCACTGTTCAATACACAAAACACACATCATCAAGTTATGACACATCAACTCATAATCAACAATGCATCGCATGAGCATATGCATGAATGCAACCCAACACCAAGGGTATAATGCATGTGGTACCGTCACCGTCATTATTTTTCCATTCGGGCGTCTCCGTCATTAATGATATTAAGGCCGAAGCCTACAATATCGAGGCCGAAGCCTTTCTCCGTCCTTTAATGCATATGAAGCATGTGACTCCATGAACAATGCATCAACCATAAACAATCATATCATATATGAATTGACACCGTCACTGGATTTACCTCCGTCATTTAATCCACCATCATTACACCGTCGTGTAATTCACCTAGACATCATCAATAGCTCTATGGCTAACATCACTACATCGGTCAATAGCTCTATGGCTAACATCAAACTCACCGGACACATCGACACCTAAAGTAGTGGACTAAACTGTCACTACAAGGACCAAATCGTCACATAAGGACTACACCGTCACTTAAGTACCAAACTGGCTCCACCATTCAGCCACTTAGACGCGTGCTCGGCACCAACACAGACCAAAATTGCGCTGGCGAAGAACTGCGCCACATGGGCGTCAAAGCGACACCTCGGCACTCACTCACGCACACCTCGGCACACCACACTGCACCTCGGTACACTACACTGCACCTCGGTACACTACACTTCGACACACTACGCTTCGATACACCTACATTTCAACACACCTACACCTCGACAACACTAGCTTCGACATACATACACTACACCTCGGTACATCCACACCTCGGTAGATATACACTATACCTCGACAACTACACTTCAGCAACTACACTTCGGTATATATACGCTACACTTCGGCAACTACACTTCGGTATACATACTCTACACTTCGGTAACTACAAGTCGACACCTACACTTCGACTCACACACACTTACACTTCGTCACCTACACTTCGTCACACATATACGTCGACTCCCATATACTTCGACACATCTACACGTCGACTCCATATACTTCGACACATCTACACGTCGACTCCATATACTTTGACACATCTACACGTCGACTCCATATACTTCGACACATCTACATGTCGACTCCATATACTTCGACACATCTACAGTTAGGCAACTACACTTCACTTTAAATGGCGTCCTAGACACCTAACCCTCTTCTTCCCTCTTTTCTTTGATTCTCATACTATGATCAAACTTAAACCACAATTACTACAACACATATTCATTCTAAATTTATCCAACACACATCAAAGAAATCAATGAAGGTGCCAACACCAACAATAGCGTCCTTGGGCTTAGGGTTCCTTAGATCCCATTTCCTTTCTAGGTTATTCATATGATCAACCATCAACAACACATACACACATCACAATTTCACCAAATTGAAGCAAAACACCACATCAATCACACAACTAACAACACAAGCAACTCAAAAATCATCCTAGAGTCTAACCCACACATAACACTCATCATATACTCTATTATAGGTGGAAGAGAGCCCCCTTACCTCAATAGATTGAAGAACAAGTACTCTCTCCACCAAGACTCCAAGATCCACCAACAAGCTCCTCTTCCTTGAACTTGAACTTCCCCCGCCAAGATCTTCTCTTCTTCCTCCTTAAGGCTATCGTACCTCTCTCTCTCTCTACTCACTTTACTCTTTGACTTTTCTTTGCTTTGATTGCCAAATGAACTCTCACCATCGACACCTCAACTTATATCATGGATATGGGCTTAACTAATGGATCATGGGCCTCTATTCCCACCTCCTCCATTACTCAAATACCTCCTAAATAATTGAACTATTTTTGGGGCGTTACAACTCTCCCCCACTTAGAATATTTCGTCCTCGAAATTTTACCTGAATCAAACAACTCTAGATATGATTCTCGCATCTTACTCTCCAACTCCCAAGTCGCATTCTCACCGGCAGCTCCCAACCAAACTACCTTTACCAAATTGATCTCCTTCCCTCTTAAAATCTTCACTTCTCGGTCCTCAATCCTAACCGGCATTGTCTCAACGGTGAGATTATCTCTCACTTGCACATCGTCCATATGAATCACATGAGACGGGTCTGGAACATACTTCCTCAACTGCGACACATGAAACACATCATGCAAATTCGAAAGATTAGGTGGCAAGGCCACCCGGTAAGCAACCTTCCCAAATCTCTCCAAAATCTGGTATGGCCCAATAAAACGAGGAGACAACTTCTTAGACTTCAGAGCACGACCAACACCAACCACAGGGGTGACTCTCAAAAACACATGATCACCGGCTTGGAATTCCAAATCCTTCCTCCTCTTATCATGATAACTCTTTTGCCTAGTTTGTGAAGCTTTCATCTTCTCACGAATCAACTTCACCTTCTCAGTGGTCTCTCGAACGATCTCAGGTCCAAGCACCACACTCTCTCCCGACTCATACCAACACAACAGAGTCCTACATCTCCGACCATACAACGCCTCAAAGGGTGCCATCCCAACACTAGATTGATAACTATTATTATAGGTAAACTCGATTAATGGGAGATAAGAATCCCACACACCACCATGCTCAAGAACACAAGCCCTCAACAAATCCTCTAACGACTGAATGGTCCTCTCTAACTGACCATCAGTCTGCGGATGATACGCCGAGCTTAACTGCAACTTAGAACCCAACCCCTCCTGCAAACTTTTCCAAAATTCCGAGGTGAATCTAGGATCTCTATCGGAGATAATACTCGAAGGAACTCCATGAAGCTTCACAATTTCTCGGATATAGATCTCTGCCAATCTCGGCACCAGATATGTGATGTTAATAGGAACAAAGTGAGACGACTTCGTTAGCCTATCAACAATCACCCAAATTGCGTCATACCCCTTCGCCGTACTAGGCAACCCAGTTACAAAGTCCATAGAAATGCTATCCCACTTCCACTCCGGAATTTCCAACGGCTGCATCAGCCTTGCAGGCTTCTGATGCTCCACCTTTGACTTCTGACAAGTCAAACAGGCATAAACAAACCGAGCTACATCCCTCTTCATCCCCGGCCACCAAAATGACTTCTTCAAATCCTGATACATCTTTGTAGCTCCTGGATGGATACTCAGTCTACTTCTATGACATTCTTCAAGAATTGCTTTCTTTATCTCCTCTTCATCAGGAATACAAATCCGATTACGATATCTCAACAAACCTTGAGCATCCAATTCAAAATCCTTATTTTCAGCTTGACCAATTCCAACCATCAAATCAACTAGCTTAACATCTAGCTTCTGAGCCTCCCTCATGCTAACCAAAAATTCATTAGTAATTTTCAACATCCCCAACCTAACACTCTGAGGTGTCACTTCACAAACTAAGCTCATATCTCGGAACTGCTCAATCAATTCGAGCTCCTTAACCATCATTGCCGACACATGCAAAGACTTACGACTCAAGGCATCAGCTACAACATTAGCCTTTCCTCGATGATAATTCAGACCGAAGTCATAGTCCTTCAACAACTTCAACCACCTCCTCTGCCTCATGTTCAACTCCTTTTGATCAAACAAATATTGCAAACCTTTATGGTCACTAAACACTTCAAATCTAGAGCCATAAAGATAATGCCTCCAAATTTTCAGCGCAAACACCACTGCAGCAAGCTCCAAATCATGCGTAGGGTAGTTCTTCTCATGAGTCCTCAACTGCCTCGAGGCATAAGCAACTACCTTACCATTCTGCATAAGTACACAGCCTAAGCCCATCTTAGAAGCATCACAATACACCACAAAAGGTTCACTCGGATTAGGCAACGTCAAAATAGGAGACGTCGTCAATCTCTTCTTCAACTCATTGAAACTCTCCTCACAACGAGCATCCCAAACAAACGCCTTCCCCTTGCAAGTCAACTGAGTCAACGAAAGTGCCAACTTGGAAAAGCCTTCAATGAATCTTCTATAATAACCGGCCAACCCCAGAAAACTCCTTATCTCAGTGACCGACTTGGGCGCCTCCCATTGCAACATGGCCTCAACCTTAGAAAGGTCCACTGCAATACCATTACCGGAAATTACATGACCAAGGAAACTCATTTCTCTTAACCAGAATTCACACTGAGATAGCTTAGCATACAGCTTCCTATCTCTCAAAATTTCCAACACTAACCTCAAATGCTCGACATGCTCTTCCTCAGACTTAGAATAAACCAAGATGTCATCAATGAACACCACCACAAACCGATCTAGATACTCATGAAAAATATGATTCATATATTCCATGAATACCCCCGGAGCATTCGTAACACCAAATGGCATCACCGAATACTCATAGTGACCATACTGAGTCATAAACGCCGTCTTAGGAATATATTCATCCTTTACCTTGATTTGATGGTAACCCGACCTCAAATCAATCTTAGTAAACACTTGAGCTCCCACCAATTGGTCCATCAAATCATCAATCCAGCGGGTACTTATTCTTAATCGTCACCTTATTCAACTGCCGATAATCAACACAGAGCCTCATGCTCCCATCCTTCTTCTTTACTAGCAACACAGGAGCGCCCCAAACAAAGCATGTACCTCTTATCTCATTAACCACCTCGGATCCAGCGAGAGCAAACACCTTTCCACCACTCTTCTCTTGCTTCGGCTTAGAACACTTGGTGCTAATATGACCCACCTCGCCACAGTTGAAGCAAACTACGTCCTTGCGGTCACAGTCAACAGCCATGTGACCCTTCTTGCCACACCGGTAACACCTCTTCTCACCGACCTTGCAATCATTCTTCCTGTGACCAGGCATCCCACACTTGAAACACACTAGGCTAGCAGGAGCATCTCTCCCACTAGGCCTCTTTCCCGAACCAGCTTTCGACTTACCTTTTCCACCAGAAACATCATAAGGCTTACCACGATGTTGAGACTGATTCCTCTTGTCCTTCATCACCCTAAAATGCGCATTGCTATCCTCCTCAAAAATTCTGCAACTATCAACCAACTCGGAGAACACCCTGATCTTTTGGTATCCAATTGCCTTCTTGATGTCAGGCCTCAGACCATTTTCGAACTTGATACATTTAGAGAACTCGGCAGTAGCCCCATTGTAGTGAGGGTAGAACTTAACTAACTCTACGAACTTCGCCGCATACTCGGCCACCGACTTGTTCCCCTGCTTCAATTCTAGAAATTCCATCTCTTTCTTGCCCCGAACATCCTCAGGGTAATACTTCCTCATAAATTCTCTCTTGAAGACATCCCACGTGATCTCTTCACCAGCATTCTCCAATCTTTGTAGAACCTCAAGCCACCAATCGTCGGCCTCCTCGGCCAACATGTGAGTACCATACCTCACCTTCTGAGCAGTCGTACAATCCATAACACGGAAAATCCTTTTAATTTCCTTCAACCATGCAAGAGCCCCATCGGGGTCATACCTCCCCTTAAAAGTAGGAGGGTTCTCCCTCTGGAAAGTAGCTAATCTACGAGCTCCAGCATCCTCGGCAGCTTGCTGATTTCCCACAGCATTCGCCATAGCCTCCAACGCAGCAGCAAGAGCGGCGTCATTCCTTCCGGCTCTTACGGCCATCTCACTAATCACTTAAACAAGATCAATTTAGAATGAGCACAAGACTCAAGGATTAGGAAACTCAAGACTCAACAACTTTGTCAGACAGACCAAACTTTTGCTCTGATACCACTAATGTAACACCCCCTTCTAATTAACTAATATTTAATTATTAAAATCAGAGTTTTCGAAATCACCCACAAGAGAGTGCTACATTTACTTCATTTAAAAAAAACCAAACAACATCAATGGCGCAATCCAACAAATAACAGTAAGATACATAGCACCACAGTCAAAGGGATGAAGTCCCAACAACACCGGTTTAGGGACATAACAGTCCACATAATCACCACGCAGCAGAATAAAACATGTTTCATATACATCACCAAGTTACAGTTCAACAACTTAAATTAAAACAACTACTAGACTACTCGTCCCCCCAGTGCTACATATCAGAGCAAGACGCCACAACCAGACTGAGTAAGGAAGAACCTTCACTCGGGATCACCTGCACGTTGCCGACATTAGAAGCAACATAGAAAGCAGAAGGGTGAGTCTCTAACACATATAATAGGATGTATGATAAACATCATGTTAGAGAAAGGCAACTAGAAACACCACTGTTCAATACACAAAACACACATCATCAAGTTATGACACATCAACTCATAATCAACAATGCACATCACCAATCACATGAGCATATGCATGAATGCAACCCAACACCAAGGGTATAATGCATGTGGTACCGTCACCGTCATTATTTTGCCATTCGGGCGTCTCCGTCATTAATGATGTTAAGGCCGAAGCCTACAATATCGAGGCCGAAGCCTGTCTCCGTCCTTTAATGCATACGAAACATGTGACTCCATGAACAATGCATCAACCACAAACAATCATATCATGTATGAATTGACACCGTCACTGGATTTACCTCCGTCATTTAATCCACCGTCGTTACACCGTCATTACACCGTCGTCTAATTCACCTAGACATCATCAATAGCTCTATGGCTAACATCACTACATCGGTCAATAGCTCTATGGCTAACATCAAACTCACCGGACACATCGACACCAAAAGTAGTGGACTAAACTGTCACTACAAGGACCAAATCTTCACATAAGGACTACACCTTCACTTAAGTACCAAACTGGCTCCACCATTCAGCCACTTAGACGTACTCGGCACCAAACAACACCCAAAATTGCGCCTGGCAGCAACCTGCGCCACACTAGCGTCAAAACAGCACCTCGGCACACTCACACTGCACCTCGGCACACCACACTGCACCTCGGTACACTACACTTCACCTCGGTACACTACACTTCGACACACTACGCTTCGATACACCTACATTTCAACACACCTACACCTCGACAACACTAGCTTCGACATACATACACTACACCTCGGTACATCCACACCTCGGTAGAAATGTATAACACTGGTGTCAACCTGCGCCACACTGGCGCAATTTAATGCATATGAAGCATGTGACTCCATGAACAATGCATCAACCACAAACAATCATATCATGTATGAATTGACACCGTCACTGGATTTACCTCCGTCATTTAATCCACCGTCGTTACACTGTCGTCTAATTCACCTAGACATCATCAATAGCTCTATGGCTAACATCACTACATCGGTCAATAGCTCTATGGCTAACATCAAACTCACCGGACACATCGACACCAAAAGTAGTGGACTAGACTGTCACTACAAGGACCAAATCTTCACATAAGGACTACACTATCTTTTAATTTCCATGCTAACGGTTCAAATACGACATTTGTCCTTTAAATTTCGTGCTAATGATTCAGCCCTGGCACTGTCTTTTAATTTTTCATGCTAACGGTTCAGCCCTTGCATTTGTCTTTTTAAATTTCTTGCTAACGGTTCAGCCCTGGCACTGTTTCCTGACAAGCTGACAGATCATGCTCCGGCATCGTCTTTTATTTTTCCTGCTATCGGTCTTGCCCTGGCGTTGCTTTTATTTCGTGCTATTGGTCTTGCCCTGGCACTGTTTTTTTGACATGCTGACTGATCTTGCTCCGGCATTGTCTTTTATTTTCCCCGCTATCGGTCTTGCCCTTGCGATGCTTTTATTTCGTGCTATCGGTCTTGCCCTAGCTTCGCTTTTGTGACATATCTTGATCGATATTGCTCCGGCATTGCCTTTTATTTTTCCCGCTATCGGTCCTGCCCTGACGTTACTTTTATTTCATGCTATCGGTCTTGCCCTGGCACTGTTTTCCGACATGCTAACTGATCTTGCTCTGGCCTTGTCTTTTTATTTTTCCCGCTATCGGTCTTGCCCGGCGTTCTTTGTTATTTCGTCTATCGGTCTTGCCACAGCCTTTGTTTTACGACATGCTAACCGATCTTGCTCGCATTGTCTTTTTACATTTCCCGCTATCGGTCTTGCCACGAGTTGCTTTTATTTCGTGCTACCGGTCTTGACCTAGCACTGTTTACTTTGATGTTATCGGTCTCACCTTGGCACTGTTTCCATTGTAATATAACCCTAACACCGCACCTTCAACACCACCGGCCAAAATTGAGGTTCATATCTGTACTCATTTCTTACTTTAATGATACAACGACACATACATTTTTTGTATTATATCGTAAGAAAATGAGCACAGAGGAGCTACTCATGTGAACACTCAATTTTTTTGGTTTTTTCACTTTTTTTCAAAAAATTACAAAAATAGTCACTTTTTGCGTATTTTGGGTTTTAGTTTTAAGCAACTGTGCGAAGGTAATTTCTCTCTCCTCAGACCTCTTTTTGACGATCCGAACGGTGAAAGTGAAGACATATGTGCCACAAACCTGCTATCAAAAAATGAAGGCAATCCAACGGTTAACCAATCCGGAATCGCAATTTTGTGTCCAAATGGGTTGAGGCTGTAGCACTTCCAAATAATGATGCCAAATCAGTTAGCAAATTTCTCCAAAGAAATATTTTCAAGATTTGGTACTCCAAGAGCAATCATCAATGATGAAGGCTCACATTTTTGCACTAAACTAATTGAAAATCTTCTTGCAAAATATGGAATTAAACACAAGATTGCTACTGCCTATCACCCACAAACTAGTGGACAAGATGAACTTTCAAATAGGGAAATAAAAAGAATGCTTGAGAAAATGGTTGGACCAAATAGGAAAGATTGGTCCTTACACTTAGATGAAGCATTATGGGCATATAGAACTGCATTTAAATCTCTATTAGGTATGTCCCCCTATAAGTTAGTTATGGCAAAGCATGTCATCTCCATGTTGAATTAGAGAACAAGTCATATTTGGCTATCAAAAAGCTAAATTTTGATCTCAAAAAGGCAGTGAGCAAAGGTTTTTTGAGCTAAATGAATTAGAGGAACATAGGCAATTCTCTTATGAGAATGCAGAAATTTATAAAGCAAAAACAAAGAATGGCATGATAAGAAAATCCAAAGAAGAGAATTCAAAAAGGGAGAATGGTTCTCATTATACATTTCTAGGTTGAAATTGTTCCTTGGAAAATTGAGATCAAGATAGTCGTGACCATTTCAACTAGTCAAAATTTACCCCCATGGTGCGCTTGATTTGTATGATGTAGCCACCGATACCACTTTCAAAGTCAATGGACCAAGAGTGAAAATGTATTATGGAGAGCATGTGGTGAGAGATAAGGTCACCACTCATTTTGAAAATCTCTAAAGAAAGAGATAATCAGTCAAAGACTCTTAAAACAAGCGCTTGAGAGATAATGTTATTATTTTGTGCAATTTTATGTTTTGAGTGTTTTGTAGGAATACAGGATCACAATCTGGTTCAAAGGAAGCAATTGAGAAAGAAAAGCCAACAGAAGGAAGCAAAGAAGCTGAGAAGGTAGCAAAGCAACAACCAGAGGAACTTCTGCAAAAAGCTGAAAAGAAGCTGAACTTTTTGCTTACTCTTTTTTTGGTTAGATTTTTTTCCTGGTTTTAGTACTACATTATGTTTTTGATATCCATAATAGCAACAGTTGGGGTTAAAAGTTTCAGCTACTCAAGAGCAACTAATAATACATAGAATTTCTACATAACATATAGTTTTAGCAATTGAACGTTTGATCACATTAATATTCACATCAAGTAAAAAAAACAAAAAAGCAAATGGTTGCAAATTCGTATAATGATTATGTTGTTAGGCCTTCCAAAGCTACTAGTTCTCCATAATCTTCTGACTACTGTATAGGTCTTCCCAATAAATAGATTGACTATTCTCTTACTATCTACCTACAATTTACATTCAAGTGATGAGCATGATGCTCTAAAATCAAAATCTGAACATGTAATCATAGGAAATGTAGCTTGAATTCTAAACATGTGTGGTAAGATGTCTTGATAATTATATGTATTAATTTGGAAAACATAAGCTCCTCAACTGATGCTTAGTGTGATCATTTTTCTTTCAATTTTTTGGTACTTTATGCAATTGGGTAAGAGGAAAGGTGTCAATGAAAATTATCTATGAAGAAAATGAGGTAAGTTCCTTATATCCTCCTCCTATTCCTAATTTAGTCTATATGATTTTAAACTCTTCAGAAAATTCCTTACTCTTTGTGTTCTATGACTTTACTTTTCAAATCAAGTTTCTTTTAAGATAGAAAATAAGTGGAACATCTAAGAATGTTATTTGGCTATAGGTTTTGAGAAGATCATGTATAACTTTTGAAGCATATGCCTAGTGTCGACAAGGATGATATTAATAATAGAGACCCCCAGAATGAAAAGTTAACAAGACAACAAAAAGAATGAGAGCACTATGCTTTGAGAGTAAAAGTGCACAACATATGTAATATAGGGGTTACACTCGCTCGATATTTGAATGTTGTGACTATAGATGATAACTCTATTTTATATAGAGTTATTCATCTATTTTAACTTAGGTTATTGTTTATTTTCAAGTACATTAATATATAAATATAGCTTATTTATTAAGAAACAACATTTTAAGGATTCAAAAGGATTAGGATAATGAATTAGGCAAAATACACATATCTTGTTAGGTTTGATGTTTTGTTCAAGACAACTACTTCAGGGAGTGGCAACATTGCCTACACTAAGAGTGCCAACACTGCCTACACCTACTAAAAACCAGCAGTTTGTACCAAAACATCCAAGGACCAATTTGATGCTTCCAAACTTTATTTGTGACGTCATGTCTAGTAATATGTGGCACTTCTTTATTGGACCATCCCATGCGAACTGCATGCAAAGCGACCAATTTGAGCCACTTGCTCGATGGGAAGTCTGCAACTAACCATGGTTAATTATCTCAGTTGGTATTTCGCGCCAAAGGAAACCCTCCAAGGGAGGAAAGCTTTTCTTGCCAATAAATAGAGGCCATATCTTCACTCACAAATCATCCTTCATCCAAGTCTTAAAGGATCACTTAGTTTAGTTTATTTTTAGCTTAGTTTTAGTTTATATTTACGTTTCTGAAGAGAAGGAAGGTAAGGAGGTGCTTGACAACCACTCCCTTCACTTCTACTTGGAGGAAACTTGTGTAAGGAGCTCATCTTGTACTTCAACTTGGGAAACTCATGCAAAAGATCTCCTATTTGTGTAATCTCTATCCTTTTGAGTTCTTTTGCTATATTACTCATTTGATTATGCTCTTTGCAGATTTTCTCTATTATATTATGAGTAATATGAGCTAATTTCCCTTAGTTGAGATGTTGTTGCCTTGTAATGAACTTCTAAGTAAGTTATTATGGTTTATGTAGTGTATGCATTTTAACTCTTGTGTAATACTTCTTTCAAAGCTTATTCTGAAATTGATCACTTTAGAATAGGTAAACTTGTGGCAGCAAACATGGGCTACATTTATGAACTCAAGAGTTAATAAGAATGAGTGTTTGTAACAACATCTTTGTTAAACTAGCTTTAATAAGGAATTGCTTGTTAAAACCATGTTAAGTCCTAGACATAGGATAACATAGTTCTTAGGGTGATACAGTGGGAGCTTAAGAGACAAGAGTGAACCTATTTAGCATGCCTAGACATAGGAAGCTTGTAATGAAACTCTGAAGAAAGTGACTGAAAGGCACACACTATTGAAGCTGCATCCAGTGTTCCCACACTACATACTCCACTAAAACTCTTAGAAGTGATTTATTTGGTGAAAACATCTCAACTATCTTATTTCACTGATTCCTTACACACATTTATTGTTTATAATTGTTTTATAAACCTTGAAACACTCCAACCAATTGTGAATAGTGTAGACACACTAAGTGTACACTCTGAACAATACAAAGTTTTCATAATCCCTGTGGGTTCGACCTTTTCTTATCATTATATTACTTGTGTGACTATGTATGTAACACCCCGATTTTATTAAAATTTATTTTGAGTTGATTTGGTAGAATTATTGAAGAAATTGGAGGTTTATTGGTGTGGGAACCATGGTAGAAATGATTAAAATTGATGTTCATAGGTGGTTGTCGAGTTAGAAATCGGTTCGCGCGCCAAATCCAAGTGTTTTATGCCTGTTGGCGCGCAGATCGCGCGTGAGTGGCGCGTCGCGCGCCAGTTCCTAGTGGTTCCTGTCTGTTGGCGCGCCTAGTCGCGCGTGGGTGTTGATAAAATGTGTATATGATGTTTGATGCCTATATGATACTTGATTGAATTGATGCCTATAAGTTGTTTGATAGAATGCCTAAATGACGTGTTGCCTGTTGAGTTGCCACCAGGCGCCAAGTTGTTGTGTTGTGTGCGCCCTGAGCATGTTGTGTTGCCCATTGGGCGCCATTTTCTGTGTTTTGTGCGCCCTGTGTGTGCCTGTGTTGCCACCAGGCGCCAATTTATGTTGCGGTGTGGCGCCAGGGGGTGGTGTGTTGCCCTGGCGCCCGATTTAGAAACCGCATGCGCGCCCGGGCATGCTGTGTTGCCCTAGGCCCCATTTGGTGTGCGGTTTGGCGCGGTGTTGCGCCTATGTTGTTGCCTGGCGCCATTCCTGTGCTGCCCGAAGGTGTTGTGTTACCGGTGTGATGCTGCCTGGCGCCAATCAGGGTTGCCAGTGTATGTGTTGCCTATTGTGTTGTTGCCTGGCGCCAAGTCTGTGCTGTCGTGTCATTGGTGTGTTGTATTAACCAAAGGTGATGTATATGCAAGCATAATTGTATTGTTGTGAAAGGTAATGATGTGGAATTTGAGTGCCTCTGTTAATGGCCAATATTTGAAAGGTGATGTGTGCCTGCGTTGCCACTAGGTGCCATGTTCTGTGTGATGTTGCGCCATATGTCGCTATGTTGCTTCTGGCGCCACTTTTGCTGTTTTGGGCGCCTCATTCGGCTGTCCTATAGGTAGTGGTGTGTTTGGTGTTTTCTTATTGGTATTGGTGTGGTTGGTGTTTGGTACTCTTGATGTTAGTAATGATGTTATAACGGGCGATGTGCCTCTTTTAATGAATAAACTTGGTGATGATGCCCATAGTGGCTAAGTTTATTGGTGATGTGCCTATTTTATTGGCTATGGTGATAGGTGATGGGTCTATGACAATTTGTTGTTGTTGGTGCATGTTGTTGTGTCATTTACATAATTATGATTGTTGATTGTCTCTGGTGCATTGTTCATGGCGTCGCATGCACTCATATGCATTATTTGGTGATATAAGGCTTCGGCCTTCGAGCTATGCTCAATATTAGTGATGAATGGTACCACATGCATATGCCCGTCGGTGTGGGTTGCATTACATCTCTCATTCATTTTATTGGTGATTTTCCTTGGGTGATTGATATTAATGTTGTTATATATTGATGTTGTTGTTACTGTTGATGTTGTTACTGTTGTGTGCTGATGTTGTTGTTAAGTAGTGGATTGTATATTGATGTTGTTGTGTCCTGACCTTATAACAGTGTGTATGAGGGATTTGTATGTGGGGTTCGGGTATCCTAGGCTATCGGTGTTGTATTGCTCGTTTTATGTACATGCGGTGTTTAATAAAATGCTTATATGTGTTGAATCTATGTGCTGATAACTTTGAATGGATAAATGATGATGTTGTAATGAAAATTGATGCTAATGAATATACTGGATGTGTGATTGATATTGATGATGTTGTGATGTAGTGATGTGGCATTTATGGTTGCCTTATCTCTAGTATACTGCCTATCATACATGCTATTATACTGTTAGAGACTCACCCCTTCTGTTGGAATGTTACCCTATGTTGGTAACGTGCAGGTGATAGTGAGAGAAGACTTGTCTACCTTTACCAGCCGAGTCGGTGTTGCTCTGATACGTAGCACTCAGGGGGGGAAACGAACATTAGTTTTCTTAGTTGATCTAATTACTTGTCTGTCGGATTCTATTTTGGTGATGTCATGATTATCCAATATTTCGCTGTATGGTGAATGAACTACTGTATGTAGACTGAACAGGTGTTTTTGAGGGTTCGCCCCATGTATAATGTGCTATGTATCACGCTATTTTATTTGGTGAATTCTGACATCAACTCATGATGTTCAGTTGGTGTAATGTAACACCCCTTGTGGGTGAAGCGAAAAAATGTTTTTGAAAACTCTGATTTTTATATTAAAAATTACCTAACTTAAATCAATTTGCATACTATTTTCCACACCTATAAACTGTATTCAATTTGCATTCACCTAACTTAAATCAATGCATGGAATGGATTTTAGTACACCAACTGAAACAACATTGGTTTTTACCTTACTCGTACACAATGCATATTCACATCCCGTGCATAGCACGGAAATGTGTCCTAGTATATATATATATATATATATATATAGGTTGTTTTTTTTATACCCCCACAATAAAGTGAATCCCCAAAATACCCTTGACAAAACGTATTTTTTTAAAAAAATTTGCGCCAATTGTATATGTTTTTTAACATATATACGACCCTATATTTTTGCCCATTGTATATACACCCCCAAGGCGTATATACGATTGGCCAACCCCCACATCAATCGTATATACGCCTTTGGGTGTATATACGATGGGCAAAAACATAGGGTCGTATACATGTTCATTTGAACATATATACGATCCCTATGGTATTTTTTTTAGTCAAACAACAATTAATTAAGGCTACACACTATATAAAAATTAATATAGCGTGTAGTTCGTTAACATGTGACGATGTTAGACGTCGAACGAATAATTTAGGCAAAAAATCGGTTTTCGGGCAAACTACTCGGATCATAATGAAACCACAACCATTAAATCCGAAAAAAATCACCGAGCAAGACTCCCCTTGAAGGGACTTCTTACGGGACTACGGCCTCAAAATCCCAAATTCCATCGTTTACTATTTTTTAGGATTTTTTTTAATTTTTCATAATCTCCAAAAAATTCCATCGTTTATAATTTTTTAGATTAGTTTTGATTATTTAATGAATTTTTAGTAGTCTTTTCATAACACTTTTAAAAACAAATTAAAACAAATCATTAACAACTCATTGTATATATGTAATTGGGACATATATACAATGGCAACATTTAACCCACCGTATATATGTCCTAAAAACGTATATACGATTGCATCATACGCAGCCAGTCGTATATACGTTTTTAGGACATATATACGATTGACTTTTTAAAAAAAAAATACATTTCAAAGGGGCATTTTAGGGATATCATATTTTGTGGGGGTATATGGGAAAATGGTGGGGGTATGAAAAAACAACCTGTGTGTGTGTGTATGTGTGTGTGTGTGTGTGTGTGTGTGTGTTTTGCTTTTGGAGAAAGTAAGACCCATAGCCAAGTGAATTGAAGGAAGCACGTGACCATAGGAGAAGTGGAAAACAGTGTGCATGATCGATGACTTCGAGAGAAAGTAAAGGCACACAACCCTAGGCATCAAAATATAAAAGGGTGTTGCACATCAAAATAGAGCTTACACATAAGCCGCACACACATTGACGGCAATGCACAGGAGGAGTTTGAGGAAATCTGGATGTTACTTCTTGACGACGTGAGAGAGATTCGGAGCAGAAAAAGGAGATTGAAGACTCAGAATAAGAATTTCTCTAATTTTTGGGTTATTTTTATTTTTGTAATTCATGACTCCAATTTCTATTTTGTTGTTCTTGACTATTATGGATACCTAAGTCCTTTTCTAGGGTCTTAGGTGAATCTTGATTGCTTAGATACCTTTTTATGTTCTAATTTCTGGTTTAGGTTCCTATCTTTATTTCAATTAATATTGTCCTATTGATTTAATCACATATTTAGGATTGATCACCATTTGCATGTTCATAATCAATTAGTTGATTAGCGACCGTACTACAACTAGTTGGTGGACTTATAGGATAATAGGGGCTATAATTATTGAATGACCAAACTTTAATTTAGTCTTCCAATCATTCAATCTTTTTGTACTTTATGTTTTTCTTAAATTTAAATTCTAGCGTGACCAAACTAGGGTTAATTTAGGGAACAAATATTAATCGTGAATGACCAAACGGATTAATAGGTTAAAATATATTAATCGTGAATGACCAAACGGATTAATAGGTTTAGTAAAAGAATTGGTAATTGAATAAAATAAAGGAATTCAGGTAGAATTAAACATAAGGGAATCGAAGCTTGCAAGTGAAACTGCAACCCTAGACTCTCTCCATTAATTCAATCTTGCATTTTAATTATTGTTAGTTATTTCTATTTACTTTGTTTCTATAATATCAAACTATTTCTTCGTCTAAACATTAAATAATCTCGATTAGTTTGGTACTTGCTAATTAATCTCTGTGGAGACGATAATCTTTTATACTACTTTTGCGAAAGAGTACACTTGCTCTAAGTGTGTTTTTAACGCAACAAGTTTTTGGCACCATTGTCCGGGATCAATTTAGCAATATTAAGCGAAAAAGATTTTTATTGTTTTAGAAATTTTTTTATCATGTTTTTATTTTAAGTTTGTTTTATTTATTTATCTTATTAAAAAAATTGATAACATTTGCCCAAGAGCTCGTTGCTGTTCACTTTGTTTTGTAGAGAAAAATCTAAATCATGGTTAAAACTTTTGGAGATTATATTAGAGAGGCAGAGGCAAAAAGGAATTTGGAGAGGTTATCTTCGTATATGCCTTAATGTCAACGCCCATTTTCCCCTCCTCTTTATGAGCTTTATTCAAACTATTGGGATGACTATGAGCCACCTCCTTATTCCTCCAACTGGGATAATTATGAGCCACTACAAGTGCAGAGGAAAGAGGAGGAATCTGATATCGATGAGTTCTTGGTCAAATTTATGGAGCAAAGAAATGAAAGATTTGATAGATGTGAGAAAAATTTGAAGCAGGCAAAAGAAAGATTTGATAGTTTGAAGAATCAATTGTCAAAGGTTATTGATATGGTAACAACTCAGTTGGCTCAAGAAACACTTTATTTACAAACAAAGTCTACCCCAAATGAAGAATCTGAGCAATACAGAGAAAGTATTCTTAAGAATGATGAAGAGTTCTATATGGAAAATAATTTAGAGGAAGAAGCTCTCAAGGATGATGAAGAGACTTCTACTGAAGGGAGTCATATTGAAACAAAAGGTCCTAACGAATGGATAATTTGTGAGGAAAAGGAGAAAGATCAATTGATTCATGATTTGGAGGAAGAGGAAAAAGTCGGTGCCCCAATTATTGGGCAAATTTTCTTAACCATTGGTGATGCTGCAATTGAGGTTCACAGTGGAAAGTTAACTTTAAGGAGTGGTAAAGAAGATGATGTTATTAAAGCCTTAAATTCCAATGAAAATTTCTCTTCTTTAACTTCTCGTTATTTTGGTGATGTGGTTGAAATTAATGTTTCTGGTGATTTAAAGATGCAGGACCTTTTGAAAAAAAATATTATCTTGCAGGATCCTAGCTAGCATAGTGGTGGATGGAGATAAAATAAAAATTCCACAATCCTTTGAAGTTCATCAACCACGCGGAAAAAGAAAAAATAATGTCAACCACATGGTTAGAGAACCAAGAAGGTGCACTGCGTTAGATGTAAAATTTGCTCTTGGAGAGCCACATGATTGAGCACCAACTATTTTAAGGCTCGTGATGTTAAACAAGCGTTTCACAGGAGGCAACCTGTGTTTTATTTTCTATTATTTTTGTTTTGTTTTTAGGAATAAGCTCAGATTGCAAGCACTCTCAGGGAAGTCACTCTTACTCTCTCTCACTTATTTATTTTTGCTCCTATTTGATATTTTGTATTGAGGACCATGCTTCATTCTAGTGTTGGGGAGGAGAGTTTATATTGTCACTTGATCTCTATTAATGCACATACCCACCGTATATTTTGATAGCATTTTTTCTGGCTTATTTTAGTACTTATGCTTCAAGTTGAAAAAATATTGAGATTTTGTCTTTAGAGGATCCCATAATTAATTTACTTGACAGACTTTTGCTTAATTGTAACTGTGAGAATGACAAATGTTTATTTCAAGTATAGGTGGTGAAATCTGATTCTGTAAATGTTTCTATTAAATCTAATGTGGTAATATTTAAACTACTCTTAATTCAGAAATCAGGTTGGAATGATTATTGTTTCCCTTAAAACTAGAATTAAAATAGCGGACTTACTTTTTTTTTTGAAACGTTAGCATACTTGCATTAACTGAGTGGAAAAGAGCCAACCACTGGCGTTACAACAGAGGGAACAACATAGCTTACTAGGGGAGGGCCCAACCAGTAATTACAACCTGCTAGCTTAGCAAAACTAACCAAATTGTGAGCTACAGTATTACCATTATGACTAATATGCTTCACAGAGCAGTCAGGAAAGGACTTCAACAACCTACGACAATCAGAAACCACAGGTTCAATTACAGCCACAGAGGCAATATTATGAAAGCAATGAATTACAATTTCAGAATCAGGAAATATAACATTTGGCTTTAGCTGATGCTCCTCTAGAATCTGCATACACCACTGAAAACCAATAGCTTCGGCCAGCAACGGATCAACAGTTATGATGTCTTTCTTGCACGCATTGAAGATGATGTTGTCATTAGGATCCTTCAAACAAAGACCCCAGCAGGTGGAACCATCCGAAAAACACCCAGCATCCACAAAAGCACGCTCCTGCGAAGGTGTATTTGCTGCACCAGAAACCTGCACATTTCTCAAGTCATCCACAAAACCAGAACCAGCTGCAACATTAAATTCAGAAACAAAATCTGCAGCCGAAGCCGCAATATTCACAGGATCGGGCTTTTGATTATTAAATATTGAGTCGTTACGAGCCTTCCAAATTTCCAAATCAAGATGCAAAACAATTGGGCGCCCTCGGTGCTCCTACAAGTCAAACCCGTAAGCAGCCACTGAGTCAAATCAGCCCGAGAAGGAGTATGACAACCTAGATTTTCGAAGCAAACATAGTCAGTCTAGAGATATTGCAATTCAAAAATAAGTGGTCAGGAGTTTCAGCAGCTGAGTTGCAGAAAGGGCAAGAAACATCAAGTAAAATCCCTTTCTTGGCTAGATTGGATCTAGTAGGCAGGATAAGCTTGGAAAGTCTCCACAAGAAATTTTTGACTCGATTTGGGACTTTAGCTTTCCAAATCTTCTTCCACAATTTATCATTAACTGAACTTGAGGAGTTGGGCCAATTCCTTACCCTAATCACACAGAGACTATGATAAGCAGATTTAACAGAGTAGTAACCATCCCTCTCAAACCTCCAAACAAGCTTGTCCCTCGGCAGGCTCAAGGATAAAGGCACACTAATTATTTTGGAAGCCTCTTGGAGACTAAAGTATTGGAAGATGAGATGCCTATTCCAACCACCTCTATGGAAATCAATCAAGCTTGAGACACAAGCATCTTCCTCCAAGTTGTTTGGAGACAGTCTAGAGGTACCAAAGGAGTCATCTCCCAGCCACCTATCCTTCCGATACTAGTAGAGGAACCGCTTACCAATCACCCACTTCCCACCATCCTTGACAAGGTTCCTAGCACTCATGATACTCCTCCACCCATAACTCGGTTGATGACCCACCCGAGCGTTCATGAAGTTGCAGATTAGGATAGTATTTGCTTTTAAGAACATTGCTCAACAGAGAATTATCCCCATTAGCCAACCTCCAACTATGCTTTCCCAACAAAGCTAGATTAAAGTCTTTGAACTCTCTCAATCCCATGCCACCCTTGCAATTTGGTCTAGACAATTTTCCCCAATCGACCCAATGAATCCTACTACGGTTTCCTCATCGACTTCACCGTAACTTAGCAAGCATAGAATCAATCTCATTATAGCAAATAGGCATTTCATAGCAACTCAAGATGTAGTTGGGGATTGCTTGGGCCATTTGCTTTGATTAGAGTCTCCTTCCTGCTCCCGATAAACACTTCTCTTTCCACCCTTTCAACTTCTTCCACACACGCTCCATGACAAAAGAAAAGATAGCCTTCTTTGATCTACCCATAGGAACGGGGAAACCAAGGTATCTTGACTGAGCCTCCACTGCCTTTACTCCCATCATGTTACAGATATTTTGTTTAACATTAAAATGCACATTTTGGCTAAAGGATGCCTCAGACTTGTCAAGGTTAACAACTTGCCCAGAGGCAAGCTGGTAAGTATGGAGAATTTCCAGAATGGTACTAGCTTCTTCACTGGATGCTCTAGAGAAGAGCAAACTATCATCAGCAGAGAACAAATGGGACACTTGAGGCGCCTTCCTCGCAATCTTAACCCCATGAATCTTCCCACTTTCCACAGACTTATGAAACATACCTGAAAGAACATCAGCACACAGAATAAATAGGTAAGGGGATAGGGGATCCCCTTGTCTGAGACCCCTTTTGGGGCAAAAAGGAGCACTAGGCTGACCGTTGAGGAGCACCTGGTAGGAAACAGTAGTCACACATCTCATAATAACCTGAACCAAGTGAGCAGGGAAGCCCATGGATGACAAGGTGTTCTCAATGAAGCTCCACTCAAGCCTATCATAGGCTTTGGACATGTCCAACTTGAGGGCCATAGTCCCCTTCTTGCCTTTCATCTTTTTCTTTAGCCAGTGGAAACATTCCATGGCAATCATGGCATTATCAGTGATAAGTCTCCCTTGAACAAATGCACTTTGTTCCAAATCAATCACATCAGGGAGGGTAACTTTGATTCTATTAGCAATAACCTTAGTAACAATCTTCATGATAACATTACAAAGACTAATAGGCCTAAAATCCTTACGAGAGCTAGGATTCTTGCACTTAGGAATTAGTACTATGAAAGTTCTATTAAGCTCAAGAGGGTTACCTTGGTTGTTTAGAATGTTGAGGATAGAAGCCTGGACATCATCACCAACAATGTGCCAATATTTCTGGAAAAAGAGAGCAGGGAGGCCATCGAGTCCATGGGCTTTGAAGGATGCATCTGCCCAATAGCCTGAACAACCTCCTCAGCAAAAGATCTACCACACCAATCCCTATGCTCAGAACTCAGCTTACCCCGGACCACCTCACAAATCTCTTCCTCATCACTGGGATTAGAAGTAGAGAAAATGTCTCTGAAGTACTGGAGGAACACAGCTTCCACCTTATCATCACCTCTCCTCCACACCCCATTATTGTCTTTGATCTTTGATAACTCATATTTATATGAGTTATTTATGCCTTTATCCATGTAAATCAAGTGAGTTCTCAAGTAATATTAGTATCTTATGTCTCTAATTAGTATAGTTGTAGGAAAAGAAGGGTTAGAAACTGTTTTGTAGTAATTTGGCACATCTGGTGCCTTTGTGAGCATTTTAACGTGTTTTGTGAGTGCTGCAGTGCTAAGGGCTATAGCGTCAAACGCTATAGCGGCAAGAGGGCAGATCGGCAGGTCGGAAGGTCGGCCAAGTCTTTGAGCTCGACTAAGTCCTTGATGCAGAAGTGTACTTTTTGGCGCCAAGCTCTTCACCCCAAACTTCGTTTACTGTGCCACTGTGCTGACTGTCGCAACCGGATTTTAATGGATATTATAGGACACATGGTGTTGTGTGAGTGGGATGATAGCTTCAGTTGGTGAGACGGCCATACCTCCTTTTTGCGCTAACTCCGGAAACTACAACTGCTCCTCCTTCTTATCTACAAATACATTGGGGATACAATTCGCAGATACGCAGAGAGTTAGAGAGAGAGAGAACTTGTTACAGATTTTCTTCTTTGTAAAACATTTTCAAGCTTTTGCTTTTACTGTAATTTTTAGTTTACTTCTCCTCGGTGTGAACTCAACGTTATCGTGTCATCTCGGTGAATGATTGGAAGCTTCGGTGCGCATTTGTTGCCACCATTTCTTCTCATTCTGTCCTAGATAATATGAGTTTTCCAGCTTGTATTGCTTTGATGATGCGAAACATGAGCTAAACACTTTGAGTTGGATTGCTCGGATCTTTGTAATGAACCATTAGTATCGTAATTATAATATTGCACGCTTATGTTTCAACCTTTGCGTTATACTTCTTTCAAACTTGTTTTAGAATTGATCAGCTAAAATGGGTACATCTGTGGGTTCAGACATGGTCCATGGATAGACTTCAAAGCTTGATATGAACGAAAGTTTATTTAAAGACATTTAAATAGATTTTGCTCCTCTAGACATAGAAATGCAATAGTTCATAGAGAAAAGGTCATGGGTTCTTTATTATACAGAGTGAACTTATTTAGAACCTAGACATAGGCATCTTGTAATGAAACCCTGGCGTGAGTGGCTGAAAAGCACAAAAACATTTGCAACAACGCTTGACGCTATAGCGTGTGACGTTATAGCGCTGTACTAATCGGGAATTTACTTAGAAAGAGAAGTCCGACTTGTTTCTCTAATTTCTACCAACCAATCTTTTCTTCGTTTTCTTAAAACCATCACTTTTACTTGATAACTTGTTACTAAAAGCATTTGCTACTCGGTTCACTAAGTGCTAGTATCGCTTAAACTCTAAAATTAATACCAATCCCTGTGGAGACGAACTCTACTTACTACTATATTACTTGTTGCGATGTGTACACTTGCACAACTCTATCGCGCATAACAAGTTTTTGGCGTCGTTGCCGGGGATTGCATTTAATTTTTATTGTTTAAGAATTCTTGCAATCTTAGTGAGGTTTTACTTTGCATATCTGCTTTCGTGTGACAACAGAAACGCTATAGCGTATGCCCGCAATGTAACCACACAGATCGAGCTTGATCCTGAACCTGAGAGAAGATTCAGAAGGTTGCGACAACAACAGAGGTTACAACAACAATTCAGACCAACCATGTCTGAACACAATACTGTTGCTACAAGTAGAGGTACTCTTGGGGGAAGAACTCCTACTCACTTCGGAGGCAGAACTCCAAGAGGAGGAAGGACTCCGAGAGGTGGAAGGCAAGGTCCTTTTACTTTCACTGATCCAGACGATGAATATTGGTATAGAGAGAGGTTTCTGAACCAAGGACCTGATCAAATGGTGAATGACCGAGACAGGCCGATGAGGGACTATGCTGCTTTTGATCCGACCTCTATGGAAACAACCATCACCCGACCTGCGGTAACTGCTACTCATTTTGAGTTCAAGCCGATGATGTTTCAAATGCTCCAAACCCATGGCCAATTTGGAGGTTCAACTCAAGAGGATCCCTTTGCACATTTGCGAAATTTCTTGGAAGTATGTAGTAACTTCATTATCCCTGGCGTAAGTGAGGATGCCTTTAGACTCAAACTTTTTCCTTATTCTTTAAAGGATAGAGCCAAAGCTTGGTTAAATTCTTTGGAGTCTAATTCCATCACCACTTGGGAGAAAATGACAAAGAAATTTTTAGAAAAATATTTCCCTCCCAACAAGAATGCCAGGATGAGGAATGATATTACATCTTTCAAGCAAAAGGATAGTGAAACACTGCATGAAGCATGGGAAAGGTGGAAAGAACTACTGAGGAAATGTCCACACCATGGAATTCCTATAATGATCCAAATGGAGACCTTCTACAATGGGTTGGAAGCACCGACGAGATCTATGTTAGATGCCTCATCTGGAGGTGTGATTTTGAACTCCTCCTACAATGAAGCTTGCGATCTTATAGAGCGTGTTGCCATAAACAGCTCGTCATGGCCTACTGAAAGATTAAACCCTGCCAAAAAGGTAGCTGGGGTCCATGAAGTGAGTGAAGTTTCTGCTCTCTCAGCTCAGGTGGCAACTCTCACGAATATGATCAAGGGTCTGAGTACTGCAAACGCTACAGCGTCTGACGCTATAGCGCCCAAGGAATCAATCTGGGTCGCTATTGAACAAGCTTCCCTAGAGAAGTTAGTTGTGTATATTGTGGGGAGTACATCTTTATGAGGAATGCACCACAAATCTTGCTTCATGAATTACGTGGGGTACAACAAGGGCAACAACCCCTATTCGAACACTTACAACCCCGGTTGGAAGAACCACCCTAATTTCAGATGGGGTGGGAGTAATGATGCTACTACAAGTACTAATGCTCCAGCTATTCCCCCAGGCTTTCCAATTCAACAAAATCAAAGACAAAATGCTCCTACTATGGACAACTCCATGGAATCTTTGCTAAGGTCTTTTATTAGTGACTGTAAGACAACTATGCAGACCCATGAAGCATCTATAAAGACTTTGGAGAACCAAGTTGGGCAAATTTCTTCTGCTCTTACTCAAAGGCAAAGAGGTGGACTTCCCTCCACTAATGAAGCGTCATCATCTCAAGCACCAGGCCAAGAGCACGTAAATGCTATCTCATTAAGAAGTGGCACTGAGTACCCTGAACCAGCTATACCTGAGGAAAACGAGGTGCCAAAGAAAGGAAAAGAGAGAAACAAAAGTGGAGAAAAAGAGAAGAATAGTCCAGATATTGTGATGTATAAGCTAGACGTTACAACGTCTAGTTTTGAACCAAGAATCAAGACGGTACCCTAGCTTGTACCTGAATATCCTCCTCCTCCCTTTCCTCAAAGGTTGAAACAAGCTCATGAGAGCAAGCAATTTGGGAAATTCTTAGAGGTGCTAAAACAACTTCACATAAATATCCCATTGGTTGAAGCTCTAAACCAAATGCCTAACTATGCCAAGTTTATGAAAGACGTCCTCACCAAGAGAAGAAGGCTAGGAGAATTTGAAACGGTGGCCATGACGGGAGAGTGCAGTATGATCATGCAAAAGAAACTCCCAAGCAAATTGAAGGATCCTGGCAAATTCACCATACCATGTTCTATGGGTAAATCTTATTCTGGTAATGCACTATGTGATTTGGGAGCAAGCATCAATTTGATGCCCAAATCCATAGTTAAACAGCTAGGAATTGATGTTATTAAGCCTACTACTGCTACCCTTCGGTTAGCAGATATGTCCATAGCCTATCCCGAGGGGATACTAGAGGATGTGTTTATTAAAATTGACAAATTTGTTTTTCCTGTGGATTTTGTTTTTCTTGATTTTAATGCAGATGAAGAGGTGCCCATCATTCTTGGGAGGCCATTCCTAGCTACTGCCCAGACTGTAATTGATGTTCAGAAGGGAGAACTGACTATGAGAGTCAATGATCAAGAGATTAAGTTTAATGTGATGAATGATCTCAAGTTCTCAAATGCGGGATTCGAGGAGTGTTCTTTTGTAATGTCTCTTGATTCTGTGGTTCAACAACAATTCCTCAAGCAAGGTGACCACGTGGTCAAGGCTCTTGCCAACACTGAAAAAGAAAAGCTTGTGGAAGATGATATATTACAAGGTGAAGCTGAGGTTAATAAGAGCTCTAAGGAGAGTGAGGAGTAGAGGACAAGAAAAAGAAGAAGAAAATTTCGAGGAGAAAGGTGCCGAGATACCAACCCTACAACAACCTCGGCAAAAGAAGGGAGAGCTCACGACGTTATAACGTCATGCCGTTGTAACGCCTCTTCGAATAGTTGGTTCCAAATGAAGAGGTGGTTGCAGTTTGTAATTCACCAAGACTCAAGCGGAAGGCTAAGAACAACCTAAGTCCACAATCTTCACCTAGGTCAATTGCCACCACACCACCTAAATTCACCAAAACAATTCAAAGAAGAAAGCTCATTGAATGGGGACAAGTTTTATCATCCACCTCAAGGCTTAAATTGTTACCTAAGAAGCTCAAATCTAGGCGATCAAGACCTTTCAAGTTGGTGAAGACGGCCATACCTCCTTTTTGCGCTAACTCCTAAACTACAACTGCTCCTCCTTCTTCTCTACAAATACATTGGGGATACAATTCGCAGATCTGCAGAGAGTTAGAGAGAGAGAGAACTTGTAACAAATTTTCTTCTTTGTAAAACATTTTCAAGCTTTCGCTTTTACTATAATTTTTAGTTTACTTCTCCTCGGTGTGAACTCAACGTTATCGTGTCATCTCGGTGAATGATTGGAAGCTTCTTGCGCATTTGTTGCCACCATTTCTTCTCATTCGGTCCTAGGTAATATGAGTTTTCCAAATTGTATTGCTTTGATGATGCGAAACATGAGCTAAACACTTTGAGTTGGATTGCTCGGATCTTTGTAATGAACCATTAGTATCGTAATTATAATATTGCATGCTTTGCGTTTCAACCTTTGCGTTATACTTCTTTCAAACTTGTTTTAGAATTGATCAGATAAAATGGGTACATCCGTGTAGGTTCAGACATACGGTCCATGGATAGACTTCAAAGCTTGATATGAACGAAAGTTTATTTAAAGACATTTAAATAGATTTTGCTCCTCTAGACATAGAAATGCAAATCATAGAGCAAAGGTCATGGGTTCTTTATTATACAGGTGAACTTATTTAGAACCTAGACATAGGCATCTTGTAATGAAACCACATGTGAGTGATTGAAAAGCACAAAAACATTTGCAATAATAGCTTGACGCTATAGCGTGTGACGTTATAGCTACTGTACTAATCGGGAATTTACTTAGAAAGAGCAGTCCGACTTGTTTCTCTAATTTCTCACAACCAATCTTTTTACTGTTTTCTTAAAACCATCACTTTTTACTGATAACTTGTTACTAAAAGCATTTACTACTCAGTTCACTAAGTGCTAGTATCACTTAAACTCTAAAATTAATACCAATCCCTGTGGAGACGAACTCTACCTACTACTATATTACTTGTTGCGATGTGTACACTTGCACAACTCTATCGCGCATAACAATCTTACCAATAAAATTGACTTTGTTCCTCTGGCTAGCCTTGCTATGGAAGAACTTGGTATTCCTGTCACCATCTCTTGAACCTTAAGGAGATCCTCATGCTGTCTCTCAAGATTTTTGTACCTCTGGATATCCTGAGCAGATCCAGACCACAGAGAAGAGTCCTTCAGAAGCTTTTCCAATCTGCCAATCTCCTTCTTGATAGTGTTCAGGTTGTGTCCCTCAAAATCACTATCCAAACCCTTCATATTCCCTATTTTATCAGCCACCGATCTACCACTGCCATTCCAATACCTTCGGACTAGATGACCACAATCAACATCCTTACTCCAACTCTCCTCAAACCTAAGATCTTCACTCTCTTTCTCCTGATTCCCAATGTTGGCCTCTAACCGAATCATCATTACAAACATGATCGATCTCGAATCTAGGAAGATGACTAATCTTTATTGGAGAGAAGCGGTTAAGAGCACCATCATTGCAAATAGCTCTATCCAACCTAGCCTGAATATTATCACTCCCCTCTCTACCATTAGACCAAGTAAAGGGGTAGCCCTCGTAGCCCAAGTCATGCAAGAACAGTTCATCCATAGTATCTCTCCCAATCCTTAGTGAAGTTGAGTCCTAGGGTTGCCACCTTTCTTCTCGGAGAGGCGCAATAGTATCATTCAGATCTCCCACACAAATCCATGCACTGATACAGCCCTCCCGTGTTACTTGATCAACTCCCAAGTTCTCCACTTGTCTTGCTCGCTAGGAAGGCATACACACCCGAAAAGAACCAATTATCCCCATCCTCGTCATCCACCATGGAACAGTGAATGTGATTCAAAGAATAAGAAATGACTGAAATATTCACACTCTCCTTCCAAAGGAGGGCAATACCACCAGCTCTCTCATGCCCAACCCCCACACAATCCACGACCAAACACGCATCAAAACACAATTTCCTCCTAATCACCTCCACCTCAAAACTTTTGAACTTTGTCTCCATAAGGAAGACCACCTAGAGATTTTCACTTCTTGTGAGCCTTAACAAGGCTCGAACTGCCCGAGGGTTCCCCAACCCCCTGCAGTTCCAACTAAGTGTTTTCATTGGGTACGGTGGTGTTGGTCTTCCAACACCACCTCAAGCTTGTTGTTATCACCCTCCACCATCACCACATCCCCCTTCGGTTTCTTATCCCCACGCCTTATCTCTCCTACCTCACCTTCAGCCACCTCCACTTCAATCAGTGATCTCTTAGCACTAGTCTTGGTGTTAGGAGCTTGCCTAGGCTTCCTGGGAACATTTGGGACCTTTTTCCTAGTCCACTTCTTTGCTTTTGGGACATCTCTTGCCTTAGAAGTTTCCCCCGGATGGAATTGAGTAGATATAGCCACAATACCCAAAGACTCTGCCACCTCCTCAATCTCCTTAGTGGTTGCCTTTATCTTCAGCATAGTGTTCGCAGGGCCTTCCTCAACACTATTACACGACCTAGTGACTTGATTCACCTCATCATCCCCATTCTTATTCTTCACAGAAGGGTCACCCTTTGTTGTATTAGAAGTAGAAAACAGAGACTTACTACATGTTCCAGAACTAGCCTCTTTCTTCACCTCATCAGTGAACTTTGGCAAAGGAGAGGCCCTAAGCCAAGGTCCAAAAGCTTGATCTTTCTCCTCCAGCTCCTTATACTCCTCATCTTCCCCATCATCCCCCTCCTCACAATCCTTCATTTGATGGCCAATTCTCCCACAAATGAAGCAAAAGTTTGGTAGTCCCTGCCTTGAAATTTCACAGTTGTCCCTCTCTTAAGAGGTTTCTTTAGATCCAGGGAAGTTTTAATGCGAAGGAAACGCCCTAACCGATTCTGTTCATTCACATCAATATCCTCATAAATCACAATCAAATTGCCAATCTTCCTAGCTAGAGTTCCAGAACGTAATTTAAGGGGTAAATCATAAATTCTTACCCAAAACGAGACTCGTGACAGCTCTAGATCCGAAGGTTGCTCCTCTCCAGAAATCTTAGAAAGGATCAACAGGTTTCTGTCAAAGTTCCAAGGCCCGCTCCTAAGCACGCCATCAGCTTCCTTACGAGTAGAGAAAGTGAAGAGATAAAGGTTCTTCTGCAGCTCCTTGATCTGCACCGTGTTTTTGAGCCTCCAAGCTAGAACAATAGTGGATTTGAATGTGCGGACATTGTAAGGGCAATCAGTCCAGATCTTCCCCACTAACGTTCGCTTGAAGTTCTCCTCATCACAGACATCTTCATCGTCGGCCGTCAACCCCAACGCTTCCTCCGCCGTCAACTTCGACACTCGCCCCTTTCCATCGTTACAGAACCACCGACCACCACAGAAGAGTAACCCAGGAAAAACACGCACGAAACGGCGGATTGAGACTCAATAGAGTGGAGGACCAACTCTAGAGAGGAGAAAAACCAGGACTAGCCGGGAGGGAGACCAGGACAAGCCCGGGGAAAAAACGCCGCCACGTAACCCTAGCGGAGCTAAGGTTGGGGGAGAGATTGTTTGAGGACTTGAGTTGTAAGTTTTTCAATGAATTGTTATCTTTGATGCCATCGTGGACTTACTTTACATGCACATATAATGTCTTAAAACTGATTCTCCTGCAGCATTTTGTTGATTGTGAACAAATGACTCTTTCTTTTTGATTTAACTCAGTGCCATTTTAAACTAGATATGTTTATCTACAACTTAGGCTTTGGAATTTCTCAATTACATTAAAAATTGAGCAAATTATGTTTGTCTTAATTAGGTGTTTAGTTGTTGGAAAATATGTAGAAATTTATGCATATCTCTTCTTTTAATCTTTGTTTACCACTTGATTGTATCTTAAATTTAGTTGTAAATAAAAGAGTTTCATCAGAATTGGCTAAGTTTGCACAAGACATTGGTTGGTCGGGGTCCTATTATATTATTCAAAACTGAATCCGGCAACCCAGCTTTCTGGCCCGAAGCGAAAAGGACCCATGGAAAGAGTTTTCAAATGAACACGTTGTTATGATTGAGTTGTCATATCATCTATGTTGTTTCCTTGTTTGATACAGAATATGTATGCATCCTGTTAGGACTGACTGAGATTATTTTTCTCACCTCACTCATGTTTCCTTTCAGATAAGAAAAAGCAGCCAGAAGTTTGAACGGTTTAGAGATATGTGATGTCTCCATTCGAAATGGAAACATAGTAGTTGCGTTCACTTGTTTTGTTGTCTCAAAAATTAAAGTGTACTAGACACATACTTTATTCTCACTACTACCTTTGAGTAGTTAAGTACTTGTAGGATGTTTTGATTTGACTTAACATTTTGTAAGTTGTTCTAAAAGTTACGTGTACCTTTAAGTGTTATATTTTATTCACAACTAGCTATTGTTGATTAAGGTGTTACACCTCTTTATTTGGATTGAAGGTTAATTGCTATGATCATGTGACATCGGGAGTTGGTTGTACTCTTGATATTATATATTATATTTAAGATCATTCTTGTTACTGTATTGAAAGAAATGTTTAATCGTTTTAGTCCTATATATTATTATGAATCATGTTTATATGATTAAAGATGTTGAATGACATCTTTTACTTGCGAAAAGTATTTCGGAAAATAAATTGGAAATTTTATGAAAAAACGAATTTACTCGTTTCTCGTATTTCTTCACTTTTTATTACTTTCGGGGTAAAGGGTGTCAAAAACGGTGGTGGATGACTTCAAGTCTCCACGCCATGAGGTGTCTCTGCAAAGACACTCTGATGCCTAAGTCAATTTAGGGATAAAGGAAAATAAGAGGAGAGTTTATGAGATTTTAGGTCAGAATTAGACGTTAGCAAATATGGGCTGAGAACCAGTATCTAAAATAGTGCAGTGCGGTTAACCCTAGATGGAGTAATCTCCACTAATTTCGGGGTGAATGTCCTGGTCTCACAGAATTATTATCGTAACAAGGTATTCAGATCTTATATTACATTGACCTCTGTTGAAGGTTTGGAGAGCTCAATTCCTTGGTAGCCTACTCAGAGTAGTGTTCGATAATTGATTCTTACACTTAGCATATTTTGTGTTACATATAGACATTGATAACACTCTTCCAAGAGCGCTCAGATCCCTTATTACCATAATGGTTGTCGGCTCGTTCCGCAACAAGAATTCAATGGGGAACTCACGGCGGAGTTTGGTGGTGCAAATACCATTATAAAATTAAAATAATTAAGACAATTTTAGCTTAAATTACGTTTAATTCTTACATCTTATTATCACTAACATTTTACAAATTCCCACTGTGTTTATTAATTAGGCATGCATTCATTAGCTGCCTTTTTTCAATACTATATGCACGAGTTGGACTATAACCTAGTTGGACTAATTTGGAAACATTGGGCAATTTACTTTATACCTACTATTTCGTCTGGTTTTTGGTTCCTAGTCTAATTTTATTAGTTGCCATGATTGGGGCTATAGTACTGACTATGCATAGGACTACTCGTAAAAAAGACAGGATGTTTTCCGATGAGGAGGACGACAGACCCACTCACGATCGACTAAAAGGAAAGTCGCCCGGAGATATTGAGGTTGCAACTCAAATTCAGTTCATTTATTTAACGAGCAATTTTTAGTTCAAATTCAGCTCTTCTAATTCATGAACCAAGTTCTACAAATTATTTATCGAGTCAAATTTTGCACTATGTTCTAGTTGATTCTATTTATTAACCTTATATAAGAATTTTGGTTCTTAAAAACTATACTAACAACAAAAGGTGTCAATTCTGGTGGGAGCATGGTAGGAATTAGGGGTGGACAGAAGTTTGGGCCCGAATCCGACCAAGCTCGACCGATGTCCGGCCCTAGTAGGAATAGCGCGTACTAAACTGAAACAAAAACAGCAAATGGCACACCATGATGTTGAGTGGTGACTAGAACTATTATTATATTCTCTTGTCTATGACTTTTTCATAAGTGAGTTTTAAACTATATATAATCCAATGTATGACCTTGATGTTGGCAATTGGCTGCAAAAAAAGGCTTTTTTTCCCATCCCCTCATTATCATTCCCACCCCCATAAATCCAGTTTCGGACAAAAATGCTCTTAGAAATAGTAAAAATTTCGGAATTATGTAAGTGAAGAGGTATTTCCGGTAGGGTTTTTAAGGGTTTTGAATTATTAAAAGCGAGGTAATTAGGTTCACATTGTGAACCGGAATTACCTCGCTTTTTGTAATTCAAAACCTCAAACCCCTACCGGAATTACCTCGTATTTAGGGTATTTCCGGAAAAAAAAAATTAATTAAAAACAAATTAAAATTAATTAAAGACGCGTTTTTTATTACGAAACGAAATAATACATGAAAGTTCTGAACGGAAACAACAAAAAACAGGAACAAAGAAAATGAAAAGACGGTAGAAATTAGTGAGATGGTGGTTGGAGACGTCCGAAGGACCTCAGCAACGGTCCTTCTGGTTTCGACATACACAATGTGAATAGGACTCGCATCGAAATATGTCAAAACGGTCCATCATTACTCGAACGTCATCGTTGTTCTTCACATCCATGGTGGACCACTGAACACGATTATTATCGCCCATAGTGGGGTAGCGATAAATGATCCGGTGACTTCTTGCTCGTCACCCTCCAAACCGCACCTTCGTTGTTATTTTTTCTTTCGAGCTTCAAAGGTGATGTCGTCGTTAAGCCTGCATAAAATGGGGTTTGGACTCTCGAAATAGACACCATTTTCTCTGTTTGGATTGTGCCCTGATGGAGAAGGGCAGTGAGTGCAGAATCACGAGATTATTGTGTATTCAGAGTGTCCATGAGAGTGTTGTGTGTGAAATAAGTGAAATGGAAGGGTCTATTTATAGGGAAAAATGAAACCCTTGAATGGATTTCCACCGTTGATGAAAAGTGGTCGGCAAAATCTGGACCGTTTAAAGTGTCGGCAAAATCTAGATCGTTAAAAGTTGTCGGCAATATCTAGACCGTTAATTAGTAATCCAATAAAAAAAAGTTTTATTACTTTTAAAAAAATGACTTTTTAACTACGTTACGTCGCTTTACCATGCGTAATTTTTTTTTAAATTTTTTTAAAAATTACAAATTTGTAGAGAAAGTATAATACTACGATATTGAGGTTAAAAAGACGAGTTGCAAAATTATTTACGAGCTGTAATTGTACACCAAAGTGTCATAAAAAACATGTTTTTTAGTGTAAAAATTGACTTTTTAATTAGGTTTTTGAGGTTAAATTATAATACTACGTTGTTGAGGTTAAAAATACGAGTATTTAAATATTCTAAGACTGTTAACGTGTACAAAAAACACCAAATAATAATGTAAAAATATATAAATAATCAACTTGTGATGTCTACATAATCAAATGGTGTCATTGGAACATAATGAACAAAAAAAAGACCATAACTGCATGCGTCCAATGTATGGATATTGCCACGATCTAGCTTCATCTGAGGCGTATCGACCCCAAGAAGGATGTGCTAGTGGGATAGGGCTAGTGTGGTTTAACTTCACAAGAATCCAATGATTCCTATGGATGAACCCAACACAAACCAACTGACTCTGACTGGAAACACAATCTCCCCTCAAAGGGAAGAATGTCCATTTCATGAGAGGCGACAACATAACCGGGGTCTCTGATATCTAGTAGCTATGACATGTCCTGTGTCTGGCATGGTCATCCACTTCTCAATAGGTTGTTGTTGTCTGTTTGGGATAGCAACTAATGAATCTCTAATGTTCTGAACATTGTCACCCATAACCTGTGTGTGTCTTGAAACCAGGTTGGAGTCCATCTCACTAATTAAATCATTCCGAACGACACGCCAACCGTGCTCGACCGGTCTAGTGAAGTAGAGATGCATCTAAAGCCACAGTTTCCATCCCCCTCCACATTGATAATGTCATCAATATACTTATGTAAAAAATCTGGAAAGTGACTTACCAAGTGGATGTCATCTTGTGCCCCTCCTTTTGCTTGACCTCTGTGACTGTAGCTCTGATGGTACTTATGATGCTAGTTGTAAGGAACATCGGAGAGGTATCTTTGACTTCGTAGCTCTGATGGTACTTGTAAGGACCGGGCTCGGGGAGGTATCTCAGGTGGGTTTTCCAAAGATGCATCCACGTACTCCCACGAGATGGATCTCTCTTCACATCATACTCTTTCTTCTTCTTCTTCCTTCTTCTGCACCCCTAGTTTTGACTTTGTGCTTAGGTGGAACCATGGATGTAGTGCCTCTGTTTACATAATCATCAAGACCTCTCTTCCAAACACATCTCTCCTCATGGTGCATGTCATTCCATTGCCTCCAAATCTCCTCTATTGTATAGCTTAAGTCACCTCCTTCTGACGCTTCTTTCACCCGCTCCTCATCCATTGCCTCTAAACTTAGTCTCTTCCAATGAGAGTCAATAATGTCCAATGGTATTGGTAGCCCCATTAGGTGTAACCTACCAAGTTCTCAAGAACAAGGTAACCCATGAGTAACTTTAATGACACAACGAGCACACTTTTTCTTATCCGTGCCCACACCATCCATCATGTTATCAAACTCCCCAGCAATATGATTCAACGCCTCAAGAGACACCAAACCGTGTGGATTCTTATAGAATGGAATGTTGTGTTTGTAACACCCCCTTTCTAAATCAACTATTATTTAATATTTATTATCAGAGTTCTCAAATTAAAAAAATTTCGAAAGAAAGTGTCACATTTCACCGCTTATAAAAACCACTAACTTATAATTCAAGCGACATAAGTCAATAAAATGAAGCATGATATATAGCACGACAGTTTAGGGACGGGCCCACAAACACCTATTTTAGTTTACAGCACCAAAATAAAATCAACGTCTCCAACACAGCGGAAGAATCACTAAGTTTAACATTATACTTAGTACCTCACCAATAACAGTCTAAAACATCAAAATAACAAATAAAATATAAATAAAAGACGACTACGCCCCTCCCAGGTGCTACATATCGTGAGTGAGAGACACGACTACTAGTAGACAGGCATAAGGATGCCCTCACTGCGCGAAAACTGCGCAGCGTTGCCACATAAGAGCAACATTCCAAGCGAGAATGGGTGAGTCTTTATATACAAATAATAATAGATAGGATAGGCATTACATATTGGCAAGGCAACAAACACAACTAATTCACCACATTATCAACACATCATCAATAAATTCATTAACATGAGTATGATGTTTATGCATGTATGCAACATGCATGAGGATCCTTCATCACCACTATTTGCCCGGAGGCACTCATCGCTTTGGACCGAGTCCCACGTCGCTTTAGTAGAAGCCTACACATCGCTTTATGCATATGCATCATGAGGTTCTATGTTGATGCACCACAACACACATATTGTCACAACTTATTAGGCTCACCATTTCTTGTAATTATTTATTCACCCCCATCTCACCAACAAATTAGCCTTGAGGGCTCTCATCACTTTTGGACCAAGTCCCACGTCGCTTTCACACTCCGCTTAACTACAACTTAATTTATACTCTTACGTTAATATTTTAGCTCACCTCACTTCCCACTACAAGAGTTGCACCAACTAACACCCTAGGGACCATAAGACACCTAGGAACCACACTAGCGCCACTTGCGCCACGGCCACCACCACTTTGGCGCCCTACAAAGAACACACTCACACACCCACCGCACAACCACCCCACCGGCGCACTAGGCGCCATATTTGGCGCCCGCCGGTTTCACACGCACAGTCGAGACACACAGCGCACGGGGCTGCCCATTTGGCGCCCTGTGGCCTGCACAACGCACACAGCAGTTGCATACAGCAACCTGGCGCCATTTGCCCTGCACTTTGGCGCCCCCTCACACTGCACCTCCACGCAAAGAACCAAAGAGAAGATACCAGCGCCAACTTCCCGAGCACTTGGCGCCTCCCCTCACCTTCACCTGCACACACTGACCGAAACACACACAGCATACCTAAACCAACACAGGCACTGTCATGGGCGCCAGATTGCTAGGCAATTGGCGCCTAGGCCGTAGCCACACCTCCCCTCTTGCATAATTCTTTTAGCACTTTGACAACACTAATTCCCTAACCATTTTCATACTCAATCCACATCCTACTACCACAGACATCAGACATCATTTTAATTATTCTACAACTAGCATATTCACACACTTCACTCTATTGGAGAGTTCTCACAAACAATTCACATACACAATTCAATTACATGTACACACGACCGGTCAAGAAGAACTCATAACAATTTCAATTAGGCATTAAACACAACAACAAGAATGGCTTCACGATCTGACTGAAATTCAACACTCTCACAACCTAGCCTACATACAACACAAATCCTAAAGAGTATTATATGCATAGAAAGAATCCCCATACCTGGAAAAAGCCCACAAATTCGAACCTAACACCAAGCAAATCAACGTGAGCGAGCTTCCCCTCTCTCTCTCCTTCAAAACAGTGGCTCTTCTCTCTTCTTGAACGCACTGCGCGGAGCAGAAAAACTGGGAAGAGAAATTGGAATCACGTTTCAAACACAACAATCACCTATCCTATACATAACACAAATCCTAATTATTATTATAGGATGAAAGAGCCCCCATACCTCAATAGAGAGAGTTTGTAGCCTACGAGAGTGGAGAGAACTTGAAGGATAGAACTCACGAGAATTGAACGGACGCAAATCTGTTTTGGAATTCGAACTTGAATTGTTGGATATAGTTCCAACTGATGAAGGAGTTTGTTTAGTGTATGGATTTGTTCAATGAATTGGTTTGTGGAGTAGAAGTAAAATAAATTCATTAATTACTAATCATATTGGAGAAGAAAGGATATATGCCATTGGAGGAGAAAAGAGGTGTCAAGGAATTGGAGGAAGGCATCTCCCTGGCGGCGCAAAGGCTAAAGGACATGAAAATTTAGGTTTTTTTTGCTTTTCAACCTTGTGATATATCGGTTCTAAATATAACAGGCCCTTCTTTCATTCCAATTCAATCCCTTCCTTTTATTATTTAATAACCCTAGGCCCAATCCATACCCTATTTGCACCCCTCTCTTTTACTCCCACCACTCCTCAATTTAATTACTAAACTCTACTTCCTTCTTCAATTAACACACCACCTCTTAATTAATTTAAATATCCTATTGTCATTTCGGTATAATCAACCACTAGCATCTAATTAAATTAATTAAATAAACTCCCGAATTATTTTGGGGTGTTACAGTGTTGGGCATCTATACGGTTGATGCTCTTTTGAAAAGAATACACAATTTTATTAATCTGTTCATTGATCATCCCATGCATTGACTCCCAGCTTTTGCATAAATCACCACCACTAGAACCCAATGACCTCTCCAATGCCCAATGGGCAGCCTCAACCCTATGACACGTAAGGAAAAATTAAAACAAAAAAATCACAATCATATACATAAAGCACATAAGAAAACAATTTGCGTACCTATTAGTCGTGGTATTTCCATAGTGTCTTACTTTATCCGTCCACGGGCCACAAAATCTTTCCTTGTGAGGATACAACCATTGCTTGTTCACATATGCAACAAGCTGGGGTATGTCAGTAGACGATTGCACAAAATCATGCAAGGCCTCATTAAACTCATCATCAAATGTAGCATCAACTACATGATGCCAAAGTGTCATCAGTGACTCCACTCTATCTCCCTTCGTCAGCTTCTTAATTTGAGCATGAACATTTTTGTTAATATGATACCGACAAAGCAAATTCATTGCCTCCTAAACACAACCTTGATAGCACTCATCAAAGCCTCCTGACAATCAGTGAGGATAACCTAAGAAACACAATCCAGACCTTCTATTAGAAAAAATAAAAAAACTGTAATGCCAAAAACTAAACTCAGTTAGCATTGACTTACTTGAGGAAGTGCAATATCACACACCATCAAATCTCGTAGGCTCTGCAGCACCCACGTGTAGTCATCATAACGCTCATGAGACAGATATGCAAACGCAAGCGAAAATGTCAACTCGATGTGGAAGTGACACCAACAATCTCCAAAGCAGAGGCAATGCATACTTGTTGGTCTTAAAGGTACATCCATAATCAAAACAATGGAAACATCCTCAATAACTTGATACTATCGAGATATGACCACATGATTTCCTCAACAATATCGCAAGATTTTAAGTTGTCTCGCCCAACACAAGTTATGGTTTGCTGGAATCGATGTCATAAGTTGCTTTGCATCTCTGGGTCATACTACCTCTCTTCCTTCCTGATCTCATTGCGGGTTCTCTATACAACCGACTAATGTTGCTCAAGTTGTTCTAATCGACCTTCAATGCTTCAAGACTTTTGGATGCTTTCACTCCCAAAGATAGATGCTCCCAACAACCGACCGCTCCTCCTTGGTAAACTTACCAAATATAGTCAAGCTACAAACAAAGTCTTATGAGGCTCATGATTGTGAATCCCATCCACCACTCTCACCTTCCAATCGTAACTAGGAGGTAACATTGGTTTAGCTTTCAATTGAAACCTACAACCAAATCTTTTCGATGTCTTGTGTCCGCGTGAACACCCAACATCTACTCGACTCTATGTGCCCCGCCTCTCACGACCATAAACAACCTTGTTCTTTTTCTGCTTCCCATTCTCCGTCGTCTCGGTTCGAACAATAACCACAATGACTCGTTGGCTTTCCCAGTATCTCTAGCCCAACGTGTCATTGCATCTCGAGTGGGAAATATCTCGGATGTCGTAAAGACACAATGTTAAATCCATAATAACCATCTATTTAAAAAAATATAAATGTTATATAAAAAAATCGGAATATTTTTAGAGGTATTTCCTGCTCACATATTAGTGAACCGGAAATACCTCTAAAAATGTATTTCAAAAAAAATTAATTTAAAAAAAAAATTTCGGAATTACCTTTTATGGGGATAATTCCGGTTCAAAAATTGTGAACCGGAAATACCAACTTTCATCGCTAAATCCGAAAAATTCACCTCCAAATTCTCGGAAATACCTTTTTTATGGAAATTCCGGAAAAAGCCAAAAATGTGGTGGGTCCTGTATGTTTTTTTATAAAATTTTTTGGACGTATTTCCTGTATGTCGCGGATTTTGGTACTTATGGGGGTGAGAATGATAATGAGGGGGGTGTGAAAAAAAAGCCGCAAAAAAATGGCCGTATTTCCACGAAATTTCGACCATGACGAAGAAAACTTAAAGTATAGAAAAAAACACTAAAATAAAGTTGAAAGTCAAAACATTTCCCTATTAAATTTCAGGATGACTTTCCTTTGAATTATTTTATTCTAGTAATAGTATTTCTTTACGGGTTTTTTTTTCGCATCCCCTCCTTGTCTATCCCACCCCAATAATTACACAAACGGACGAAAATACCCTTGAAAACTTACAAAAATCACATTTCACAAATCAGATTTCATAATTCCGAAAAAAGTAAGTAAATACGGAGAGATTTTCGGAATTACCTCAGAAGTGAGGTAAATTCGGTTCACAAGTATGAACCGGATTTACCTCACTTCTAAGGTAATTCCGAAATTCTTTTCGGAATTACCTGTAATTCCGAAAATCCCAATTTTTTTTTCAATTATTAATAATTTTTATTTACATTTTTTAACAAAGCGATGAGTAGACGACTGCATGCTGTAAGCGCGCGAGAGTCTTCGGGAGCAAGACTCCCACACCGACGACGCGAGCACAAAGATGTCTTTGGGAGTCCAAAGAAGAGCATATGTCCTGGTAGAGTGCTACTCCTTCTCCGGACACTCTACAGGGCTCAGAGCTGTTGGACATGCTTCTGAGCGTCAGAGGCGCCAGAGAGCCCGCGCTAGAGTGATAGAGATGGTTGAGTCTGAGCCTCACCTCACCCCGATGATGAGCAAATTTCACCAGAACCACCCGGTTATGAGTACCATATGCGGCACCAACAAGAGCACCCAGAGATGTATCATGACATTCTTGCTGACGGTTGGGAGGCTTGAGAGGAGCAGGATGAGGAGGGTCAGCATCAGGAGGAGGAGGAGGAGAATCAGGAGAAGGAGGTTCAGGCGGAGGTTCAATAGGAGGTTCACTGCCCCAGCTGTGGATCACACACCATTATTGTTACACTGGGATACGCCCGCTGCGCCCCGGATAGAGATAGAGGCGAGGTAATATTTTAATTCTTTATTTTAATTGTACTTAACAACAATTAATTACTTATTTTTAATAACATATGGTTTAATTTTAATTTTTTCAAATTTCTAAAACTAAAGGTTGTATCTCACGCCGTAAGTTTCCTAAAGTTAGACTCCGCCGAGCACCACCCACCGGTAGCCCACCGATTGCGTGAGGCTAAGCTTTTGAGTTGGACATCACACCTGCAGGGCGATCAACCATGAGTTGATATCTGCTTTTGGAGAGGTGGCATCCTCGAGACCGCTCATTCCACATGCCCTTTGGGGAGATGATCACACACCGACGATGTGGTCGTCTTTGCTCCACTTGCCGTTGAGGGCACCCCATTGGACCACGAGCCCGATTTTGATTCTCGTTGAGGCTCTTCACTTGGTCATGCGACTCTTTGGGCATGCATCGGGCTAGTGTCATCGAGGAGCTTAATTAAAACAGGGCGATGTTGAGGATCGCCTTTGTAGAGGACTCTTACAGGAGAACATGGCACGGGGTGCTTATGACCAGGTGCTGCACGGTCTGCTACATGCTCTTCTTGTTAGGCACCACCATTCTCGGTCGACAAGAGTCACCATTTACCGCCCGTGAGTTGGATGTATCCGCCTGAATATTCAAAGAAGCAGGCCATGGTCTTGGGGTATAGCCGGGGAACAAAAAGCCGGATAAAATAAAGTTGGTGGACTTTAGGGAGCGGATAGATGTGCTTTGCTGGAGGATGTCATCCTCACCCTTATGCAGACCACGAGCAAGATGTTCCTTTGTCGAACATATCTGCTTTCTGAGGTCGTTGATTTGGGGTCATGAACACTCAAATTTTTTTTGTTTTTCACTTTTTCCAAAAAATCACAAAAATAATTGTTTTTGGTGTATTTTTGAATTTTAGTGTTAAATCTGTCGTTTTGCTCGCCTTTGTCACTTTTACGTTGTTTTTACTATTTTCAGTTAAATATATATATTGTAGCGACCGAAAAATCTGGGAAAGGATTCTTTGAAGGTTCATAGGAAGCCGCCACCAAATTTTAGTTTAACGGCAAATTCGGAAAATCCCTTTACGTTTTAGGACAAGACATTGTTAGGGTTCGGGAGTCGTTATGTGTGGGGAAGGTATTAGCACCCCACGACATCCATTGTCTAATTATTTAAGATTTATTTAATAATTACCCTTTTTATTTATGGAGAAAAAGACTTATTTAAGTTTTTGGTTTTTAGTGCTTGACAAGAGTTGAGTCTTGCTCCTACGTACCTCCGGATGCAATGGAGGAATCAAAGCTACGTAGTTCTTCCTGAAAAAGGTTTGTTGGTTGGTGTTTTTTAGTGTAGGGGTCCTAGGATCCCTTGAACTGTACAGCTCACTGATTCCTATGATGCTGACTAACCCGATTTTACAACCGACTTAGTCCCCTACTTTTTGAAAATAATTTTTGAGTTTTTTGAAAGAAATTGGTTTGGTGTGAGGTGGGTCAGCTTTTTAGAATAGGTATTCTAGAACTCCCGAACTGCATGTACCTCATTAGTTCTAGAACGCTTCGACTAACTCTTGGTTGTACAACCGATTTAGTCCCCTATTTTTAGGAAAAATAGTTTACTCGTATTTATTAAGTTTTCAGGGTTACTGAACTGTACAGCTCATTGGCCCTAAAATATTGACTAACCCGGTTGTACAACCGACTTAGCCATTTATTTAGGAAAAATAATTTATTCGTATTTCATTAAGTTTTTTTGTAGGATTACTAAACTGTACAGCTCATTGGTCCTAAAATGATGACTAACCTTGTTGTACAAATGTGACTTTAGCCGCTTATTTGATTTTAGAAGAAACATTTATTTGTTTGTGAATTTTTAGTAAAAGAAATTGTTTGTTAAAAAGAATTAAGAAAAAAAAAGGAGAAAGGGGTTAAATAGTAAAATGGGGTTGCAGGTAATTGCAGGGGTTGTATTATTAAAACAGTGATGTAAAAATGAAGGCCCAGTTCTGACGTCTGACCCAAGCTGCGAATGTGGGTTTAATTGGAGGGTGTGGGTGTGAATTAGAAGGGTTTAATTAGTAGTCTGAATATAAAAAATATAAAAATGAAAAAACTGGACAGTGGAGACAGTATATAACGTAAACTTAAGAAAGAAAAACCATAAAAAACAATCTCTCCTTCCTCCCCTTTTCTCGGCGCCGTAGAGAGAGAGAGAGAGAGACCACCGGCGAGAATTCCGCCGGTTCCCATGCGAGAGAGAGAGAGCACATCCGGCTTGGTTGGCGTCGTATTCCATGGAAGTGGGTTCGCGATGAGAGAGAGGGAAGGACGGCAGGGGTGGCTCCATCGGAGGTGGGTAGCCGGTGGCGTTGTGTTTCGCTCCGGTGAGGGTTTGTTGGGTTTGAAGGAAGCTTCGATTTTGGGTGGTTTAATGGCTTGGCCGGAAGGGAAGGCTGGTGGTGGCGTCAGGGAGGCCGACCACCGTCTGCGGTGGTCGAATCTACTGGCAAATTCTTTTTCGTTTTTTGATCTAATCTGTTTTGGTCTCTCTCTTCATCTCTTCTTTATTTTTTCGTTTTTTCCTGATCTGGGCTGTATATCATATGTTTTTTACTAAAACCGAAATTAAATCTACATCTAATCCACTACAAAAAACAGAAACTGATGAAGATGTTTCTAAAAAAAATGGGACGGATCTGTTTTATTCCATACTGATGTTTTTCATTAGGACAATAAAGGTTTGATTTTTTTTAGAGAAGAAAAAACACTATTTTTGGATTCTGTATTGCCTTCAACAGTTAACCTCTGGTTTAAATTATTTTCTAAAACTTGATTTGGTTACAGGAAAAACTAATCTAAGTTTATCAAGACCATTAGCATCTATTCTTACAAACAGCTTTCATTAGATGCAGGTTTAACGAAAATAAAATTTTAAACATAGACCAACCTGTAATTGATTGCAACTACTACCGCGTGACTGCCTGATTTACTGCTACCGCTTCGTTCTTTAGATCTCAAAAAAAAGGCTTCAGAACCGTGTTTAATGGATTAGGGTTTCAATGTGAAACTCTAATCCTGTTTTTGGTGATTTTCGCAGTCTGTTTCTCCCTTGATTTTTGTGCCCTCTTTGACTGTTATTGGACTGTTTATTTATAGTCTAAAACTAGGTTAAGGCATTAATTGAGTTTTGACTGGGTTTTGGATAATTTTTCAAGTCTTGATCCAAGCCCAACAGCAGCTGCAGCAGCTTGGAATGCTGCCTGGAAACCCTAATTTGCTGTCTATTGTGTATTTTTGGATCTGGTCTTTTTTGGGTTTTTTGGATATATGTTTTTTGTATTTTTGGACTTTTTGGACTCTTAAGAGCTTTTAAATTGTAAATTTAACTAAATAGAATTTTTTTGACATTTTTGGACTGTTATATATGCTTAAATAAATTAAATAAACAAAATAAAAATAACAATAAGAAAAAGGAGTCCGCCAAATACAAAGACGAGAACGTCGGATCGCATAAATGTGCTAAAACGAGACCAGAAATAAAAGAAATGGGCGCGTTAACTAAAAACCCCAAAATTAACTCGGAATCGCATTATTACGTCTGAATTTAACCAAATTTTGAGAAGAATGCCTTTAGGTATACCGCCACGCATTTACTAAACCCGAATACGAAGACTAAATTGAAGAACGCACGAAAAGATCGATCATTCGCGTGCGTGCCTAATTTAAACAACGGTATCTTGATTTAATTGAACAAGGTGATTGAAATTGATTCGGGTTAGTAGCCGATACACTATACTAATAATTCTCGTAAACATGCGACTCCGAAACACGACCCTAATTACAATAAACGACTAAAACAAGAAAAAGAAGACGGACAAAATTGGGGTATAACAGCTGCCCCTCTTTATTAATATTTTACTAGAAAGTGCTGAGCTCTCGAACTTTCATAGTAGAAATAGGAATAAAGATAAGATAGACGCTAATTTTGTCCGTTTAATGGAGAAGCAATAAAGTTTTAAGAGGAACAAGGAATGGTTAACACACGGTGCGTTAACCGAAAGCTAAATGAAGGGTCATCAAGGACCTGAAGGAGCACCAAGGCTCTGAAGGACCACTCAGGGTCTGAAGGAGCACTAAGGCTCTGAAGGACCACTCAGGGTCTGGAAGGCTGCCTAAGCCTTAATTGAAGGACCATCGTGGTCTGAAGGAGCGCAATTAGCTACGGTACTAATTAAACGGTCTGAGGGGGCCTTTATATCGAGCGGCCATGATGGGTCAAGATCAGGTCTACAACTGATATGTTGACTATGAAGGACGTCCACTGTGTCTTAGGCTGACACAACTAGTCTGAAGGACCACTCGGGGTCTGCGAAGGTCCGTCAGGCTCGACTCCGACGTTGCGACCTGGGCCACTTAGGGCACTTCTCTGAAGGACCACTTGGGGTCTATAGGGATCAACCTGGTGATCCGTGATATGATATGAGATCAACGCTTAAAGCGCTGATTTTAGAGGAACTAAATATAGGAATTGACACCTGTCGTGTTTTTTTTTTAAAATGAAGAAGCAACCTATGGTTGGTGTACTTAACAATGCGATGAGAGGTATTTGCTTGTATGTGATGTATGCACATGTAATGATTGATATGTGGTGGGATGATGAATGAAACGTGGGATGACCCTTTTTTTTTTGACAATCTCTTTTTTTTTTTTAATTGTTTCATCAACTCGCGGGACTTCCATTGTGAGATATGAAGCCATCTTGTGTATTTGTACTGCTGGATCGACATGCTGATGATCGCGAATTGTCATAAGAGCTATTCGTTTTCTCGTAATGACCGCTTTTTGTAGGAGATTATGTTATTTCGTGATTAGCAAAAATTTCGTAATGATAGTAATGCTTATGATTATGCCACATGTTTCACGATTGGCCATTTATCATAAAACATCATTTCAAAAATAGAGAGAGAAAGAGAAGTGGAAAGTGTTTGATGTTAATATTGGAAGCCGGGTATGCAGAAGGTACACCGACTGGAGATTACATCAGTAATGAAAGGAAAAGGAAAGCTGAAATGCTAAGCAGATTCGTTGATAGCTGGTGTCCTTGAGATAACGCTGTAAGTCACCCATACTGCAACCTTGATCGCTCATTATCTGACTTCCTGAAGTGTTGCTTGCCTCAATATTTTAGTCCAACTTCTTGACCCTAATTTTTGCCCGATCGCCTTTTCGGGTTCTCGATCCACCGGGTCGCTTCTAACTTTTGCCTAGGCCGCCTTTTCGAGTTTTCGGCCTAGCGAGCTTATTCTTGCTTGGCTCATTTTTCTCTTTTTTCTATATCATTTCTTTCAGGCATAGTATCTCTTGACTGCATCAGAGTTGACTGGGAGATGGAGGTCTTCACCATCCATATTTGTGAGAACTAGGGCTCTTTCAGAGAACGATTTCTTCATCACGTAAAGCTCTTCGTGATTCGAGGTTGAGAATCCTTTTGGATAGGTAAGGTCCCTTGGACGCCAGGTCTCTTTCTTGAAATTGTCGAAGACAAGCTTTCTTAAGCTTTCTTCGTTCTTATCTGATACAGCTGGTCATGACATGGGTCAACAATTTTGTTTGATGAGGTTTAATGGGAGCACTTCTTTTGTTGCGTTGGGTTGCCCCTGTTGAAGTGTGAAATGAGGTCTAACCTCCATGTGAGGCTCACGGGAGTGTTTGCGGATCGCATTCTGCGGGATTTCTTTGATATTCTTTGTTTGTTGCTGCAACTGCCTCATTCACCTCTGGGAGGTATGGGGAGGGGCTATGAGCATGACCTGAGGTCTACCAACACCCTACCACCATTGCTTGTGACGATCTTTTTGGAAGGCCGTAACGGCAGACTAAAATTTTAACAGTCACATATCTTGTTACACCGGTGGGCGTTTAATAGCCTCTCATGACTTGATGTATCCATGCCATGACGTCGATCCAATCAGACAAGATTCGAATGAATTTTCTTGGTTTGTTGTCCTTAATTCTTGTATTCTTTTTGTCTTCTTTCGTGCCCAAGCTTAGTAGATTTAGTTGTTTCCAGCTAGATTCTCATAGGGCCTCCCAGTTATCTTCAACATTTTCCTCAGTTTGATTAATGAGGTGATCAAGGTTATGATATGAGTTACCGATATTGCTATTTTCAAGAATTTTGATCTGCATTAGTTGGAAGTGAAAACGGATAGAGGAGAAGGCAAAGCGAAACAAATGAGAGATACAAGGAGAATTTAGAGAATTCAAAAATGCTATTTTATTAATAATGATATCAAATGAAACATGCGTGCCCTTATTGAAATCTCCTAAGGCCTTGGGCGTGAGCCATAGGATTTGCATTACGTAAAATTACTTTGAATTGAAAATCACGTAAAAATCAACAGCCTCTCGCTTCTTGAACTCTTTATTTGTAGGAGAAAAGCACACATGATTGACGACACTGTCTTCGGTACTTTGATAACTCTCACCAACTGCTATTTAATCATCACCTTCCTTAAAGTTCAGCTGCTTTGTGTCAATGAGGCCTTGAACAATGTGCTTTAAGGAATAACAATTTTCAGTAGAGTGATCGATCGCCTCAAATGTGGAACTCACAAACCGCTTTTGGGTCGTGGTCCTCTTGGGAATGGAGGTTGGACTGGTCTCATCTGACGGGGAGAAATCACATTATGGCTGATAAGTTGGCTGCACAGGTCAGTGTATGATATGGGAATGGGGTCGTATTGGGAGGACCCTTGATGGCTTGATACTGCTGGGGAATTATAGTGTGAATTTCCCTGATTCTTTACTATGGCGTTGACTTCCCCCTTCTTCTTATTGAAAATTGTAGGAATCCCGTCAGAATTATGAGTGATCTTCCCTGTCTTCATTGCATTTTCTATTCTTCCTCCTATGGTGACCATGTCTGAGAAGTTTGAAGATACTCCCCCTATCAATTTGTCATAGTAGGGGGATGGAAGAGTTTCCATGAACATGGCAACCATTTCTTTTTCTAATAGAGGTGGTGCTACCTGTATGGCCAACCTCTCCAAATACGGCGTATTCCTCAAGGACTCATTGTCTCTTTTGGTCATATTTTGCACCGTGTCCTATCGTGCCATATCGATGTTATATTTGTACTTTGCTTAAGAAAAGCATCGGCCGATCTTTCCAACATTGGATATGAGCACGCCCAATCACAGATACCACCAAAGTCGCCTCTACCTAGATCGTCTTGGAAGTAATGAATAAGCAAACGATCATTGCGCGCAAACTGAGTCATCTTCCTGCAGTACATAGTCAGGTGACTAAGAGGACATGTTGCCCCTCGATACTTATCAAAGTCTGGCACTTTGAACTTATAAGGGATGACCACATTGGGGACGAGACATAGGTCATATGCGTCTCTTATTTCCACATTGGTTCCTTCCACGGCTCTTAGACGCTCTTCTAGTATTTGCAGCTTATCTCTTGCTTGAGGATCTTCAGCTTGGTAGCCATGAGAAAGACCACCCACATTGTGAGGAACAGGGCGAGTATGATTCTTGAAGTCAGGTTCGAGAACTTGAGAAAGACCTTTGGTGGTGCCAGAAGTTTTGTGCTGAATTTGTTCCGTCTCATCACCAACATTGTTTCCTACCATTCCATCTTGATTTTGTGCAGCAACCCCATAAATATTTTCTTCATTGACAACACCCATGGTCGAAGGCGTGTAATCTAGTGGTAGACCCCATTGAGGCCATTGCACACCCTGAATGTTGGGACCAGAGTTATGAGGACGGGATACATTTGTGGCCTGGTCATTGGTGCCCCCAGCCGGAATGTTGTCGCCCGCATTCTTCTCGACAAGAAGCTTCAAAATCTCGGTCATCTGATCTTTCAAACCCAGCATGTCCTTCATTTGTTCCTTCAGCTTTTCAATCTCATCCTTCAACACTTGATTGTCTTGGTTTTCGGCCATGTTCCTTGCTTGAGAGCGAGTCCAATAACGATGTTGATGAACCAGCTTGCCTTTTTTTTCTGTTTCTTTTTTCAATGCATGATGTTAGTATGAAATGTAGATGAAATGGTAATGTATGCGCATGAAATGTATGTATATGAGATGTATGTGCATGAGATGATAACATATGATTTGATTTTGTCACGTTGGGGAATTATAAACTTTCATTTTGGAGAGTAAAGAACAAAATTTGATTTTGACTTTAGCATGCATGGCTTCTCTCCAAAATAGAACTTTTAACTCCCTGACGCTTATTTCAATATTTTGTAATGCAAAAAAAAGAAAAATGTATGTAATATATATACTTTCTAAAAAGCTTTGCGGAAATAACAATTTTGATTTTTTTTTGGATAAAAGACGGTATGCATTAATGTTTGTTTGAATGCAAGGGTATAGAGCTCCTTCGTGACCCTAGAAGGGTATCTTATGGAATGGGTCTAAAGTTTTCTTTATAGTGAACCTCACAGGGATGGTTCTAAAGAATCCTACACATGGTTCCTAGAGCCAAGGACCCCGGTCAAGAACACTGACCCCAACAATAGGCAAGCTATTAGAAGGGATAGCATCCTCAAAAGGAGTCAAACTCTAGGTGAGATTTTCGTGACCACCCAACGAGACATACGTCCCGCAGGCCATCACTACGCAATCTCGTTCTAACTTAGTTTTATGCTCGAGTCCGGGTAGAGGACTTTTCTCACATGTGTGTGATGTGTAGTTGTGAAGTGTGTGTAGGAGCAGTTCTAAAATAACCCAAAGCTGCAAAACAAACATTCATACAAATATCGTCTTCTATCCTAGGGTTTACACAAATAAATAACATAATTATGCAAAAGTAAATAAATAAATAAATAAAAAGGGTAAAAATTGAATAAATCCTAAATAATAGACTAGGTTTTGACTCTCTAAAACTAAATAAGTCCCCAGTGAAGTCGCCAGCTGTAGCGACCGAAAAATTCGGGAAAGGATTCTTCGAAGGTTCATAGGAAGCCACCACCAAATTTAAGTTTAAGGGCAAATTCAGAAAATCCCTTTAGGTTTTAGGACAAGACATTGTTAGGGTTCGGAAGTCGTTATGTGTGGGGAAGGTATTAGCACCCCACGACATCCATTGTCTAATTATTTAAGATTTATTTAATAGTTACCCTTTTCATTTATGGAGAAAAAGACTTATTTAAGTTTTTGGTTTTTAGTGCTTGACAAGAGTTGAGTCTTGCTCCTACGCACTCGGGATGCAATGGAGGAATCAAAGCTACGTAGTTCTTCCCGAAAAAGGTTTGTTGGTTGGTGTTTTTTTAGTGTAGGAGTCCTAGGATTCCTTGAATCAGGCAACTTTCGATTCCTAGACGACGACTAACCCGATTGTACAACCGACTTAGTCCCCTACTTTTTGAAAATAATTTTTGAGTTTTTGAAAGAAATTGGTTTGGTGTGAGGTGGGTCGGTTTAGAATAGGTATTCTAGAACTCCCGAACTATACACTCATTAGTTCTAGAACGACTAACCTTTGTAGGTACAACCGATTTAGTCCCCTATTTTTAGGAAAAATAGTTTACTCGTATTTATTAAGTTTTCGTGGTTACCGAATCAGATAACTCATTGGCTCCTAAAATAATGACTAACCCTTGGTTGTACAACCGACTTAGCCGCTTTATTTAGGAAAAATAATTTATTCGTATTTCATTAAGTTTTTTGTAGGATTACTTGATCAGATGTAATTCATTGGTCCTAAAATGATGACTAACCCGGTTGTACAACCGACTTAGCCATTTATTTGATTTTAGAAGAAACGTTTATTTGTTTGTGAATTTTTGGTAAAAGAAATTGTTTGTTAAAAAGAATTAAGAAAAAAAAAGGAGAAAGGGGTTAATTAGTAAAATGGGGTTGCAGGTAATTGTTGGGGTTGTATTATTAAAACAGTGATGTAAAAATGAAGGCCCAGTTCTGATGTCTGGCCCAAGCTGCGAATGTGGGTTTAATTGGAGGGTGTGGGTGTGAATTAGAAGGGTTTAATTAGTAGTCTGAATATAAAAAAACTAAAAATGAAAAAACTGGACAGTGGAGACAGTATATAATGTAAACTTAAGAAAGGAAAACCCTAAAAAATAATCTCTCCTTCCTCCCCTTTTCTCGGCGCCGCAGAGAGAGAGAGAGAGACCACCGGCGAGAATTCCGCCGGTTCCCATGCGAGAGAGAGAGCACATCCGGAGAGGTTGGCGTCGTATTCCATGGAAGTGGGTTCGCGATGAGAGAGAGGGAAGGACGGCAGGGGTGGCTCCATCGGAGGTGGGTAGCCGGTGGCGTTGTGTTTCGCTCCGGTGAGGGTTTGTTGGGTTTGAAGGAAGCTTCGATTTTGGGTGGTTTAATGGCTTGGCCGGAAGGGAAGGCTGGTGGTGGCGTCAGGGCGGCCGACCACCGTCTGCGGTGGTCGAATCTACTGGCAAATTCTTTTTCGTTTTTTGATCTAATCTGTTTTGGTCTCTCTCTTCATCTCTTCTTTATTTTTTCGTTTTTTCCTGATCTGGGCTGTATATCATATGTTTTTTACTAAAACCGAAATTAAATCTACATCTAATCCACTACAAAAAACAGAAACTGATGAAGATGTTTCTAAAAAAAATGGGACGGATCTGTTTTATTCCATATTGATGTTTTTCATTAGGACAATAAAGGTTTGATTTTTTTTAGAGAAGAAAAAACACTATTTTTGGATTCTGTATTGCCTTCAACAGTTAACCTCTGGTTTAAATTATTTTCTAAAACTTGATTTGGTTACAGGAAAACTAATCTAAGTTTATCAAGACCATTAGCATCTATTCTTCTTACAAACAAATTTTCATTAGATGCGGGTTTAACGAAAATAAAATTTTAAACACGTACCAACCTATAATCGATTGCAACTACTACCGCGTGATCGCTGATTTATCGCTACCGCTTCGTTCTTTAGATCTCAAAAAAAAAAGGCTTCAGAACCGTGTTTAATGGATTAGGGTTTCAATGTGAACTCTAATCCTGTTTTTGGTGATTTTCGCAGTCTGTTTCTGCCTTGATTTCTGTGCCCTCTTTGACTGTTATTGGACTGTTTATTTATAGTCTAAAACTAGGTTAAGGCATTAATTGAGTTTTGACTGGGTTTTGGATAATTTTTCAAGTCTTGATCCAAGCCCAATAAAGAAATGCAGCAGCCTTGGAATGTCAGCTCGAAACCCTAATTTGCTGTCTATTGTGTATTTTCGGATTTTTGGGTTTTTTGGATATATGTTTTTTGTATTTTTGTATTTTGGGACTCTTAAGAGCTTTTAAATTGTAAATTTAACTAAATAGAATTTTTTTGACATTTTTGGACTGTTATATATGCTTAAATAAATTAAATAAACAAAATAAAAATAACAATAAGAAAAAGGAGTCCAGCCAAATACAAAGACGAGAACGGCCGGATAAGACAAATGTGCTAAAACGAGACCAGAAATAAAAGAAATGGGCGCGTTAACTAAAAACCCCAAAATTAACTCGGAATCGCATTATTACGTCTGAATTTAACCAAATTTTGAGAAGAATGCCTTTAGGTAGACCTGCTTACGTACGACTAAACCCGAATACGAAGACTAAATTGAAGAACGCACGAAAAGATCGATCATTCGCGTGCGTGCCTAATTTAAACAACGGTATCTTGATTTAATTGAACAAGGTGATTGAAATTGATTCGGGTTAGTAGCCGATACACTATACTAATAATTCTCGTAAACATGCGACTCCAAAACACGACCCTAATAACAATAAACGACTAAAACAAGAAAAAGAAGACGGGCAAAATTGGGGTATAACATATATATATTTATATATATATCATTCAAAAATTACAAAAAAAATAGTAGTTTTATTTGACTGTTTAGTTACAATGTTTTTTTTACAATAATCCGAAAAAAAATATAGACAAATAAGCACAAATAGGCATATTAGGGTTGCTGTAAGCTGCTGCTGTGGCTGATGGGCCTGGTCTGCTCACAAGTCCAAAAGCTCGAGATCTGAAACCCAGTCAAAAGTCAATCAAACCAAATTAATGCCTAAACCTAAAAATGAAGTATAAATCAGCAGTCAACAACAGTAGCAAGGGGGGACGAATTTCAAAAAAAATCACCACACACAAGATTAGGGTTTCACACCGAAACCCTAATCCTCCAAACAGAGACAAATCTGAAACGAAAGTTATAGAGAAGAAGAGAAAAGCAGAAAAATGTAGAAACCAGCATCATCTCCTCCCATCACCGTCGCCACCTCGAACCACCCTCATCTCCAACCTTCACAAAACCCATCTTCAACCACCACCAAATCACCCACAGTAACTTCCACTCTCCAAAACCGTCCCCTCTCTCTCTCACCGTGATCGTGACCTCTCCGCTTTCCCCTCACCGCACCTCCATCTCTCTCTCAGCCGCCAGACAACCCCTCCACCAACAACCAAAAACCGAACTGCCACCACAACAAACCGAACCCTCTTCCTCCCATCGTCATCCTCCCACTCTCTCTCCCCCAAACCGAACCATCACCATGATCAACCACCAAAACAAATAACAAGAAAAGAAATCGAAAGAAGGAGAATCGAAAAAAGAAAACCGAAATCGTTAAAAACCACCATCGCATCGATCCTCTCTTCTTCACGGAGCTCGCCTTCACGCCGTCGAGGCGTGAAGGCGAGCTCCGTGAGAGAGATCCTCACCGCACTCTCCATCTCTCTCTCCCATGCGAGACAACCCCTCCACCAACAACCCAAAACCGAACTGCCACCACAACAAACTGAACCCTCTTCCTCCCATCGTCATCCTCCCACTCTCTCTCCCCCAAACCGAACCATCACCATGATCAACCACCAAAACAAATAACAAGAAAAGAAATCGAAAGAAGGAGAATCGAAAAAAAGGAAAACCGAAACTGTTAAAAAACCACCACCGCACCGATCCTCTCTCTCACCGGAGCTCGCCTTCACGCCGTCAGGAGGCGTCGCCGAAGATGGCGCTGGTGGTGAGCCTCCCGCCGTTCGCGATACCCTTCTTCCTTCCGTTTTTGCGTTCCCCTCTCTCACTAGATCAGTCTCTCTCTCTCTCTCCTTCCTGAGAAGTGGCGAGATTTCAGCCACTCTCTCTCTCTCCAAGAGGTTTTGGCGGCTAGAAATGTGGGAGGAGGAATTTAGGGTTAGCTGTTTCATGTTTGCCCTTTTATATCTCTGTTTTGTTTTTTTATTTAATTTTAAGTCAGATCCCTAATTACACCACCCTGACTTCACGATCCCACCTCCCCTCTAAAGCCCACCCAGTTTTTTTGGCCAGCTCCCCAATGCCCAAAAAACGCAAACTGGGCCTACTGCTACACCTCCTGATTAATTATATGCTAAAAGGTACTTTTAGTCCCTGCAAATGTCAAGAAAATCCAGTTTAGTCCCTGCAATTCCAAAATTTTTAAAATAGTCCCTGCAATTAGTAAACGTCACTACTTTAGTCCTCATTGCATTTTTTACTCTTAAAAAGGAGGGACTAAATCGATTTTTTTGACATTTGCAGGACTAAAAGTACCTTTTAAATGGAATTGCAGGGACTAAAGTAGTAACAGCAGGGACTAAAGTAGTAACGTTTACTAATTGCAGGGACTATTTTAAAAAAATTGGAATTGTAGGGACTAAACTGGATTTTCTTGACATTTGCAGGGACTAAAAGTACCTTTTAGCCTTAATTATATAACCCCCGCAATTATTTGTATTCTTTTTTTTTACTATTGCATCCCACTTTGAATTTTACCATTATTTTTCTCAGTTTCTTGCATTAATTGTTATTGTATTTATTTATTGGTATCTAGTCTTTTCAAATAATAATAATAATATAATTAGGATTTGGTCGAGACGTACGTCTTATCAAATCTGCGACACCGGTTTAAGAGACCCGAGTTGTACAACTTGGTCCTAAACCACTTTAAAATTAAAACCGAATGACACATTTTCCAAAACCCCTAATCTGTTTATTATTATGTAGCACCTATTTTCAAATACCAAAAAATACATGGGTTTGACCGAGATGTACATCTTGTCAATCCCGGTTTAAAAGACTCGAGTTGTACAACTTAGATCTTAAACCCCTTCAAAATTAAAATCAACCAACAAACAAATTTTCAGGAAGAACTATGTGACTTTGAGTCTCTCATTGCACCGGAGAGTACGTAGAAGCAGGCTCCCCTGTCAAGTCAAACTAAAATTTTCTTAAATTAGTCCTTTGTAAATAATTATATTTCTACTAAATTTTATTAAGTCTTATTTAGGGTAAACAAATAATTAAACGACTTAGTAATTATTGCACAAATCAAATTTAGGGTAACTGTCTTAGGACAGATGTGTTAGGGGTGCAGTGAAACTAGTTTTCACCCCTTCCCTTCGCATAACCGACTCCCGAATCCAACCTAGTTACGCAGACCGATAACCTTAGGATTAGGTTTTTCTCAATTTCCCTATTTAAAAATAAATTGGGTGGCGACTCCTCGAATATCTATATTTGAGCCGTCCGCGTCGAGGCCCCGGTCACGACAGGGGCGATGACCCGGTTCCCTACATGCTAGACAGGGTGCGTTGGCAGGTCGGGCAGGTACAGAGGATCCCTTCTCCACCCATTTCGGGTAATGCTCCATCTCTGGACAGGATCATACGGGGGTTGCTGATGTATCAGATTCGGGCGCGGACTTTTTGGCAGGCTAGTAGACAGGCGGCCTACCACGGCGAGTGCGATCCTAATTACCTTCCTTGTACAATCAGTAACGTGGTCCGCTTACTCCGGCAAGGTTGCTCGCGCCAGAGCGGATCAGAGCCCGTTGTCTCGTAGACTTTAGAGGAGAGGTGCAGAGAGCAATGATTGTCCCGGATGCCCTAGATGTCGACCGTTCACCTGCTACTTAACGTCGTTATTTTCCGTCATTTTTAGACATTTTGGACCCATAGTTGTATTTGTACTCCTATTTTATGTTGGACATTTTATATATTTTGACGTATTGTTATTTAAATCGTAAATCGTTCGTATCGTATTTTAAAAATAAAACGCGTGTAAATCTTAATTTAATATACAAACTTTTTTAAAAAAATTAAAAATTTCAGATTCACAAGGTAAATCCAAATACCCTTATTTGAACCGGATTTACCTTTTTTAAAGTAATTCCGAAATTTTAATGTTTTTTTTTTAAAAAAACAGAGGTATTTTTGGGTTTAATGGGGTTATGGGGTGTAGGAAAGAAGGAGGGGTGCGGAAAAAAAGCCTTCTTTACGTTACGACTAAGAACTCTCCCTTTCTGCGTCAAAAAAAAAAAAAGAACTCTCCCTTTCTCTGACTTTTATTTTCCACAGACAGAGACAGTTAATACCCGTAACAATACATAAATTAATGTTTTTATTCAGTCAACTATGACACATAACCTTCACCAATTAAAGAAATAGGATATTTCTAACATAAAATTACTTTTAAGATATATAAATACCCGTAAGCATAGAATGTCGTAATACTTTTTTTGTTTACAAAAATGCTTTTTTTTTTGTTACAGAATCTCGTAATACTGTTTTTAAGATTTTTATTTGCTAGGAAAATCCTCTTTTATGTTTGAACAGTGTAATTAGCTTTTTACCTCGTTTTTTTTGTACTCTTTTTCCTCATGGCGCTTTAAATGGCGCCCATCAGACAAGAAGTGCTCTAACGCTTTCAACGAAGTGCTCTAACGCTTTCAACGAAAGACTAATCTCTGCTCGTGATTAACATCAAATTTCGCACTAGCCAACACCAGTTTGTCCACTACAAGAATCGAACTCGAGGGCACCAAGTCGACCCCCGTGTACAAAGGTAGATTAAGCCACTCGGTCAACGATGTTGGTTAATATAATTGTGATTTGTTTACGTAAAGAAAATTAATTGAGGTTAAATATTATTTTTAATATTTGCACGGTTAGTTATTTCGGCTTATAATTAGGTTTCGAGGGAATACACAATAATATATCTTCAATCTACACGATAATATTTCACATGTTGTATGAGGTTACAAGCAAGAGAATCAACAAGTGTTGGTCCCAGCGGCAACTTGATTTGAAAGTCTCGGTTCGAATTTTGGGTGTGGTAAAAATTTCGTTATAGGAGAGGAGAACCACTCAAACCTGGAAAGTTTCTGATACACGCGAGAAGAAATGAGATAAGAAAAAAAAGTTTACAAGCAAGAGATTTCCTCAAAAAGTATATTAATTGTTTGACCCTAGTGAAAAGGAATATCTTCAAACTATGAAGTATTTGAAAATTCAAAACAGATTTAACTGGACAATTTTTTTGCATTGTCTTAATAACTAAAATATTTTAAAAGATTTAGTAAGTACCATGTTTAGTTTAATAAATTAAAGTGGAATTGAAAGTAAACTTATAGATGAAAAAGTCAGTACATTAGTTATGGAAAGTTTCATACCACTCATCCTATAAATAAACATTCCATAATGTTTGTTTAATTAACTTGTTCTCTGTTTGTGCTCTCTCACCCTTTGTTTGTTCTGCTTCTCTTGCAAATTGATCATCTTCTCAGCAACTTTTGTAGTTATGGAAAGTTTGGGAATTGAATCATCAAATGGTCACAACTTTACTCGTGTGAGTTTTACTTGTATAATTTATATTAGTTATTTTTTGCACTTACATATAGTATATTTCATCTTTAAATTTGTGTATTGTTTTTCTTATGTGTTTATCATTCTTGATACTGTATGGCATAAAGTTTTAGAATTTTATTTATTTACACCGTCAGTATAAAAGATATTTTACAACATCAGGAAATCTTGCAATGATACATCATAAAAAGATGTTTGACTTTAATTATTTCAACTACCTTAAAAGTCACCTAGATCATGGTTTTTGATTTGTTGATGGTGTAAACTTGTTTATAGTGACGGTATATACTAATTAAACCCGATGTTTTACATTGTGAATGTAAAATTATTATACATATGAGAGATTCTCTAAAAAATGTATTGTTTGTATAATATCAAAATTCTCTAAATTCAAAAGTTTATACATTCACATGCATTTAAGCTTTGTTTGGCAAAAATAGCGGATATAGGATAAAAGATAGCGGATGAGCTTAAAGTATTTAGGAGATAAGTTAGCTGATAGTGAATAGCTTATAGCGGGTAGTTGATAGCGGATAGGCTAACCGATAACGAAGTCTTTGGTAAAATTATCGGTTGAACTAACTGATAAATATAAAATGACATAAAAGGACATATTTAATTAGTAGTTAAAGAGATTTCACTACGCCGTAATGGCTAAAAGTGCCACATACCCAAATGCTTTTTAAATAAACGCTGCGTATGAGAGGACGAGATAGCCACATACCAAGCGAGGTGGGTCAATATATGTTAATCAAAGTAGGTTCCTAGGAAAGAGAGGTGGGTCACAATGGACACGTTTAAATACAAAGTCTTTCCTTAGCTAGAACTTTCCTCAAACAACACTGGTTTTTCAAAATCAAGCTGAAGAGATTACTGGTGAGAAATTGTGCAAGCAAGCTATCAACCACGACGTCTCTGGATAAACAAATAAAGTCCAAACTATTATGAATTTGTACTGCACTGTGAGAAATTCGCTCTAAGATATAAACCCTCAATATGGTTATGAAAACCACTCTTAGCTTGGAAATGCTTCAAGCTTTCTAGAGAAGAAGAAAGTAGTTTAGGCAGAAGAGAGAAAACTTGAGGAGAATACTCTTGATCGTCAAGTTTGGTGTGATTTGCAAATGGGAGAAGGTCTCCTTTTATAGGTGAGAAAAGGAGAGATCCGTTGAGGAGAGTGAAGAGCCAACGGCTCTATCGAATAAAAACCGTTGGAAATTAATGGAAATCCATTACAAACGCTTTCGGTTTTATGAGGAAAAACCCGGTAAAATTTGACTTGACTTTGGGTCAAACGATCAATAAATAATAAATTTGTCTTATTGATCTCCGTAAGAGACTATTTATTCAACTTTAGGAAATAATTTTACCGATATTACATACTTATACAGACTACTTTTTATTTTCATATACTTTAAGACTTAAATGGGAACGAGTGTGTAAACTTAGAGACTAATTTAGCGATTTATTCTTAAAAAGTTTGGAGTTAGATAACTTGATTCCTTAATTTTAGTAAATTAAGTCAGGATATTTGGAAAGAAAATTGAAACAATCCTAAGAACCAAATTTTTTGATAATGACTTTTTTTGAACCCCCCTAGCTCAGGGTGTTGGGTCCACCACTGGGCACATAGACTAAAATAATTGTTTGAACGTTTGACGACAGCTTACGCTTCCCAGAGAAGTAGAAGCTCTTTGCCTTCTGTTTCTTTATGGCTGACACAGTAACTTGACTTTTGATAAAACAAGTAGAAGTAGATATGATTTTCTCGAAATTAAACTTATTTTTGTTTTCTCTTGTGTTTGGTCGAACCAAGACCGATTTGTGAGGGCAAAGAAGATCGCATGCCTCTATTTCTAGAGAGAGATTATCGTTGTTAGAGTTTCGATTAATAAGTCTTAATCCAAGTGGAACACTCTAAAACCCATCATTGAATAGATTATACTTGTAGATGATATTGAAAAGGGTATGTCTTTTTCAATATCATCTAGGCTCTAGTTATTGTTTTGACCTAGAAAAAGGTTTTTCTTATTGTTTAGGGTTTACGGTTTAGGGTGTAGTCTCTAGTCTCTAGTTATGAAAAAACGTATAAATTGAATATACATACGTATTGAATTGGAGGCTCATTTTTTCATTGTTATTGGCGAAACAGATTGAAGAAAAATCTGAGAGGGACAAGCGAATTGATGAGTGGCTTCCAATTACTTCTAAAAGAAATGCAAAGTGGTGGTACTCAGCTTTCCATAATGTCACTGCCATGGTTGGAGCTGGTGTTCTTAGTCTCCCCTATACCTTGTCCCAACTTGGATGGTATATTTCAATTTAAACCCAAATTTCAAATGTAGAATGCCCTTTCTCTAAAAAAAAAAACTAAATCGTTATATATATATATATATATATATATATATATATATATATATATATATATATATATATATATATATAATACGACTATAGTAAGAAAAAATTTGGTTATTATGATAAATGAAAACACTTAATTAATTATGATCGTAAGATCGATCTTAATGAACGACTTAGATTATATCATTAATTACAATATCTTGTATGATTGTTTCTTATTTTACTAAAGATCGCAAGGAATGTTGTAGTTAATGACATAATCTGAGTCGTTAATTTTAATATAACGGTTTTGTTTAATTATTTTCGCTTTAATCATAAAAACCAAGTGTTCTCACTTGAGTCGCTTTATATATGCAAGCAATTTGTCGACTAGACAAATCACTTTGTGTTATATAGGGGTCCAGGTGTAACAATACTTATCCTCTCATGGATAGTCACACTATACACATTATGGCAAATGATTGAGATGCATGAAATGGTTCCAGGAAAACGTTTTGACAGATACCATGAATTAGGTCAATATGTCTTTGGTGAAAAGTTGGGTCTTTACATTGTGATACCTCAACAACTTGTGGTAGAAATTGGAGTAAACATTGTCTACATGGTAACAGGGGGTAAATCATTGAAGAAGTTCCATCATACTGTGTGTCCAAGTTGTAAAAAGATCAAATTAACATTTTTCATTATGATCTTTGCTTCGGTTCACTTTGTATTGTCCCATCTCCCAAACTTCAATGCTATTTCTGGAGTTTCATTGGCTGCAACAGTCATGTCTTTCAGGTAAAATACTTTTTCAATTCTTCATATGTCCTTGTTTTATCTATGAAATTTATCCACAAGCTTAGAATTTGCTAGTTGAATTAGAATAACGCAATCAAGATTTTAACTAGTGGTCATAGTCACTCTTAGAATTTGGAGTGGGTCTAACTCAATCCTACAAAATCGGCTTTTAAAGTGAGGGGTGACTCCCACTTATAAACTACTTTTCAGGTCATATCACATCTGATGTGGGCCAGGACTCTCAACACACCCACTCACGCCCAACACTAGACAACTAGAGTGTGACCCGAGTGACCCGACACTACAACAGATTTAAGGATTTGCAGCGTTTTTTTTGGGCATTGGTAGCGTTTTAAAACGCTAGAGAAGCTGGCGCTACGGATGCGTACACCCCATTAGTAGCGTTTTAAAAAACGCTAGCCATTGACCTAGCGTGTTTTGGACATACGTAGCGTTTTTTGAAAAATGCTAGCCATTGACACAGCGTGTTTTGGACATACGTAGAGTTTTTTTAAAAACGCTAGCCATTGACCCAAATGTTTCGGCTTCATACGTAGCGCTTTTTATTAAAAACGCTAGCCATTTTGTAATGTAATGTTGTCCATACCTAGCGTTTTCTGTAAAACGCTAGGGATCCTGCAGCGCATTTTGTCCATACCTAGCGTTTTCTATAAAACGCTAGGGATCCTCTAGTGCATTTTGTTCATACCTAGCGTTTTTTCTATAAAACGCTAGGTATTGAATGAATTTTTTAATTTCATTTCTAGCGTTTTCTCTATAAAACGCTACGTATTGACTGATTTTTTTTAATTTCATTTGTAGCGTTTTTCTTTAAAACGCTACCTATTGACTGATTTTTTTTTATATATTTTTGGCTTAAATATCATTTACCCCCCTACAAATATCACCATAATCCATTTACCCCCCTGTAAAATAAAAAGTTTTAAAATGTCCCTTGCAAATATAAACTGTTTACGGTTACCCCCTCCTGTTAGATTATATTGACAGTGTTAATGGTATAATGGGTATAAATCGTTTGATTTACCCCCTCGCAAAATATAATGTTTACGGTTACCCCCCTGTAGGGGGTAACCGTAAACAATTTATATTTGCAAGGGGCATTTTAAAACTTTTTATTTTACAGGGGGGTAAATGGATTATGGTGATATTTGCAAGGGGGTAAATGATATTTAAGCCTATATTTTTTTTATTTTTGTTTATTCTCCCTTTTAATTACAAGTTATAAATTCATTCCCTGCCAACAAAATTCATCCAATATCATTCCAACAAAGTTCAGCCAATATCATTCCAATCCAATATAGATACACACATATGTACATATCACCAAAACACCATATTAAACTAAGAAGTACTTACAACATAATATATATCCAAATCATATATACAACATATATAATAACTAACTAACATTATGAAACTCAAAACTTGCTACAAAAAGCTAGAAACATAACGGCACCACTCCCCCTTATCATTGTAAGTTGTTCATCGAGTAATGCCGGATCTGACACTACTACTCCGTGAGTGATAATCTCTCTCATATACCTCATAGTGTAGTACCCACAATCATTATTATTTGGTTGTTTAGGACACTACAAAGCAAAAGATTAGTTAATTAATTGTCACATTTTTATGACCCAAAAATTCAATTAAAATTATAAGAATATTGATAAAAAACTTACAGTTATGGGTATCCATTTTGTTTTACTCATAGAGAATCCCCAATATTTTCTCAAAACACTGTAACGTCATACATATATATAACTAAGTTAAACAAAATACATATATTAAATTATACAAAATGAGAGTGTTACACATACACACCTGTCAACTATCTGTACGAAGTCTACGTAGACTTTGTAATGGCCTCAAGTGAATCCAGATAGTAGACAAAGATTTCTCTTAGGGTTTATTGCAAAGAGTACCCAATGTTGCCTGCAAGTAAATGAATCACGAATGAGTACACATTTACAATATAATACAATCCTCAAAATAAATAACCAAGTGATTGAAGACTAAATTTCTCACCCTATATTGAGTGGTGCCAAAAATAAAGATTTGTGATCAAAATGTTGGACAGCCCTGAAGCGTGAAAGGACATAACTTTCAATTTGACTCTTCCTAGCCATAATATCCTCTGGTTTACCTTGATCCCACACAACCATACACTCTGGGCACAAGAACAAAAACTTTTCTCATGCATATGAAGGACCAAAGATCTCATTGTACAAAAACCTATAAATAATATATATACAACTTTCAGATCCTCATATATACTCTAATATATACTCTAATATATACAATTATTGTGTACAAATAATTTAATACATACCTCATATATACTCTAATAACACTCACAGTGGCCCATTCCATGTCATATACAGCTTTCAGATCCTCAACATTGAGAATCACAAGCTGTTCCACTCCCATATTTTCATCGGTCGGTAAGGTAATAATGTCATCGAGCTTCATTTTTGTAGTCACGTAGACCTTTACATAAGTGATGAACTCCTCGAATTCATCATTGGGAGATTTAACAAGATGTTGGACCGGGTGTATTTCCTTTCCTTTAATAGAAGGAGATGGTCGGGACACTTTGGTATTGTCGGTGGAAGGGGAAGGTCGGGACACTTTAATAGAAGGAGACGGTCGGGACACTTGGGGTACCTGTATATATATTAAAAAAATGATTAGTTAGTTAGCACACATTATATATAACAATGAGTCCTTAACTTATTAACAAAAATATTGTCACTTACAACGACAAGTTGTGCAGGCCATGCCACAAAAGTACTAAGTGCTTGATCCACAGTAAATATATCCGCACTAACAATTGGAACAGGCAATGGTGCAGACCCCTCAATTGAATAGTCTACTCTAACTCTCAAATGGTTTTCAGGCATGGGTAAATTGTGCATTGTGGCACTCAATTGGTTACATAACATGCCCACTGCAACCTTTCGATGTGGGTTTGCAATATATAGCTCACATTCACAGTTATCTTAAATCAATTATAAAGAAAAATAAATATACATGATAATTTGATCAAATACATATGTACAAAAAACAGGTCGAGTAATAATAAATACCTGTGTTGAAGGGATGGTGCAGCTATCTCGTGCGCTATGTTGGGCAAGTGAGGGTGCAGCAGGTGATATAGGAAAAGCAGGGGTGGTGCGGTGGGGATGGTGCAAAGAATGGATTGTGGCAAAGAGGGATTGTGCCAAGAGTCGCTTATACATCTGCCTCTCTTCCATTAATACAACAACATTCTTAGATATCTTGTCATACTTGTCCCGCCATCACTTTACATTGCCCGCACTTCCCCGCAATGGCTCTTTGGCCAAAACACGCGGGTAGGAGGAATGCCATATCCATAACCTCTTATACGACCCTTATATTCTTCCCTTCCCAAGGCACGAGCAAGGATATCTTGTTCACCAGAGCAATTTGTTAACTCTCCTTGTGATACAGATTGTGATATGCTTTCCTGATGCACAAACATAAGTATATAATGATCAGAAATGATGATCATATGGATGTATATAATGAGACAAAAATTTCAACTTGCTAGGAATCATAAAATTAAAATTACGTACAATACTTGAATTTTGAAATACTTACAATTTTGTCCTTGACCTCCTTAGTTTTGGGATCTACAATGTCACCATCTTTGTTTTGTCGGGCCTCTAACCACACAGTACAACGATCAAGGGATTCTTGAGTTGGATAATTCCCCTCTTGCAGTAATTATTTAAGTTTAATAATTGTTAATCAACTGTATATTAAAAGATTCATTAAATCATAATAAATTAAACTAATTGTGTGTTACCAATATTTCTTCGAGAACTTGATATCCACTAGAACCTCCTCTATAAGGGTACTCGGGATTAGAAGCTCTTTCTTCATTCGCTTTGCTCTTTTTCTATTTAAAAAGATAAGTATACATTAATGAATGATATCTAGTTGTCAAATATATATATATATATATATATATAACTTAAATAATTAATATACTAACCAAGAAATCCGGATCTGTAGTGCGTATATGTACAAATAAACTCCAATCCTCCTTCCGGAATACAATGGTGGAGGCTCCTTTCTACGATGGTCCCATCGTAAGTTTCGAATACTTTTTCCTACATCGCTTCTATACGCACGATGCAACCTTCCAAATTTTCCTTGAGTATCCAATCTTTTCGTGTATCATCCACATCAAAGTGTTTCTACTTATACATAAAAATGGATTAAATAAATATAACTAAAAATCACTAAATAAGATTATTAAAGAGGTCTAAAAATATATACCAGATAAGGACCAAAAATCATCTTTCAGTTTAGGCAAAACTCTATTATCTTTCTCATTCCAACTTTTAATCGAAATTGGAAACATTTGCTTCACCTTAGTACCAATAAAACTTATCAAATTTGTGCCGTTCTCTCCAATAGGTAAACCTTTAACACTCCATCTGAGCTGCATTAAATCATTAAATAATTAGATAACTTTGAAAGGTAGAGAACAACATTAATAATTAGTAACTTACTGAATATTTCTCGTGTCCTTTACTTATCCGATGGATGATATTCTTTTTCGCTGTCATTCCACGGGGAGTGAACTTCTTTGTGTTTCTATGACCACCCCCATCACCACCCTCATGAATACTCTCATGATCACTAAGTGATGCCATCTGACTTGCAATGGCCCAAATGAAATAGACTGGGTGAGTTTTAGCTTTCTAATTGTTTAGAACCAACAAACACTTAACAAAATATAGAACAAGCATACGCCTCACCTATAAATACATATATAAACAAAATCTGAAATATTGGAAGTTACTAGTAGCTATATAAATGTTATGAAAAACAATGCTTGCTAGCTAAGGCAATTGCAAATGAAGCAACTTTCTTAAAAGCAAAACAAGAACCTCTCCTCTTTTCTCCTCTAAAATTCCTTTGGTCTATTAACATTCTTATAGGGTCCCTATATTCACTATTTGGACTCGGTTTCCTATCAATGAATAAGTAAATAAGACTTTCAACAAAAGAAAAACCTATCTCATTTTTGTTAATCGGCTATAAAGGCATAGTTCTATCCAGATAGGACTTTGGAGCATATCATACCAATCAAAAAGAATGAACATGGATAGACTAGACACATTTTGATATATAGGAAATAAAAAGGGAAATGCATTAACCAACCTACTTCGACTTCGACTAATATATTAAGACTTCGACTTCGACTAAGACTTCGGCGATGGATTCACAGAAGCAATGGTAGAAGTGAGAGAGAGTGTGTGCTGCGTGTGAAGAGCGTCTGGGTCGTTTGGGGTTTCTAGGTTGTTCGGTTTCCTGGGTCGTCTGGGTCGCGCGTTTGGAGTGAGAGAGGTGGAGAGTGATGAACGAAGAGGTGGAGGGTTTCTGGGTTGTTCGCAAGGGAGAGAGAGTTCGCTGGGTTTAGGTTTTCGCAAGGGAGAGAGTGTTTGGTAGAGATGAAGAGACGTTGAGCTGCGTGAGTTTTTGCTTCGTGTGAGAGAGAAGAGTTTGGTGCCCGCGCTTGTGAAAATTATAATTACAATGCCTAGCGCTTTCTCGCAAAAATGCTAGGGAAGCTAAAAAATTATAATTACAATTCCTAGCGTTTTCTGTAAAATGCTAGGGATCCTCTAGCGCATTTTGTCCATACCTAGCGTTTTCTATAAAACGCTAGGGATCCTCTAGCGCATGTTGTCCATACCTAGTGTTTTCTGTAAAACGCTAGGGATCCTCTAGCGCATTTTGTCCATACCTAGCGTTTTCTGTAAAACGCTAGGGATCCTCTAGTGCATTTTGTCCATACCTAGCATTTTCTGTAAAACACTAGGGATCCTCTAGCGCATGTTGTCCATACCTAGCGTTTTCTGTAAAACGCTAGGGATCCTCTAGCGCATTTTGTCCATACCTAGCGTTTTCTGTAAAACGCTAGGGATACTCTAGTGCATTTTGTCCATACTTAGCGTTTTTTCTATAAAACGCTAGGTATTGAATGATTTTTTTAATTTCATTTCTAGCGTTTTCTCTATAAAATGCTACGTATTGACTGATTTTTTTTAATTTCATTTGTAGCGTTTTTCTTAAAACGCTACCTATTGACTAATTTTTTTTTTAAATATTTTTTTTATTTTTGTTTATTCTCCCTTTTAATTACAACCTATAAATTCATTCCCTTCCAACAAAATTCATCAAATATCATTCTAATCCAATATCATTCCAACAAAATTCAGTCAATATCATTACAATCCAATATAAATACACACATATGTACATATCACCAAAAGACCATATTAAACTAAGAAGTACTTACAACATAATATATATCCAAATCATACAACATAATAACTAACTAACATTATGAAACTCAAAAGTAGCTACAAATTAAAGCTAGAAACATAACGGCACAACCCTCATGACTACTGTCTTGACCACTCTCATGATCACTAAGTGATGCCATCTGACCTGCAATATAACATAATCCATGTTATTGTTAAATTTACAAAAACAATATAATTATATATTAATAAAAAATAACGAGATATCATTAAGTCTATATTACATTTTCCTTTTCCTTGCAATTCGCGTCTTGGTATTTTTTTTCCGACGAATAGTAATTCCATCATTATGATCTTTTCTAAAATATACAACATCCTCTATAGAAGTATTTTCCCCTATTATTGGTTCTGATGTTCTGAAGAAAGGGTCGTCCTCAACACCAACATCATCGGATGCTTCATCATCATCATTGTTATAAACAAATTTTTTGTCAGTCAATAGAACAATAGACCAATTGATATTAACTAGATTAGTGACATAAAACACTTGTTGAGCTTGCGATGCTAAAATAAAAGGTTCATCTTTATATCCTAACTTGTTGAAATTCACCCGCATGAACCCTTCGATTCATCAATCAGAAACCAAGATTATTGTCAACCCATTCACATTTGAACACAGGCTCTTGAAACATATTGTAATCCAACTCCCATATGTGTTCAATGACGCCAAAGTATGACATATTCGCATATATGGGATTTCTGTCTTTGGCACTGGATGCATGCATAGAATGAGCTACAAGAGTCACCCCACTATTTTGCATTTTACTCTGATCATCTTGTTCTTTTGTATAGAAAGTGCACTCGCTCATTATATAGTTGTTGTAAGAGAAGACATGTATATTTGGACCTTTTGCTAACCATCTCAATCTTTTGAAATCAAGTAGGATTCGAAACACACTCACCATCAATGTGATCTTTTAGCCACACTATGAAACTCCTATTGTGTTCTTTTGCTAACCAAACTTGCTTCTTTCCCGAGAATTGACTCTTAAAAATCTCCTTGTGTTTGGCAACATATGAATCAACCTCACTATCATTGTGAAGAACGTACAAGTGTGCTTGCTCTTTACTTCTTTCCTTGATACCATCACTAATTTAGTTCCCGTCATCCCTTTACTAATCCTTCCTACATGACGAGACCTTGGCAAAATCCCACACGAAATATTCAATACTAGATAGATAGCCCGTGCAAAACTCAATAGCCTCTTCAACTATGTAGCGCTCAACAATACAACCCTCAGGTCGTGATCGATTTTTCACATATCCTTTTAATATCTTCATGTAACGCTCAAACGGATACATCCATCTCATGTAACATGGGCCACACAATTGTGTCTCTCTAACCGGATGAACTATTAGATGAATCATTATGTCAAAAAGGAAGGTGGGAAATACATCTCAAGCTCACACAAAGTGGCAGTAATTTCTCTTTGCAATGTTGGCAACTTTCCAGGGTCAATCACTCTACTACAAATCGCCTTAAAGAAGAAACAAAGTTTGGTTAAGGTCTGACACACTTTCTTAGGCAAAATGGTATACCAATGGGTAGCAAATGCTTCATGAGAACATAACAATCGTGGGACTTTAGAGACTTTAACTTGAGGTCTTTCATCGATACAAGAGTCGCCACATTTGAAGAGTATCCCTCTGGAACTTTAACTCCATGAAGAAACTCACAAAAGACAGTCTTCTCCTTTCTAGATAGAGTATGAGCTGCCGGAGGTAGATATGTACGTGTACCCTTCTTTACCGGACCCAATTCAGGTCTCCAACCCATACTAACCAAATCCAACCTTAAGTTGATGGTATCTTTAGTCTTACCCGGCATATTGAGTAAGGTACCAATGACACTTTCGAAGACATTCTTTTCAACATGCATCACATCAATGAAATGCCTTACATATAATGACTTCCAGTATGGAAACTCAAAGAAAATCGACTTTTTCTTCCACCCTCGTTTGGCAAGCTCTCCTGCAAAAGGCTTCCCAAATTTAATGTTCAAATCTTCCACATTTTCAAATACATGTTCGCCCGTCAAAGGCGGGGGAGCTCTACGTGTTTCTGTATTCCCATCAAATGCCTTTCTCCACAATCGATAGTGATGAGTTGATGGCAAAAATCTACGATGACCAAGATAGATATTCTTCTTACCATGTTCCAACCACATCCAATCTGTGTCGTTAATTGTGCCAAAAATCATAGCCCTCAGGGTGAAACTTTCTTCTCTGAACCCATCATACACCTCTACCCTAGTCTCCCACATATGCTTCAAGTCTTCAATTAAAAGAGCCAAGTATACATCAATATCATTTCCTGGTTGTTTGGGCCCAGAAATTAACAAAGACAGCATCATATATTTGCGTTTCATGCAAAGCCACGGCGGTAAGTTATAAATCGCCAAAATCACTGCCATGTCTTTGTGGGAGCTACTCGATACCGTATGCGGGTTAAATCCATCGCCAGACAATGCAAGGCGTAGGTTTCTCGGGTCATCCCCAAATTAGGATACTCAATATTAATTTTTTCCATTGCGGAGAATCGCCGGGTGTCGTAGCATACCATCTTTAATCCTTTCATCCTCATTCCATGTCAAGTGCTTTGCATCTTCCGAACTACGATACATGCGCCTAAATCGAGGAATTATAGGAAAATACCACAACACCTTTTCTCGGAGCGGACTCTTTCTTCTTATACTTCGGTGCATTACATTTAGGACACAACTTTAACAACGCATGTTCATTCCGAAATAAAATGCAATCATTCGGACAAGCGTGTATCTTCTCATAGTTCAAGCCAATAGACCCCAACATTTGCTTTGCATCATACATCCGAGAAGGAAGCACATTATCATTCGCAACATTTCTTTCCAAAGTGCGAGTAAATCGGTAAAGCTCTTATCCGTCCCATCCGTGGAGAGTTTTCAAGTTATACAACTTGATCACAAACAATAATAATTTTGTGAATTCAAGACAACCCGCATACAATGGTGTCTCTGCATCAGTTATCAACTTCTCAAACATTTCAGGACAATCATTAAGATCTTCTTCAACAACCTTTGCCATCTCTTCAAATTCGTTCGCATCAAATGAATGTGTTCCGGTGTCAACCGGCGGCGCATATCTCTTAGTAATATCATTCATATTTGAATATTCGCCTTTTTTCTCACCGTGCATTATCCAACAAGTGTAACTTTGATCAATTCCATTCACCTTTAAATGTCGTGCCAACTCCTCTGCAATAACTGCTTTTACATAACAACAATTTAAACAAGGACATTTCATACCACTAGAAGTCCCTAAACGTTCAACAGCACAGCTCACAAAATAATCCACTCCAAAATATACTCCTTGGACATACGATTGGCAGACATCCAATTTCTATCCATAATTTCCAAATATTTATAATAAAATCCTAAGAAGAGAACTTTAACATATGACCCATCAAGCAATTCGAATATAATGAAGAATCAATTCATATAAAAAAACAAACAAAATTTCCTCTTTTAAAATTTTTTCAATTCCACTCCTTATTTTCCTAATTGTAATTTACAAGAAAAAATTGCAACAAGAGAAACATGAAACAAACACCAAATAGGCGAACAACGAAACCAACCTGAAGAAGAAGAAGATGAAGTACTAGTAGGAGCCAACAACGTGAAAGTGGTCGTTGGAGAAGAAGAGTCCGGGAAGTAGCTCTGAGTTTCTGGGTTTTTCGTTAGGGTGGGGTTTTGCGTTTCTGGGTGAGTGATTTTGCGTTTATGGGTGATGAGTGTGTTCGCTGAGGAAGGGAAGTAGACGAAAAAAAATTATTTAACCATACCTAGCGTTTTCTAAAAAACGCTATCTAGCGTGTTTTCTAAATACCTAGCGTTTTTAATAAAAGCGCTAGGGATTTGTCTAGCGTGTTTACTAAATACCTAGCGCTTTCTAAAAAACGCTAGGGATCTATCTAGCGTGTTTTCTAAATACCTAGCGTTTTATAAAAAACGCTAGGGATCTATCTAGCGTATTTTCTAATTGGCTAGCGTTTTGAAAACAAGCGCTAGGGATCTGTCTAGCGTGTTTTCTAATTGGCTAGCGTTTTGAAGAAAAGCGCTAGGGATCTGTCTAGCGTGTTTTCTAATTGGCTAGCGTTTTGAATAAAAGCGCTAGGGATCTGTCTAGCGTGTTACCTAATGGGTAGCGTTTTACCTTAAAACGCTACTAAAGGTGTAGCGTGTTATTAAAATTGGTAGCGTTTTTTTATAAATGCTACTAAAGGTGGCGTTCTCTTTTTACAATTATGGCGTAGTGCGATAGCGGGTTTCCCAACGGATCTAGGATATGCTGTGATACCATCTTAGAATTTGGATTAGGCCTAACTGAACTTTACAAAACCAACTTGTAGAGTGCGAGATGCCTCATACTTATAAACTCGTATTCAAGTCATATTATATTCGATGTGAGACTCTCACCAATCACGACTATAGGTGCATCGTGATCTCGCATATCATAAAGAACCACAAACAAATATAGTTAATGAACCTCTATTACGGCTGCCCTAGATCGCAATCACGGCATGCCCCTTTTTAGAAAACCTAAACACAATGGACACATAAGTCAACATGTTAATATATACTTTGATGGTTGTATTTTCTTACAGCTACTCAACAATTATTTGGGCTGCAAGTTTACATAAGGGTGTTCATGAAAATGTACAATATGGTTACCAAGCCAAGAGTACTGCAGGAACAGTTTTTAACTTCTTTGATGCTCTTGGCACTGTGGCTTTTGCTTATGCTGGACACAATGTGGTATTGGAAATTCAAGCAACAATTCCATCAACAGAAGAGAAACCATCAAAGATTCCTATGTGGAGAGGAGTTGTTGTTGCCTATATTATTGTGGCTTTGTGTTACTTTCCTGTTGCTATTATAGGTTTTTGGGTGTTTGGGAATGAGGTCAATAGTGATATCCTCATCTCTTTGGAGAAACCAGCTTGGCTTATTGCAATGGCTAACATGTTTGTTGTTGTCCATGTAATTGGAAGTTATCAGGTGAATTCTCATTTTTCTAAATCTTTGATTTATTAAATTTAATATTTGAATCTAAAGCAAGTAGAAAATCAAATCAGTAATTTTAACTTATGATGAAAAAACCAATGATAGTTATTTTCAAAAGATTCATCATTTTGTTACATTGATTTTTTCATCAAAAGTTAAGATTATTTACTTTATGTTGTCAAAAAAATATTATTTACTTTACACTCTAAAGAGACCAAGATTCTCTGCAGTCAAAAGTATGACGACTTGAAATCATAACCTTTAAATTTTTTCTAGACAAATAAAAATATTGGTTTCATGAAATCTTGACCCTTGATTAATGTGACTACATGAATATAGTGAAGTAAACTGTAGAGGATCGAAGTCTACTCTAAATTGGGTTCATTACTTTAGAGAAGCTCGATTTGACGTTATAGTTTGAATGTTTATTTCTGAATTCATAACTATCGATCGTTGTAGGTTTATGCAATGCCAGTGTTTGACATGATCGAAACATTACTTGTGAAGAAATTAAATTTTGAACCAAGCAAAACGCTTTCGCTTTATTGTACGTAATGTGTACGTTGGTAAGTAAACTCTTCTTATTCTATTACTCCAAATGAATCATTTCATTTAGTTACTTATTGATGAAAATTTCATTTAGTTATTTGTAATGACATATATCATTTTCCCCTTTTTTTCAGCATTTACAATGTTCATAGCTATTACATTCCCTTTTTCGATGGTCTCCTAGGATTTTTGGAGGGTTTGCTTTTGCTCCAACTACATACTTTGTAAGCTATGAATAATGTGCAATTTTTTTATATAGTAAACAATTGCAAATTTCCAAGTCAACGATATGATTTTCCTTGACATTTCATTTTGCAATATTCTTCAGCTTCCATGTATCATGTGGCTTGCAATATACAAACCAAGGAGATTTGGCTTGTCTTGGTGGACTAACTGGGTATTTTTTAGTTTGATTTTTTTTTTACTTTTTCTATAATTTTATCATTTTATGCCAAAGTTTTATTAATAATATTTATTTGCTCCATTTTTTTACAGATATGCATTGTTCTCGGCCTATGTTTAATGATTTTATCACCTATTGGAGGATTGAGGAAAATCATATATAAGGCAAAGACCTACAAATTTTATTCTTAAATTCTTCCCTTTATGAATCAATAATGGGAAGATGTTGTTGTCATACATATAAGAGAATGTATCAATTGTTGTTTCCTTTTTTAAAATACAAACTACAATGACCGTTGTTACTTTGCCACTCTTTTTTGTGATCATTGTGTTTGTGTGTATAATTTTCTACTAGATAAATTCATTTATATTACTATTTGGGTATGGTCGTGGTTCTATGTTATGTGATAAAACTTTCACTTTAGCTAGTCCCTGGTGCAGTTTAGGAATTTAACACTGTTTATTTATATTTAACATCGGTTGTGTACTAGTGTAGTAGTTACTAGCGGTATACCCGTGCATACGCACGGGTCTGTCATTTTCTTTCCATGAATTAAAATAAAAATAAATTTAAAGTAGACGAATTTAATTAGTCTGAATCTTATCCCGTAAACATTACTAACGAATTTAATTAGTCTGAATCTTACCCCGTGACAAAATGATATCAATGTTTCTGTCAGTCATCAATTTTTTTTGTGCAGTGCTTCAAATATTATTTGATATAGTACTTGAGAGTAAATCAATACTTTAAATACAACATGTTTAGATATACTTGAGAGTACAAGTTAGAGAAAAACAATGGAAATCTGGTTATCTTCAATGTAAATCACCAGTATAATGGAAAGAATAACAGCAATTGACTAACTACAGCATGTTTAGATATACTCTAGTGATGTCACTTGAATGTTGTTTTGTAACTAAACTAATCAGCATAAATAGGTACAAAACACATAAGAAGAAAAATCCATGAAACCTCAACAATATTGCTAGTGAAGAACCATGGCAATGAACACATTTTCTGCAAAACCAACACAATGAACACATGTTTTGAGTGAAGATTTAAAAGATTGGCAGATGAAGGGGGTGGGTGATGAAACATAAAAGGGAATAATGTTACCTTTCATTTTGAAGGAAGAGTTTTTGTGAATGTTCTTCTAGATGTCAAAGATGATGAAGAGCAAGTATTAAAATCTTCTAGTACTCTTTGTATGATTTTGTTTGCTCTTCAGAGCAGCTCAAGGACGCTAGAAAGAAGAGAGAAAAATTGGAAGTGAGTATGAGAGAAAATTGGAGTTGGAATCGAGAGAGATGGAACAGAAAAACATAAAGATGTCTGTCTTCTTGTCCTACTTTCGTAAGGTTTGAAATTTTTTAAAAATTGTTTGGCGCCAACATTGAAAATCAGATTTTAAAGGGTAAATAAATACTAACTTGTTGGAAATTGATTGGATGGTAGTTCGGTAAATTTGGTAGTAGGCTGATGGCATCAATTTATTATAGTAGATTAGTGTAGTAAGTTTGACGTTTAACACATTTATAGAATATATTGTTAAACAGTACTTGTAATGCTCTCAATCATAACAGTGATTGTAAGCTAAAATTGGTGTTGATAATGGACTTCTTACAGAAGTTATTGCGTAAAAGCAATGTCATTACCCTTCAATTTTTTGCAATTTTATTCGCTTACAATTATACCTTTAAATTTACAAAAATTGAGGCATCAAACATAAAAACAAATAAACCAAATTTACAAGGTTATATTACACTAATCATGATATTATATAAAATATATCTTAGATGTACATACTCACTACAAGAAAACCGAGGAATAACGTCGGTGGGAATTGGGTTTTGCGTCGGTTACAACCGCCGCTAAATTTATCTACTATAATAACCTCCTCAATTTTTTGCCCTTTTATTATGTCCCAAACCTCAACTTTTGGCTCCTCTCACTACGCCAGAATGGCTAAAAAAGGGCGCCTCTATAAGCAGCGTTTTAAGTAAAAACGCCACAGATGGCCAAAACAGCTAACCCATACCCAGCGTTTTTTTAAAAAATGCTGCCCATCGTCTTTAAACGCACTAGTCATACCTAGCGTTTTTTAAAAAACGCTGGGTATGGCTTCACGCGTTCTCCCAATACCCAGCGCTTTTTAAAAAACGCTGGGTATGGCTTCACGCGTTCTCCCAATACCAGTAGCTTTTTAAAAACGCTGGTATTGGGTCACACGTTTCTCCCAATACCCAGCGTTTTTTAAAAAACGCTGAGTTTATGTTTCTCTCTTTTTCTCTCTCACGCACCTCTTCGTCTCTCTCACGCACCTCTTCGTCTTCCCCCTCTCCGTCTTCCCCCTTTTCATTTTCACAAATCTAGGGTTAACACTTCTTCTCCACCAGATCTGATCGTGGATCACCGTCGAATCGCTTTCTTCCTCGAATGCCGCTTCAATTGCCGTCAACTTCTCCACTTCCCCCTCTCCCTCTCTTCGTCTTCTTTTTTCTCCACCCCCAATTTGAGAAACCCTCACGCCCAACCACTGTTAAGCCGCCGCCCTCCACCGACCTTTTCTCGCGACAAAAGCTCTCTCCTTCACTTCTCTGAATGACCTAACCAACGGGTTCGGTTCCAAGTCACCACACTCTGCTCCTAAACTTTCCCTTTTTTCCGTTAGATGCTCTGCCGGTAACCCTTATTTTCTTCTTCTGCAGTTATTTTGAAAATGTTTAATTTTCTTTCCTTATTATTATTATTCTGGAGTATTTGTTATTGTTTTGCCTCTTTCATGTGAATGTTCTCTGTTTTTGGTTTTGGTAAAGAAACTGATGGTAGTTTTATTGCATGAAATATAGTTAATGGAGAAAGGCCTTGGAAAAATTCAGATGCTAGACTTGTGTTAGAAGATGGTTCAATTTGGAAAGCTAAATCATTTGGTGCTTCAGGAACTCAAGTTGGTGAAGTTGTGTTCAATACTTCATTGACTGGGTGAGCCAAATTATAAATCTTTGGAGATATTATCTTGTTTTATGGATTGCTTTAAACCTAATTGAGTCTATGTTTTCTTTGTTATGTGTGTTATCTTGTTTTATGGATTGTTTTATGTTTTCTTTGTTATGTGTGTTCCTGTCTCATACTTCAATGAATATTTGTTTTTCAGTACGTCAAACTGGAGATGTGTGGAAGCTCTTGGTGATTACTTATCAGAAAGGAATGTCATGGGAATTTGTAAGTAATTTATCAGAATAGTTGTTTTGAGAAGTTGATGGGCCAACACATACATTGGTAAGTTCAATGGTTTCTTTTGTGAAGTTTAGTGTGTAATTTGGAAGATCTAGACTTGAAAGAAATGATTTTGCTTTGAATAGTCCTACGGGGATGATTAGTCCAGCTTCAAGACAGATCTATTTGACTTTCCCAGCTGATAGTACTTTTAGAGAAGAAGATGTTTCTAATTACTTCAGGTTTGGTCCTAATTGTGAATATACTGCATAATTTAGCAGTGGCTAAACTTAAAGATGTTATGTTAATTAACATTGGTTTTTGAATATTTTTGAAGCATTTATGGACCTGTACAAGATGTGAGGATTCCATATCAGCAGAAACGTATGTTTGGTTTTGTTACTTTTGTTTATCCTGAGACAGTGAAGCTCATTCTATCCAAAGGAAACCCTCATTTTGTGTGTGATGCTAGAGTTCTTGTTAAGCCTTACAAAGAGAAAGGGAAAGTTCCAGAGAAGTACAGGCACCTTCTCTCTTTTTTGTTGACTTTTTCTTTGTTGTAGTCAACTCTCAAACATGCTCATGATTCTTGTGGTTTTCAGGAAGCAGCAGCAAGTGGAAAGAGGAGATTATTCACCTTGTGGAACTCCTACTGGACTTGATGCTAGAGACCAATATGATCTTCAACTTGGTAATGATCTTAATTAATTAATGCTTTAAGCTTTAACTAACCTTCTAGTCAAACCTTTACCTAACTTTTATTAACATGTTTTTTATGTGTTTTATTAGGAGGGAGAATGTTCTACAATACTCAAGACATGTTATTTGTGAAGTTTAGTGTGTATTTGTGAAGTTCAAATAGATGCAGAATTTAATTTCTTCAGTAGCTGTGATAACATTACACTGTAACGGCTTCTTGATGTTAATTTGATTAGTGACAGTCGTTGCTGACTGATAATGATGTCTTTTGTTTGTTTTGTAACAGTGGCACCGAGTGGGAGTGGTGGTGGTGGTGGTCCAGAATCTCCAGATGATGCAGGTTCTGGAGCATTGAGGAGCACTTGGTCTCTCGTTCTCTTCCTCTTACTTTTTGTCTATCTATTGTAGTTTTCTGAGTTCAGGTGAGTTGTTTTGTTTTGTGAATTGTGAGTGTTGATGAAATTGAACTTTTTATGTTTTTTTTAACTTTGTAATATTTGTAACATAGCATGATTTGGAAGAATAAGGATATTATCAGAGTTACAATCATCTGTAACTTTTTCAATCTCAGTCCATTACAACAGGTTTACCATATTCAATTGCTCTCACTTTGGACTTCAGGATTTTGATAAAAGACCTGTGAAGTGGAGACATACCTAATATTAAGTTGTTTTTGCTGTGTATAGTTAATTTTTCCCTATCAATGAATTCAGGTTTCTATTAAGTTGGTCTTATTTGGTGACAGATGCCAGTGAGTGACTAACATGGATAATGTACATATTGAGTTGTAGTTCAATTGTATCAAGTAAACTAGCTTAGTATTCTTGTACCAAGAGATTATAACTTATTATATAATATATATGAGTGTGTATCAAGTGATTGTAACGAATTCATTACCCTTGTATCAGCTTCAAGTAAATGACTACTTATACATTTGTACTTAATTTTGGATGTGTGATTTAATTTTTTGGATGTATTTTGGATGTATGATTTAATTTTTTTATGATGTATGATTTAATTCAGGTTTAAATACAACAAATTCATAGATATCACTATTAAAAAATATTTTGGATGTATGATTTAATGTTTTTTGTTGCAAATATAAAAAGGAAAACACACAAAACAGAAAAAAAAATAAAAAAAAAAAATTTAGACAATATTCAGTAGCTTTTAATGAAGTCACTGGGTGATTAATAACACAAATAGGCAATATTCAGCGCTTTTAGTGAAGCGCTGCGTATAAGAAATAATATTCAGCGCTTTTTTTACAAACGCTGCGTGTCCGGGAAGGCAATGGGGCTATATTCGCTTTTTAAAAAGCGCTGCAGATCCTGGGGACGCTTTGCAAATATTCAGCGCTTTTAAAAAGCGCTGCGATCTGAGGGACGCTTTGCAAATATTCAGCGCTTTTTTCGCAATGCGTATCTCTGAGGGCGTGTTTTTGCAATGGGTGGCGCTTTTTAGGAAGCGCCCATTGTTGGAGTGAATACCTGTACACGCTCAAAGCATACTCAAAAACGCCTACACATGAAAAAAACCCCATCTACTCTTAGATCTGTTGTAGTGTCTTCATCTACATTTCAAATTTCAAACTACTACTCTTCAATAATAATAAAAGTACACTTTATTTCACTTTTCTCCATATAAATGACTTTCTTTGATTATTTTCTCCCTTTTTCTCCATACCACTTCAACCCTTCAATCTAATACCACTGTAGTTTAAATATTTCAACTCAACACCATTCAAGAAAAATAAATCGCTGGCATTATTATTATAGATGAGAATGCAAGAAAAGCACAAATTGGCTGCTGAATAACGCACACAGGAGAAAGGAATGCGCACCGAATTGCTGGAAAACGCACACGGGAAGAATGTGCAACTGGGTTGCTGGAGTATACACCTTCATCATCTCCTTCTTCTTCATAGAATGGTGTGACTTGCTTATTTTCAATTTTCATCAGTTTCAGTAAAAAAAAAAAAACCTAATTTCTCAATTCTTTTCCCAAATTTCAACAAACTAAAATTGTTGTGGGTTGTTAAGATTCCCACATCGGATGTGATATTGCTTGAAAAAGAGTTTAAAAGTTGATGGCAACCCTCACCTTACAAGCCGGTTTTGTGGGGTTGAGTTCGGCCTAAACCACATTCTAAGAGTGGTCAAGAAGAAGAAGAAGAAGAAGTAGTAGAAGTACCAACCTCGTCCTCACCACAAGTCGAAGGAATAGTTACTGAAATTTCTTCCATCTATCAGTCCTGTTTCATTTACATTTTGAAGGTGTTTAAATTTTTTAATTTCTCCTTCTTTGGTGTTTTTGAAGTGAATGATTATTTTCACTGAATGATGGCTAATGAGAGATTTTATGTTGTCCTGGGTTTTTAAGTTAAGGAATCAAATTTGAAAAGCATAATTCATGCCTTTAATCAAGACTGAAAGGATGGCTAATGACTTTAGAACAAAGTTTAAGGTTGAATATTTTACTTTTTCTTGAGTTTGTCATTAGAGTTGCACATATCTTTAGCCTTAATCATATGTTGTGTTATAATCATACTACTTCTACTTACTGCATATTTAACAGCCTTTGATTTTTGGGGAGCACACTATTTTTGGTTTATTGAGATGCATACATACTTTTTGTGTTCTTTTTATTTTCTCCTTCTTCAATATAGACTTTCATCTCTTCAAATTTAGGGGTTAGAGTTTTATGTTAATTGCTGATAGTGGGATTAATTTGTCAGTATTTCCAAAACCTATACAAGTATACAACTCAGATTGATGTACTTCAAATTTTAAGCTTCAAGTTATATATAAATAAAGAAACATTTTCTAACTTTGATTTATCATTGATAGTTTCTGAGAGGTTCTTTGTTGGCTACATGATGCAACATAAATGATGTACATTGAGACTATTATTATTATTATTATTACTTGACTTGTTTTACGTGGTTTTCAAATCTAATAATAAAATGTACATTGAGACTTCCCGTGCACTTCTATTACTTGCTTAGTTTTCATTGCTAAATATTCACATGAGCATTTAATTTTATTTAGTTAAATAAATATCAAGTGTTGTATCAAAGCAATTGTTTTATCATGCTTTTATTTTGTGTTTGAAAATGATAATTTTCTTGTTTATATATCACAATTACTACTTCCTACTATTTTCATGCTAACTACAGTTAGCTCTAAGGAATGAATCGTTGATTTTTTCTATGTTATTAATATCTTTAGTTATTTTGTCTTTGTTGTCTTCCATGGGCTTAATTTCATTGATGTGTGCAAACCCTCCTAGCTAAGATATTACACACATGGGGTATCTGAGATTTACTTTATCCGATATAAAGCAAATTATAGTATGTGTATGTTGATAAAATGAGTAGGGTGATTAATTGTGTCAAGATAAATGAATAGCTCAATTAATTATTTGTTGTTATACCTTTTTATATCTGTAATCCTTTTCTGGTTTTGAGAAAATATATTGCTTGAAACATTGTGTTGTTTTGAAAAGGAAAAAAAAATTGTTTGGTGCATATCTTTTGGTTGTTTTTATGACATGAAGCTATTTGGGCTTGGTAGAATTACATGTTCTATAGGTTAAAAAAAAATGTCATTGAGTTTTTTTGATATATATATATATATATATATATATATATATATATATATATATATATATATATATATATATTTTGTTTTCTTAACTTGTTTTTATCATTTATGTTGACGTACATATGTATTTAATTTAATTTAACTTGATTGATGTACTAATAAGTCTTGTATTTGTACAACTTATGTACACCACAATCATTCTGCTTGAATGACTTCTAATTTCTTGTCATTTTTATTTTTTCGTGCTATTATTTGGTTAATGAGTTCGTAGAACCTCCATGGTAATTGATCCATATGTTTTCAGATATGTCAGTTGTGTGACTGATGCTCTGCTTGAATTTTGTACTATAGAGTTGTGTGTGTTGTCGCGATATTGTAACCATACGTTGTTTGTGCTATTTTATTTTTAGTGAGCTTTCCTTAATGTCATTAGAATTTATTCTATACATGTTAGTGGAATACTTACTTTTAGATTCTATAACACTTTGATTGTGAGATGAGTTCGTTCGTTAGTTACTCTTACGGCGACTAATGACCCAGGATTGGTGTGATGTGGGACCCTAAACTCTACTTCTAATCCTTCTTCTTCGAGACCTTTCCCCGAGAGTTTGTCAAGATTCGATCTCGTGTCTCTCTGACCCGAAACACTAAGTTACCTTTGTTGATATCCTAGCTTTCCATTCTTTACAATTTAAATGTCCGCTATTCTTGGTCATAAAATTATATCCTTGCGGGTTGGTATCTTGTCTTTCTTTGACGCCTTCCATTCATTTCTTCAATTTCGTTGACTCATCCTCTGTTGTAACTCAGACAAGGTTTAGATTATTCTTCCCGATGTTTGGACCCTCAAAGTACATATTATTCTACTCGGTCCTTGAGCCTATGAAATTTCGAGGTCGAAATTTCTTTTAAGGGGAGTTGGATTGTAACACCCCAATTTTTGGTGCGTTGTGATCCCTTTGATATGTATTTTTTTTATGAGTGATCTTATATCTACACATATATGCACACTAAATGTGACACCCTTTACCCCAAAAGTAATTATAAGTGAAAAAGTGTGAAAAAACGAGTAAATTTGTTTTTCAGATAAGGTTTCCAAATCATTTACTCAAATATTTTTCACAAGTAAAGAATGTCGTCCATTTTTTAAAAATCGCATAAACATCATTTATCATTTATAATAATAATAATAATAATAATAATAATAATAATAATAATAGTAAGAATAAAAAGGCCTAAAGAATAAAACATTTCTTTCATTATGGCAACAGCAACTTTAAATATAATATTAAAATTACAATCCAAATCCTGATGTCACATAATCAGAGCAAATAACATTTAATTCAAAGTCATAAAAACAAAGTGACATTGACACAAATATCATCCTGCGAGCTACGGTACGATCCGTACTAATCACGTCTTGCCCACCGAACGATCGTAGAAGACCACTCCAACGACACTTGGAACTCAATCTAAAAATGTGGTGCACGGGTGAGAAAAGGCGTCCAAACTATATAAGGAACATAAGACCGAAACTAAAACAGCAAAGACTATCACATAACAAGAAAACAATCAACAGAAATGGTTACAATTTTCATAACCCACATGCACAATAATCCTTAACTAATCTTTAGCTAATACTAGTGTCGTGACCTCACGTATGGTCTTAGGACTACAAACAGCAACAACAACAGGATCTGGATACCTTGCCAGATATTGCCTTACAATCATCATCAATGACAATAACAACAACTACAACAACACAACTACTATAGGACCAAGATACCTTGCCTGAACGGGATACCTTGCCTGATAACGCCCTATAGGGAACAACATCGATAGGACCAGGATACCTTGCCCGATAACGCCCTACGAATAACAACGACACGAGGACTCAGAGGACCGGGATACCTTGCCCGAACGGGATACCTTGCCCGATAATGCCCTACAAGAACAAACAGGACCGAGACACTCGAACGAGATACCTTGCCCGATAATGCCCTGAAGAACACCCAAAAGAGGTCTATTAGGACCGGGATACCTTGCCCGAACGGGATACCTTTCCCGATAATGCCCTTACTAACGCATCAGCGACAACAACTATTGAGGTACGACTCGCCCATACTGCGACGAGTCCTTGCCCATACTGCGACAAGGTTCCTCTTACAACTTAAATTACTAAGGTACGACTCGCCCATACTGCGACAAGGTTCATTAAACATCATCATCATCATCATCAACTATTCCTTGCCCATACTGCGACAAGGTTCCTTAAACATCATCATCATCAACTTCCCTAAGAACTCCTATGTCTTGGGGTATCATCAACAACTAAGGGGCATTTGTTCTATAATTATCTCTGGTCAAGACTATTACCCAAGTCCCCGCAAATTCTATATAATAACACCATCCTTATATTCATAAGTCCCCGCAAATTCTATAATCATCTCTATGAGTCTTATTGGCTCGATCATCGTCCATTGGTCAAGGTTACCTGAAACTAGCTTAATGAGGATCAAGCACCATTCAAACACCTAGAATAGTCTTAATTCATTAACAGCTTAGTTTTAGCCAACTATTAGGCTCCAACGGTCTCTTCGGTAATTTTTTAATATCTGATACCCAAGAAATAGCTCTAATTCACTAACAGCATCAATCCAATCGATTATCATCCTCGTTTATGCCTATAAATCATTATAAGTCATTCTTAATATAAATTTAACCAATTGAATGCTTAGGGGTCTCAATATCATCAATTTAGCCTTTTGTTCTCCATTCTAACCTTGTTTGTTAACTAGAGGCGGGCTAAACTATTAGTGCATCTTTACTTTCAACCTGTGAGTTATCTAATTATATAATTTCAGCATAAACTATATCAACGATCCAATAAGGTTAGCTACCCTGTGGTTCATCGGTCATAACTACCCAATTACAACAAGCATTCCTCCTCTAGGGAGATTAACCCTTAGGTTTTAACCACTCAACAACAACAATCATCACAGTCAGGAACGTCAAGTCATTTAATGACTTTACCAGTTCCAATTAAACTTGGCAACATAGAAAAATATTAAAATATCGATCAGAAACTCAAAACTTCATATCATTTAATCTTGCTTATCATCTTAAACCATGAGCACTTTATTTACAGACATTTAAATTATTACAGTCATCCAGTATAATTACAGTCATCTAATCTAAATTATCTACAGACATCTAAATTATTACGGTCATCCAAATCAAATTAAATAATTTACAGTCATCCGAATTGAATAAAAGGAGAATAATAAGTAAATAGCAACAATCGATACTAGTTTAGTCCTATCCCCTATTCCCCATATAGAAAAGAAACTCTTTCCCCCCGTACCTGATATTTAATCGTTATCATTCTTTTTACACAATGCAAGGACAAACAATGAGCTCTCAAGAGCGTGATCTAAATCTGACGGCGTGACCCTTGACTCAAACTCATATAATTAGACAAAAATAACATTCAATTAATTACCCAATAGAAATTATAGATAATCAATCATGTTTAAAAAGATTATGTATCGAAAGGTACCCGTTCGATAGGGTTCGAAGTCGAAAACCGGAGGACTCAAAGAGCTAAACATTTACGTTGATCTTATGTTGAAGTTGTTGTAGCAGTGGTCATAGTGAGGGTCCATGTTTAGCAATTTGGGGTTGCTGTCACGAATTGGGAAGACACGGGTTAACATCGAATCAGTCCCAATTTGAACAAGGAAGAGGTCAGTATATGCAAGGCTATCTTTTATGCAACTCGCATCTGAGATGAGTTATTCAATGTTGTGAAGGAGAATCGCGGCGGAGAGGAAAGGAACGTGGAGAGGGAACGCGGTTTATGGCACGGTTTTTCTCAACAAACGAAGCCATAATCATTCAAACTAACGTTATAATTGGAATCAGGGGCGAAATTCGAGTGGGAAGGTGAAGTTTCAGGGTTGGCCGCGTGAAGGGGAGAAAACGCGAATTGGAGGAAGGTTGCAGATAGGGTTTCGCGATTTGCAGGTCTGAGGAAGAAGAAGGAGAGCGTTGGGTCGGGTTTGGGTCTGTTAAGTGGGCTCTGGTGCGCGCGTTGGGCTGGACTGCATAATGGATTAAGTGACAGGGGTGTGCCTAGTAAGAAAGTGGGGGGTGTGCGCCAGTAAAACAGCTCAAAAACCCTTTTTAAATACTTTTAAAGTCCACTATCACTATAACTATTATTTTAAAAGTAATGATATTTGGACAAAAAATTTAAGACAAATATAGCCAAAAACCAATTCACAACACCAATTAACCAAGTTTTTTAGAATATTAACCAAGTAACCAATTAACCAAGTTTTTAGTTAATGGGTTAAAAAACTTTGAAAAGACAGGTTGGTTAATAGCCTAAAAAACTTTGTTAATTAGTGCTGTGAATTGGTTTTTGGCTAGATTTGTCTGAAACCTTTTGTCCATATAACATTGCTCTTATTTTAACCCCTCACTAGACCAAAATAATTTTCTAAAGAAATAATATCTCAAACACTAATATTTGATAAAAATAAAGTAAATATATGATTATTACCAATAGCATATAAAAATACATTTTAAAGTGGTCTCAACTAATTTTCTTAGTCAAACACGCAATAAATTAAAATAAGTTATTTTTATAGATATAAGATCACTCATAAAAAAATATATATCAAAGGGATCACAACGCACCAAAAACTGGGGTGTTACAGGATTTACCTCACGTATAGGTAAATCCAATGTGCAATTTACGAACCGGATTTACCTATACGTGAGGTAAATAAATCCGAGAATCCCCAAAATTTCTTTCTGGATTCACCTGTAAATTCGAGAAACTGTAGAATTTTGACTTACTTGTTTTCAGATTTACTCAATTGTGAGAGTAAATCAGTTTTTTGTAACTTTGTAATGGTATTTTTGTCCATATGGGGGATTATGGGGGTGGGAGAGAGGAAGGGAGGTCCAAAAAAATCCCAAATTTTGATCAATAGAGAATGTATGTTGAAAACTGAGTGTAAGAGACTCTCACCAAAAAAAAAATTGAGTGTGAGCGACTCACTTCCCAACACAACTTTTAGGCTGTGTTTGGATGACAAAAGAAAGTGGAAGGAAAGAAAGTTTAAGGAAAGAAAATGAGTAGAAAGTGAGAGGATTATTTTAGTTGTTTGGTATGAGAGAAAGTGAAATAGAAAGTGAGAGGAAAGAAAGAAGTCTCTTTGTAAAATGACTTTAATGTCTCTAATAATTAAATAAAATGTGATAGTAGTAGTTGTGCAAGGGTTTTTTGGTCAAATCATACAAAAGTGGCTCTTTTCATGATGCCTTTTTTGTGTGAGTCCCACCCAAAAAATTTCTTTTCTTTCTTTATAAAAAACAAACTAAACAATGGAAAAAGGAATATTCATTTATCTTTCTTTCCATCCATTTTCTTTCCCTTGAACCAAACACTGCATTATTGTTGAAGTTCAAACAAGTTCTACTTAATTATTTGAGTCACGTGTCAATTTGGTGAGATTCATCTAATCTAATATCTATTTATACAAACAAACCTCCTATGAAATTACCAATTTAGATCTCTTATTAACAGGACGCATATATAATTTAAGGGTAAAAGTGTCATTACTCACTCTTTCTCTCTTTTTCTTCTTACACTCTCTTTCTTACTTTTTTCACTTTTTCTTACACCCTCTTTCTTTCTTTTCACTTTACTCTTACACTCTTTTTCTTCATTTTTCTCTTTCTTCTTACACCCACTTTCCTTCTTTTCACTTTTCTCCTACACTCTTTTTCTTCCTTTTTTCATTTTACTTTTCCCATAAACAATTATTTTCTTTCTTTTATCACTTCACACTAAAAAAATTATCATCTTAAAATTTTATTTTTTTCTCTCCAAAATCGGTTTACACAGTCTATCTTTTACTATCTGATATATAACAATTGAAACTACAGGATAATTGCACTGATATATAAAAAATACGAGATTAATATTTGTCATTGATAATTAAAAATGACAAATAATTGTCACTAATACCTAAGAAATGATTGCACTGATAAATTAAACACGAGATAACTAAACTGATAATTTAAAACACATGTGGCAAATATTTGTCACTAATACATAAAAAATGACAAATAATTGCCACTGATATATAAAAAAAACACGGGATAAATATTTCTTTTTGATAATCTAATATCTATCTTTTATTATCTACTAATAAACTCAAATAATCAATTGAGACTATGAGATAATTGCACTAATATATAAAAAACACGGGATAACTTTACTGATATATAAAAAAAATACGTGGATATATAATCTGCGATTATATATATATATATATATATATATATATATATATATATATATATATATATATATATATATATATATATATATATATATATATATATATATATATATATATTATTAATTGCAATCGATATATAAAAACACTTTGATAAATGCATAGATTATTTTTAAATGATACTTTTACATTTTTATATTTATCTATTTTTTATTTGAAACTTCTTTATAATCTACTTTAATTTTGTCTTTATTTTCACGGTTCAGACTATTTAAATACTGTCTAAGTTCATTCATAAAAAAATCACGACGACACTCCGTGCGTATGCACAGGTATCCTACTAGTATTCATATAAATTTCAACCAATGCATACAAAGGAGTGTTTGTAAAAAAGTGACTTTTTGGTCCCAAAAAAAAGTGACTATTTACATTTCTTATTTCTTTAGTAGTGGGGCTCGGACGCGTCTTTCATGTATTGTTGTATTAGTGTGTTAGTGGGTAATGTATTAGTCGGTGATTATGTCTATTAGAAAATTTTACTTACACTAAGGATATTTTGGTCAGAAAAATCTGACACCAAAAGTGGCAGTTTTTTTTTGGAATCCCCTTTATATATAGGTATAAATATATAAGAACCAACAACTCGATGAATATTAGCTCAGTTGATAAGAAGTTGACTCAATCCCCATAAGGGAGTGGGTTCAATCTCTCTGCCATGCCCTGGTCTGATGAGTCCTTAGAGCCCAACTCACCTAAACTTGTTTGTATCAAAAAAAAAAGAGAACAACCCATAACTCAATAATAGCATTTGAATTAGATGATTTGGATTTTTCCAGCTTAACCAAGGTCTTGAATTGAAATTCAACTTTAAAAATGCAGTAACGTTAAATCTTTTGAGTAAGAAGTTTACCGCTCATTGTGATCTTTGTAATTTATTTTTTAGATAAGCAAAAATTGTATTTATGGGGGCACTAGGGGTTCACCCAATACCCGATTTAACATTGTGATCTTTGTAATTGCGCACACAATACCCGATTTATAATAAATAAATAAATAAATAAATTAAACTCATGAGAGCTGCACGATAGAAGGGAAGCACACTAGCATTTCTCTTCAAAAATCTGAGTAATGGAATGGTTGTTATGTTATGTGCAAATAAAAGGAATCCACGTACACACACCTTCTCGAAATTGTAGGGAGACAAAAGTGATTTCCACATCGAGTGTGAGAATATTGTGCAGTGTTGTTCCCTGAAAAGAAGCCACGTACCCCCTTCTTTCCAGCAAGTGCAGGACACTATCTTCAATTTCATTGGCTATTCCCTTCTTTCTTGGGACCAATCACAACTCTTCATCTTACACCTCCCAGATACGCCACTTTACTCATTGGTCCCACATCAACTGAATTGAAAAAAAAAAATCACCAATCATCTTTCAAGCCGTACTTTTCAGGATGCACTTCTCCCACTATATCTTTTCTTTTTTGGTCAAGTTCTCCCACTATATCTAACACGTGTCCTTAAATCATTATTGCTTTATTTTAAATACTTTATTTGTAAATAACAAAAATAATCTAAAATTATACATCTTGATGTAGTCTTCATGTGACCTTTCATGGAGTACCTTAAATAAAAACCTTTCATGGAGTATTATATTATATATTGGGACTAATTTGGTCAAAAGCTATCAAAAGCAATCATGGAATCCACTATTGACGCATAAGGGGTGCTCCAAACCCATATACAATCTTGGAGGTGACCTGCAAGGACCTCTTAGGACCTCATTAAAACCTCTCAAGGCCAAACCCAATGGAAAAAAGATCCTGGAAGGAAAAAAATACCTAATCCAAATAGATAACATACAATCTAGGCTAAATTACTGTTTTGGTCCTTTATCTTTGGTCTTAATTTCATTTTGGTCTTTATCTTTTTTTTTCTCGTTTTGGTCCTCATGTTTCATTTTGTGTCAATTTGGTCGAAGATGGATGGAAAATTACAAAAGACCAAATTGACACAAAAGGAAACAAAAAACCTAATCCAAATAGATAACATACAATCTATTGGGCAATTCAACCAATCAAGTGTGGAGTATATAATTGTTTACCAAAAAATATAGTGGAAAGCAATTTATTATAATGTAAATATTTTTATTTTTTGGTAGAAAATAATTTTGATTTTACTTTGCTAAATAAGTTTTTTTACTAAGGAAAATTTATAACATTTCATTAATAATCAAAACTGTAATACAAGTTTACCAGAATTGTCAAAAAAAACTGTAATACAGTTGGACTACAATCAATATTTTGAAAGTTAGTGTATTGCCTTGATAATTTTTTATACATTCAATATGTCAATAGTTTTAACTTCACGATAATAACTACTCCTTCTAAAATCATATATAAGTAATTAATAACTTTTTAGGTTTATTTAAAAAGTGATATATCTTGACAATAAGTAAGTCCAGATACATCACTTTTTTCATAAAATTGTTTGTTTCTTATATACGAGTCTGGAGGGAGGAGAGTATGTTTTTTATATTGAAGAAATTTTAATAGGAAAGGATGACACCTCAATTTAGTGTAGCGAAACATTTTGGACCCGTGAAAATTTGAAGTCACGTCAATAATGGGTGTATAAATAGACTAAATTCCACTACTGGCAACTTAATAACTTTTTTATTGATAAAAATATAAATAATAAAAATTGAAAAGAATATATTTTTTTGATAAAAAATTGACAAGAATATTAAATAATAAATACAACTAAAGCATCTTAATCAATCATACTTTTCATATATCTATAGAAAAAAGTTTCTTTTCATATAAATAAGGGATTTATGGGGAAAAAAAGTTATTTGATAAACATAAAGTTTTCTCAATCAAATTATTTTTCATTACTCTTTATTTATATATTTTTCAAATACTTCCTCCATCTCATATTAAGTGTCGTTTAAGGTTATGCACGAGTATTAAGAAAGTGATTGGATATGCTAAATTTTATGGTGGAAAAATGTGATAGGACTAAAATACCCTTACACTTTTCTCGATTGGAGCAAAGACGGTTATTGGAGTCTGACTTACATCACTAAACAATATCTTTAGTAATAATAACTAAAGGTTATAATGGTAAATGACAAAAATAAATTAGAGATATTATAATATTATGCAAATTATGAATTCCTAAAAAAAAAAAGAGAGAATTAATAGGCATTTAAGATAAATAAAAACTGACGCACAAAATTAGGAACCTAAAGAGAGGGAATTCCAACGCAACACTTCTTCTTCCTTATACGCTTCTTCTTCTTTCGTTAATGGGGTTTTGCTTATTCTGGGTTTTTGCTTTAATTAACTTCCAACAACAAACGAAAACTCATTGAATCTTCTTCTTCTTCCTTTAGAAACCCAGAAGCAGGCTACTACGGAAAACACATCGCAAGAGGGAAGACGCAGGCTTCTACCCACTACTTGGTTCGTTTTTGGTTTTTTCCTTTATTCTTTCAGTTTCGTGCTTTTCAAATTTGTAGGCAACGACACCTAACCAACATTGTTCAATATTGTGGTTAGTGATTTTTTAACTAGAGTACCGTATTAATTCTTGCGGTTAGCTTTACAATTTTGGTACTAACCATAATACCATATTCATGTTGTTAGATTCGTAACTATGTTAGCGGGATAAAGTGCATAACTAAATTAGAGGGATAAAATTAGTTTCATATTTGTGAAAAGAATGCATGTATGTAACGTTTAATAACCATACATGTTCCATAGTGTGGTTAGTGGATTAAAAACCAAGGTTACCTATTCCTGTGGTTAGTCACTTAACTAACCTATCCTTAGTTAATTGGTGGCTAGTCACTTAACTAACCAAGATTACCTATTCCTGTGGTTAGTCACTTAACTAACCTTACATGTTCCATCATCAATCCTGTATTGAGCCATCAATCTTGAAGGTTGTCAATATGGCGTGAAAGATATTGAAGGAAGAAACTTGTACAAAAATACCGAAATATTGAAGGAAGCAAGATAAGAAAAGGAAGAGAACATGAAACGTGTACAAAAATATTTAAGGAAGAAAATATGAAAAAGTGAGGTCTGAAGCTTGAAGGTTGTAACAATGGCCTAAAGAAAAAAAAGAAGCGTGAACCATGAAGTTGAATGATAGAAACGTGAAAATCAAGTGATTGAGAAATAGTAGGAGAGAAAAAAAGGAATTGAGAAAATAATGGGAGTTATAACTTTGAATTAAATGTGTCATAATAATAGGGATTTATATTATAAATAATTAATTCGATTTATTTAGTAAACATCAGATTTTTTGATTGTACCTAAACTACCATATTTAATTACCAACCGTAGGATACGTTTTTATTAAAAATTTGATCATCCTACGACTACCATTAATTTAGTTACTATAGTGATGTAAACCCTAGCCCTAATGATAGTATTATCTGTTTTATTTTATAGCATTTTATGAAAATAATAATGACTAATAATGAGAGAAAATTATTAAGTTGAGAGCAATTATTATAAGAGTTTAATTTATATACACATACTGTGTATCGGGTTTTACAACCACCACCAATCACAATTTAAAGAGTAGTTGGTTACCAATTGATTAATTGATGGTTACCAATTGACCAATTTATTTTTGGTGATGTGTCAACCTTTAATTGGTGGATAGTGTAAAAAGTTCGTACACATATAAATTAAACTTTTATTATAAAACAAATTAATAAAAAATTTCCTATTATTCACTGAAGCCCTAGACACGTGGCGCTTCATGAGCCAGCCACCGTGCAACTGTTATCATTATCGCTTCCGTTCCATCCCAGGGGAAGTGAGTGTCGATTGAACCTAACCAACCGAGATAGAGAGAGAAAGATAGAGAGAGAGAGAGAGAGAGAAGAGAGAGTTACTCTATAGAAAATCCGTGATGGATGGTAGACACGTGTGGAGAGTGGGCGCGTGTAGCAACGACGGTGGTCCACGCGACGAACATAACATATTCAACGGAATAATGCTCCGTTTCCGGCCGATCGCACCAAAACCGGTAACTGGCGTTTCTCCGACGAGTCAGAGCAATAACGCCGCGTCACTTCCAGGGAAAAGAACCAAGAGAAGGTACGTTAGGATTCGGAGAAACAACGGATACGTGAGAAAGAATAACGGGAAAAACTCATCGGAGAAAGGTACGGAAACGGAGAGAACAGTTACAAATGAGTTGGAAAACGTCGCTGTTGTAACGTTACAGTTGATGCCGGAAAAAGATACGCCGGAAGGATCTTCACTCGGTGGTGATTCATGGTGTAAGAACGTCGATCTTGACCTAACAGTTGAGAAGATTCAGATCTTGGATGATCCAAAACCACAACAAAGAGAAAACGCTGTGAAGTGTTTAGATCTGATGACAACGCCGGAGAAGACGGCGGCGGTTGAGTCATATGTGACGGTGGAGAGCGTCACCGGCACGTGCATGGGAGAAGAGTTGGTAGGTAGTACGGATATTGAGAAGGTGAAGAATCTAGAAACTGACACGTGTCCGTGTTTCGTCTCAGACGGTTACAGCAAGGTGAGATGGGTGAACGACGCGTATAAGAGGATGGTGTTAAACGACGAGGAAGAAGAGCGTGAAGTTGTCGTTTGGTTGAAGGTGAAAGAGAGTATTGCATGGTGTTATTCTTACCCAGCGTTCACTTGCGGTGTGAGGTTACAGTACACGTGGCGGAACGAGAAGTGTACGAAAATGGTGCCTTGTGATGTTTGGAAATTAGATTGTGGTGGTTTTGCATGGAAACTAGACGTGAAAGCTGCGCTCAGTTTGGGTCTTTGAAAAATCATAGAGACTATTATACTCTCTGAATATATAAAATAGCTATAGCTGGATGGGTTTCTATTTGATGGATTGGAGATGAACAATGAAACAAACAAGCCCTTCAATCCTTCTATGCTCTCATGATGGTTAGGTATTATTCCAGTTTAACTGCTTGAAGAAATTTTAGAATTTTTAAAGGTGTGAGTGTGAGTGTGAGTGTGAGTATATACGTGTTTCATTATAAACTAATGAAGTTGGGAAATGTACTAGTAAAACACAGGTAAGTATTGTGCACAAGTTCGAACTCCTAAGACTTAGTTTTTTATTCCCACACCCCGAACAAAAGAAAACGGGTTGGGAATAACATAAATAAGTATATTATATGGATAGTGAGAATGCACGAATGCAGATTTGATTTCTTAGAACTTCAGTTTTTTTTATCTCACACTCTCGATCGTTTGTGAAAGAAACAAACGAAAAGGGGTTGAGGATGACATAAGTAAGTATTGTGTGGATACTGAGAATGCACGAATGCAGATTTGAATTCTTAAGACTTCAATTTTTTTATCTCTCGCACCTCTTCTTTTGTGAAAGCAACAAAAGAAAAGGGGTTGAGAGTGACATAAATAAGTATTATATGGATACTAAGAATGCACGAATGCAGATTTGAACTCCTAAGACTTTAGTTTTTTCATCCCTCAACCTCACTTGTTTGTGAAAGGAACAAAAGAAAGGGATTAGATTAAGAATAAGAGGAAGAAAGAAATAGTTTTTGTCTTTTGTTTTTTCTATGGTTGGTCTTCTCTTGGGAGTTGGGGGAGGGCTGAAAAAGTAAATTACATGGGATTGGGGAGTTACAATATTATTACAATAACATGCACAGTTATACTCAAAAGTACTGCTATAAGCCATGTCTAAGGACTACGGCTATTATAAGTTAAAGTGTGTATAGTTATATGATATTGCATGAACTGTATGATAATCTAATTTATATATGATAATTAATGTATGCACTTATAACAGATAGAGAGATAGATAAAGACACTAGCTAGGCATAAAAATGCTTGTCCCTAACTTGTTTTTATGTTGCTATTTATTTAAGTGGGGGCATATATATAGTTGTTAGGTAAAGCTCTAAAGGCAGCTTAATTAGCATTTTTTTCTCTTTTGACTAAAACTTAATTACTCTAGGTTTTGATCATTTATTGGAATTAGGCTCCTACAGTTACAGCTACTTCAATTTATTGGTAGGGTTTACAGAAAAAGGGCATATGCATATATTTGAAGAGTGGGTTCTTTTTTTTTTTTTATATATATATATATATATATATATATATATATATATATATATATATATATATATATATATATATATATATATATATATATATATATATATATATATATATATATATATATATATATATATACACACTTCCTCCATTTCAAAATATAAGCAAAATATAAATAAAAATTGGTTAAAAAAAAGTTGATGTATCTACATAAATTTTTGGACTAGATATCATCAATTTTTATTTACTGGAATTTTTACCTATATTTTTAATCTAAGGGAGTATATATATATATATATATATATATATATATATATATATATATATATATATATATATATATATATAATGTGAAAATTTTATATATTTTATTTTGTAAAATAAAAAGACATTAGTAACCGATTTTTTTAAAATGTGAAAATTGGATTATAAATTAATCTCTTTTTTTTTTCTATCTATATTTTTTCAAATGTTGTAAATGTTATTTCACTATTCTGTAGAGTTATTAAATAAATTTCAGAGATAAGTGTTTGAAACAAACAACACTTAAAATGTTGTTATTACAGGGAATCAGAATGAGTTTGCTTCATCATCACTATCTAGCATCATATAACTAGCTTCAAATATATTATTTTCTTATATTGGCACACATCAACAACTCTTGTCGTCTTACATTACTTGGCTACTTATTGAATTTGTTCTATCGTTGTCATGGCTAAATGTCAACTTCATTTGTAATTTCTTTAACTCTTGCATTGTTTAAGCATTCTTTTTACCATACTATCAAAAATTATGTGATTTAAAAAAAATAGTAATTATCTAGTATTATAAAATTCATCAAGGTAGGATTTTCCTTTCAGCATCAAGTTTAAATCCATATACATGTATAAATATCTATATGTTTTAGATTTATTTAATAGGACTTATTTGACAATTCTTTGGATCGAATTACATATGAATATATTATATTTTCACAATTCAATAACTTGTCAAATATACTTCAATTAGTGTAGTACACTAGTGCAAAATAAGGAAAAGAATAGACATTTAAAAGTCGCGCTCGAATCTCACGCTGATATAAGGACGCTTGGTGGCAAACTTGTAATAAACTCAAAAACTTTTTTTTTGCGATAGTTTTTTAAGTCAAGCGTGAAATATGCGTGACTTCAAAAGTGGAAAATTTTAACATTTTAAGACAAACCGTAATATTGCTTGACTTCAAAAGTATTTCACAATTAAAACACACACGCTATCACTAATACAAATCCTCAAAACCTCATTCAAAGAGAACCTTGTTGTTTCTTCGTGGTTCTCATCTCCACTTTTATTTTCCTCCTTCCCCGCAACCTCCGTGTTCTCCAAACCGAACCAAAGAACGCAGTGGTCGGCCTTGAAACACAATCTAAAAATGAAGGAAATCGATATGTACGAACAGTTATTCTCGTGCCCCATTTTTTCCTCGCCAACCGTAAAATGCACGAGATAAATTCAGGTTTACGAAAACGGGCGAGATGGTTTACCGATCCATATCCTACGCTCCGGCCTCTTCAAGATCTTCGACGTGATCTTCTCGACGCCGCCAAGAACATACAACAGAGGATCCTTCTTCGATGGGTTCTTCTATCAAGGTTACGATAGATCCCGAAGAGAACACTATTTCGGTTTACAATAATGGATGTGGTATTCTGTGGATCTTCATCCGAAAAAGAAGATTTATTATCCCGAAATGGCCTTTGGTCAATATACTATTCGCTCTTCCGACTACGATGTTGTTGAGGCCGGTGGTCTCGGATGTGTTGGTGCTAAATTCGCCAATATCTTCTCCACCGAGTTTGTTGTCAAGACTCGGTTGATGGTGTCCTATCGAAGAAGTATAAGCGGTAGGGTTTCGTTGATTCTTGAAACTTTTTCCCCAAATTTGTGTTAGGGTTTTTAGTTTTGACTCTAATGGAGACAAATTCATGTTAGTGCATGGTTTCACGTTCTTCGCTAATGACTTAGAATCATTAGATTGTTTTTCTTTGAATGAATTGTTGTTTTGGGTCGATCATCCGAACCTTTGATTAATTTTAACGCATAATGATGATTGGATTGATTGGTTTTGCTTTCATCAAGGTGTTTACCAACAATATGAAGAACAAGTCCGTCCTCGAGATTAGAGACTGCAATGCAAATGAGAATCGACCAAGGTGACCTTCAAGCCGGACTTGGAGAAGTTCACAATGGACTCTCTTGAAGACGATGTTGTTGTTTTGATGACAACCCGTGTGTTTGAAATGGTCAGGTGCCTTGGAAACAAAGATGTTAAGGTCAAACTTAATGGAGTCTCTCTCCGCATTCATTCCTTTAAAGATTTTGTTAATCTCTACTTGAAATCTGTTTGAAAAGTCCGGACAAGTGACCTTACCAAGGTTTGTGATATTTAATATAGAGAGTCGTGTATGTTTTGTTATTGTTATTTCTTGATTTTGTATGTTAACTTGACTTGGTTTTGCTTGTAGGTTCCATGAAAAAGTTGGTGATAAGTGGGAGATTTGCGTGAGTTTAAGTGATGGGTTGCAATTTCAACAGTGACTAGTCATCAACTTTTTAAGTCAAGTAACTTGGTTTCTCATTGTTGTTAATTCTTTCTAGCGCCGTATTTGTGTGGGTAAAGTATCAATTGTTGCTAACTTTGATTGTTTTGAATTCCTCTAAAGTCATACACTCAAACTTTTCATACGTCTTTTTGCGGTTAGATAATTATTTTTGTTCCACTTTGTTTAGTTCAACAGAAGAACCTTATCGACCAAGGTCTATGCCATTGATGTCGATGAAGTCGATGAGGTGGTCTATCATTCATTTTTATTAATTCTATTGAGCTTCTTGCAAGTGTTGCTGCATTTATTTTACAAAGTGTATTGTTTTATTAACTAACCAATAATATGTAGCTTGATGATGCTCTGAGTGCAACAAAGTTGCAAGATGGTCTGATTAAAATCTGGATACATGTTGCAATCCAACTAGATATGTTCAACCCGAAAGTATTCTCGATAGGTATGTGGTTGACATACAAAGAGACATTTTATTAAATGTTTGGTGTTACTTTCTTTCGTAATGTTCTTCATGGCATATAGGGAGGCTAGGAGAGAAGAGGAACTTGCTTTTTTTTTGCCCATGCTACTTATTCTATGTTTCCAAAAATCTTGCCATGGGAGCTATGAGTTTGAGACAGGAGAACTTTGTAATGTTGTTATTGTGACGCTTTTCTTTGTATAATGATGGAAGGTAAATTTTGATTTGTCAATTGCATGTTGTGATAAGAATTCAAATGGATTTTATCAAAGATTATATGGATATGTAGTGTTTGTAAATTAATTGACTTATTATTTAATCCTATTGGGGGTGTCAAGTTGCATACACCCTTTAAGTCTGACCTTGTATGTTTTGTTCTATAGAAGTTACTTAGTGTTAGTGGGAAATCAAATATCAATTCTTCTTGATCCTCATTGGTGTCAAATGAATGTTGAATTGCTAAAGTAATTTTTAGTTTGCTAATGATATTTTTTGAGCAAAATATAATACATTTATTTTATATAGAATATGTATGTTGCTAGATTTAATGAATTTGATGTGGGGCCAAATTAGTATATGCACGAGGATCACCCAAAAGCTAAAAAGAATTAAAACTTAAATAAACACTTTTGAAGTCAAGCATTTAAAATGTATGTCTTAAAAACATAACTTTTAAAGTCAAGCATTTAAAACGCTTTGACTTAAAAACATCTTTAAAGTCCGCGCGTGACTTTAAAAAAAGCTATCCACAGAGGTCGGTCTAGAGAGAACACGAGGAATTAAAGTCGCGCGGTTAAAAGTCCGACTTAGAAACAAACTTATGAAGTCGCACACTCGCGCGACTTTAAATCTCCCGACATACGAAGTCGCTTTAATAGAAGTCACTACCGCGCGCGTGACTTTAAATGTCCAATTTGTCTGACTTTAAATCCCTTTTCTGCACTAGTGGTAGTTTCACTGCTGAAACTGTTCTAAGAAAAGTTGAGCTAAAACCAGCGTGAAGGAAAGGTAAAAAGACATGAAAATAAAACTAGCTACTAAAAAAATAGAATTTTTTCATTGATTTGGTTGCTTTGACAAGTGTCTCTAGTAAACTGTATATAATAGGCAATAAAATAAAATAAAATACTTAAAGGCTTGACTTTTTTATTAAACCTCACCCGGAAAGCGAACCCAAGGCAAATCTCGCCCGCCCCATCGAGCATTTTCACTCGAGCGGAAACAGCTGACCAAGAGACAAGTGCCTTATTAGAATTAGAAAAGCAGATCAGGAGTTAAAGAGAGTTTTCGTTTTCAAAGAGAATCACACCTTCCTTTCTGCTTTTGCCCTTGCTTTAATGCGCCCCTTGAAAAAGGACGATTTGGCTTTGAAAGGAATTCCTCTCTTGCATTGCGGCTAAAGGCATAATTGTTTTCGAAAGTTCAACTAAAACCGAACTAATTATATTAATATGGTACTGTTTGTATAGAGTTTATTTTGAGCTTAAAAAACAACTTATGCAAATAAATAAGCTTTATGCATTATTCATAAGCTTGTCAAGGTAGTTTATGGAAAAGAACAACTTATGGAGATATAACTTTTGTTAATGAGAACTTATGAACTAACATAAAAGCTTATTTATGTCTATAAGTTATTTTTCATAAGCTCAAAAATAAGCTCATCCAAACAGACCTATAACTCCATAACAATCTACTTATTGTTTGGCACACGATCGTCCTGGCTATCTGAGAAACCACGAATGGGAGAATTTTCTCAAATAATAATCAAGATCTTTTCGAGACTGTTTTTGCAATTAAGGAATACTCATTGAAGTGGTTATTATTGGTCAAGGCCAAGTTGAGCCATGAACTATTTTATGAATAGTGTGTTGATCCCTTGGAATATATGCGCTACTAACCACAGATTTGGATAACAATGGTTAGAGTGCACCAAACCTGAAATCAATCGAAGAAACTAAAGAAATCAAACCTGAAATGAAAAGGGATTAATTATCCATTCTTGTGTGTCTTTGCATTATTGTAGAAACGAAATCAAACCCGTGATTTTGGTGTTATTGGAGAAACGAAGGGATTAACAGAGAATAAGAGATTAAACGTGATCGTGAAGTTTGCGGTTGGGTTAATGGAGAAACGAAGGGGAGTAGTTTGGTGTTAGTGGAGAAACGAAGGGGAGTAGTTTGCGGTTGCGTTAATGTTTGTGGTATGTCAAGCAACATTTTGAGAAGTGTTTTGTCGAGCCAAACTATAATCGTCCAACTCTAGGAGGTCTCCACTTCAACCAACTATCGGTATCCGAGTCGGAATCTTTAATCCAACCTGGATTGTGATGGCGACAAGAGCCCGGGTTCGGATGGGTTTAACTTCAATTTCATAAAGATTTGCTGGAGTTTGTTGAAGGATGATGTGGTAGGCTTCTTTAATGAATTTTTCGTGAATGCTTTTCTCCCTAAGGCAATTTCGGCATCTTTCATTGCATTGGTTCCTAAGAATGACAATCCCCAAGGTTTGAGTGAATTTAGGCCTATTTGTTTGATTGGGTGTTTATACAAAATTTTGGCCAAAGTGTTGGCAAATCGCCTCAAGAAAGTGATGCCTAGTATAATTTCCAACCACCAATCGGCTTTCATTGGGGGGAGACAAATTCTAGATGGGGTGGCGATTGTCAACGAAGTGGTGGATTATGCTAAGCGGGGGAAGGAGGAGTGTTTGTTGGTTTAAGGTTGATTTTGAGAAAGCATATACAATTCTATTTCTTGGGGTTTTTTAATTTACATGATTCAAAGATTGGGATTCCCACGTCGATGGATTTCTTGGATAAAATCTTGTGTGTGCACTAGCTCTATGTCGGTTCTAGTGAATGGTAGCCCAATGCAAGACTTCAAAGCTCACTGAGAGTTGAGGCAAGGGGATCATTTGTCGCCATTCCTCTTCCTCATTGTTAATTTGTTGCCGAAGGTTTGACAGGTTTAGTACGCAAGGCGGTTGACATTGGCTCCTTTCAAGACTTTTATCAATGATGACGTCTGGTTCTCAATTTTGCAATTTGCAGATGATACCATGTTGCTGGGTAAAGCCACGTGGGACAACCTTCGGAGTATAAAGACCTCGTTGAGAGCCTTTGAGTTTTTGAGTTTGTGTCCGATTTGAAGGTAAATTCACACAAGAGCAAGTTGATCGGCATTAACATTCCGGATGGTTTCTTGGAAAGAGCAAGCACCTTCCTTTATTGTAGAACGGAATCAATACCGTTCAAGTTCTTGGGCATTCCGATTGGCGCTAATCCGAGGCGGGAAGCTACTTGGAGTACCGTCCTAGAGGGTATTAGAAAGAGACTAGCGTTGTGGAAGGGTCATTTTCTATCTATTGGTGGTCGGGTTACTCTCATCAACCCCGTTTTGAATAGAATTCCTTTAATCATGTTCTCCTTTTATATATAAAGCTCCGAACGTGGTTATTAAGAAGATGGTTAAAATTCAACGGGACTTTCTTTGGGGAATCAAGGAGGGAGATAATGGAATGTATTGGGCGACTTTGGATAGAGTTTGCAAGTCAAAAAAAGATGGCGGTCTTGGAATCAAAAATATTGAGTTATTTGATATGGCTCTTTTATCTAAATGGAAGTGGAGGGCTTTGACATATAGTAATGCGAGTTGGAGTCGGTTGTTGATACATAGATACGGGGAATTCGCCTCTTGCTTTATTTGCCTCGGTTGTAGGCAACTCTCGCCGGAATTATGGTTCTATTTGATGGAGAGACTTGGTGACTTTGGATGATAATTTAGAGGAACCGAGAAGGTTCGCTTGGTGCATAAAAGAGCGTTGGGTGATGACGCTTCAATAAACTTTTGGAAGGAACGATGGTTAGGTACCGAGCCTTTGCTCAAAGTCTTTCCCTTATTGTTTGATGGAGGTGTGCAACAACTTGTTACAGTCGCAGAGTACGGGTGTTGGCATTGAGATACTTGGAGTTGGAACAAACCGTGACATGTTTTTACGGATTCTGTCCGCGTTTTAGAATGTGAGATTCTGGACAGTATTTTGCAAACCGTAACGCCAACGAGAGGGAGGAAGACACATGGATTTGGCCGCAGGATCAGTCTAAGAGTTTCACGGTGAAGTCTGCATATCAGCTGCTGGTCTGCAGCAATATTTCTACACCTGCTTCGGTGCAGCAGCGCCTATTGGGGCGTTGTGGACATCGTTTGTTCCTTCGAAGGTTGCGGTCTTTGGGTGACGTCTTTTGCTTGATTCTCTGCCTGTCTGTGATCAATTACTTCACAGAAATGTCCTCCATTCTGAACAGGAGGCTAGCTGCTCGCTGTGCAGTAACTTTCGCGAGTCAGCCAACCACTTGTTTCTCAGCTGTAGCTTTGCTCATTCCATTTGGCAGCTTGTTAGCTCTTGGCTCGGAGTTGATCTCGACATGTCCCTAGATATTGTTGACTTCTTCCTTAGATGTGGTCACTTATGGAAAGGGAAGAAGGCGAAGCGTACTAAGCACATATTCTGGTTAACAACATGTTGGTGTGGCTTCCTAGGAATGGTGCTATTTTTAACAACGAGGAACCAAATGCCGAATCCGTGGTGATTCGCATCAAAAGCTTAACTTGGAGTTGGTGTGTTTATAGATTGAAGCTAGGCTCCTCTATTTCTATTTCAATGTGGTGGTCTAATCCCCTTCAATGCTTAGAAGGGGGAGAAACGGTGGGTTGACATGCACATTGTTAGCAACCTAATTCCGTTTTGAGGTACTCTTTTTCCTGTCTAAGTCTTTTTCCCACAGGGTTTTGGCTCAGGGAGGTTTTGAGGAAGCCCTTCCCCTTTCTTTAATGTAAATAGGATTGGTGCACCCCTAGTGCCTCCTTTAATACAATTATTGCTTATCTAAAAAAAGTACCCTAAATATTCAAAATATGTATTTTTATTTTTATTCTTTTTACCATAAATTATTAAGGATATTTATCTCATTTTATTAATATGTTTATTTTTCCTATTAATTCTTTTTTCTCTTTTTGATAACATATAGTAACTCTTTTCTTTTGTACCATTCCACTAAACATAATCGCATTTTCCATTTCATTTTTGGATTTTTCAGTTTCTTTGTTTTATCTTTTTTCTATCTTTCTATTATAATCCAAAAAAAGCAAGTGTAAAATTTACAAAAAAAAAAACAAAGCAAATGTAAATATTAAAAACAAGTAATCAGTCAATAAGCATTTTTAAATTCGTCAACAACAAAAAAAACAAGTTCAAAATTAATTCTACTCAGGGGTTATGTATATACTAGGCTGTGCAATTTTAAAAGGTTGAGAAGTACACCTGTATGTATCGTGAAAAGTACAGGCAACAAATGAATTTAATTGATTAATTTTGAATTTTGAGTAGAGGGCCCCTATCACTAAAGTGAAGTCATGTATCTTATCAATGCTATGATTGATGATATGATGCTAATATTAACCAATGAGAAAGAGATGTATATAACACTTCTAAAGCTACGTGGTGGTTTCTTGTTGCTTGAATTAAATTAAATTAAAGAGATGCTTTCAAATGAGGTTTGAGAATGTTGACACGTGATTTGCTTCTATTGGTAAGGATTATAATCAAAAGTTAGATTAGAACGTGTGTTGGTCACACCCCAATTAGAAAGCAAGGAAATGGAACGTGTTTGTTAGGTGCGTGGAGAAGGATATCTAAAGCTTACTGTACCTAAGTGAATCTATCATGATATTTTGACACATTGCATATTTATGCCTTCGTATCTTTGGATTAGATTTGTTTTTTATTTATTTTTGTGGTTTAAATATATGTTACCCCCTGCAAATATACTCATTATCCATTTACCTCCTTGTAAAAATAAAACTTTTAAAAAGACTAGAAAATATAAATTATTTCTATTCTACCCCCCTTTGTTAGATTTTGTTAACAACTTTAAGTGTATGTTGAAACACTTATTATTTGAAGGGTGGTAAATGGATAATGAGCGTATTTGCAGGGGGTAAATGAATAATGAGGATATTTGCAGAGGGTAACATATATTTACGCAGGGGTAAATGGATAATGAACATATTTGCAGGGGGTAACATATATTTACACTTAACGCTGTTAACAAATATAACAGCAGGGGGTAACTAGAAATAATTTATATTTGTAAGGTCTTTTTTAAAAGTGTTATTTTTACAGGGGGTAAATGGATAATTAGTATATTTGCAGGGGGTAACATATATTTAAGCCTATTTTTGTTTTGTTCTTTATTTTTGGATCCGTTTGCAAACAAGATAGTACTAAATTGGACTACATAGTACAAGACAGGATCATATTGGACAAGGTTTTATCCAATACATTGTTTGGTGAACCATGGACAACACAAGCAAAAAAAATGTAAATTTTACTATTATTCTATTTCTAATGCTTATAATGATTTTTTATAACATATTGTTATACACCAATTTTGTCCGACTAATAAAAAAAAGACAAAATTATTACTTGAAATTAAGTTAAGGGATTCCGAGAGACTCTACTTCAACTTCTACTGGCCAACGCATATAACAATGAGTCTCTCATCCAATCACAATTTGACAACGCCTAGTACCATGCTATAATCCTAGTTTTCTCTTACACTTTGTTTGGTTGGCATGAAAATAGAAGGAAAGAAAGCCTAGAGGGTTGAAAACTTCTTGAAATATGGGCTTCCTCTGTTTGGTTCACATTTTATGAGGGAGGAAAGAAAATATTTGGTGTGGTCCACTCTCAAATTTGCTTCCCCAAAATTGGGAAGAAAGATAATGGAAAAGCATATTTCAAATGAAATGTCAAATACACCATTGCTTTGGGTGGTGAGTTATTAACTAGAATATAAATTTAACAAATTGTAATTAAATATGATAATAGTATTGTTTAACACTAAAATATTGTTTATTATTTCTGATCTAATAATAGTATCATCTTTTAATAGTGCTATTCAATACTAAAAGCTAAATATATAAATTTATAGTAATATATTAACTCTCATTTATCAACAAATATTAACTATCATTCTCCCAGTTTGGTAAGTTCTCAAGCTCTCTAGCTTTTTCTTTTTCATTTAATTATTCATCTATTTAATTAGTTCTTCAATTTACTAGTACATATTATTTTATGTATATATATGACTTGAAACTGCTAACACACTCTTTGCTACTTGTGAATAATTTGTTGTTTGCACACATACTCCACGCATAAATATTTATTGTATATACTTTAACTCTTCTAATCATATATTTCATTTTATTCAATTTGTGTCTTCTCATTCATTTTCATTTCAGTAATTTAAAAAATATCCAACACACAAAAAAAATAGGTTGTTGCTAAATAGTCACTCTGAGTTTAATTTGTTTGATCGTTAGTAGCAACTTTAGTTTTCAAACGGGTTTATTAGTGGTGAATACTCGAGTTTATTTGTTTGGTCGGTCACGAACGCCATCCAATTTTCAAAAATAACATTTCAAATAAAAACACCAACACATAAATATTTTCTACCAAAGAACTACGTAGTCTTTGATTCTTTACCCCGAGATATGTAGGAGCAGATGGGGCCCCACATCTGCCAAGTGCAATAATTAGGGTTGTTCATGGTTCGGCCAGAGGAGAATCAACCAAACCGAACCAACCATCTCAAACAATTCAAAGAAATCAACCGAATCGCCATAATAGATTCGCGAACCGAATCGAACTTTATTAAAAGTTCGGTTCACGATTAGTTCCGAACCGAATCTGCTTTAAAAACTTAACTTTTGTTAATTATTTTATTCAAACTTTTGGCCTAAACTAATAGAAATCGTTAACCGATTCATTAACGAAACAACGCTTTTTTACCGAACTTTTACTATATATGTCGCTTTGTGAGACTGAGAGTTCATCTTCTCATGAATCTCATCGCTTAAATCCTCTTGTGGAGCTTTAAATACCGATGATATATCTTTGCACCTTTTGTCGCTTTTATTTAATCACTCCAATTGAGAATCCATACCACTTCCTCTATATTTAATTTAATTAATTATTTTTCGAATATGTGTTTATCTGTTTTTTCCTTGCCTTTATTTGTTTTGCTGATAAAGTTTTTGGTCTAATAATGATGGGAAATAAAAAGAATTTAAGAAAGGCAATAATTAGAGAAGAAGAAAAGTGATGGGAGATGAAAAGAAAAGAGGAAATCACGGCTATGGTCAAGCAGTTGTTTTTAGCTTGTTAATTGAATTAATTTATTAGTATCAAACATAACAGTTGATTCATAAGAGGAAGCATCAAACTTGAGCTTAATCAGCTTTGAGTTCTCTAACCGAATCGAGTTTAATAGTTCGGTTAGTGAACTGTGTTTAATAAAGGGCAGTTCGGTTCAGAACTATTACTAAAAGTTCGGTTTGTAACAGTTCAGTTCGGTTCGGTTCGGCAGTTCGGTAGTTAGTTTGAACAACCCTAGCATTAATAGAAAACCTTTTTTTAGGTCTTTTCTAAAATGTTTCCTTGTTAGTTTTTTCAACAAAAATACAAAAATAATTCATTTTTCATAAGTCTTTTCCTACTTATGTTAGCATTATATAAGGGAAATAAATATTTTTGAAGTTAATATAGTTTGCACAACTAATCAGAGGTTACCTTTTTCGAAAGGATGTTGTGGGGTGCTAATACATTCCCCACGCATAATCGACTCCTGAACTCAAAATCTGGTTTTCGAGACCATTTTCTTTTTAAGGGATTTTTCAATGTTTTCCCTAAGAATTAAACATTGATGGCGACTTCATTGAATTGCATGAGAGATCCTTCAGATTTTTCGGGTGCAACACATATATTATAATGTAATTAAAAAATTATAAAGAAAAATGTACGAAGGAGAATATGGAAGAGAGAGAGAGAGAGAGAGAGAGAAGGAGAGAGAGAGGAGAGATGAGGGAGAGATATCATCAAATGAGAAGATACAAGAGAGATGAGAGGTAGAGAGGGGGGAGAGAAAGAGAGATGAAAGAGATAAATCCACTACAAGAAAAATGGGTTTTTCCGGCGGATTTTTCCGCCAGAAAATACCCAAATCCGCCGGAATTACGTGTATTTTTGGCGGATTTTTTCGCCGGTAAATGTGTCGTCGCAACGTGTTTTCGGCAGATTTTTTCAGCCAAAAAAACTGCCGGTAATTTCCGGGGGAAAATCCGCCACAAATGTAACAAAATCCTCCGCAAATGTACCGGCGCAAAATCCGCCGGAAAATTCCGCTGCAAATGACACAATTCCGCCGAAAAAAAAATATATTTTTTTTATTTTTTTAAAATTTCCGCCGCAAACAACACATATTCCGCCGCAAAAAAACAATTTTTTTTTTAAAAAATTCCGCCTATAACGATTAAATTTCCGCCGGAAATACCATAAATTTTTTCTTAAAAATAATAGATAAATATTTTAAATTAGAAATAATAAAAAAAAAACTAATAGACATAAATTAAATTAGAAATTAATAAAAAAAAACTCAAATATCAAAACCAACCAAATTCAAAATAGACAAAATATCAATAATCCAAAATACACAAATATTCATAATAAAATCCAACAAAACACTTAAACATCCATATTATCCATAATAAAATATAAAGCTACTAAGGTGCGTGCCTATCTAAGTCATCTCCCGGATAATAGGCACCATGTAACACCCCCTTCTATCTAGTCTATTATTTTAATAAATCTAAAAATCAGAGTCTACGAAAAACTTTAGTGCGACCACTTGAGGGTGCCACATTTAAACAACCACATTTAAAAATTTCAAAATACTAAAGAGAATAATCTCCAAGTTAAGATACATAGCACCATAACAGAAATCCGGGAATAAACACCATTGCAGCGGAATTAACAAAACTCAAATACGGAAAATACAGTTATTCAAATGAAAAGTCAATTCATAAAATAAACGACAAATCCTAAATATCCCCTTGCTACGTGTCGGTCGACTCGACCATACTAGAAGAAGGTACTCACGTCACCTTCAGTCACTGTCACCTGCAGCGTTGCCACATAAGAGCAACATTCCAAGCAGAAAGGGTGAGTCTCATTTCATAGAGAATAGTAAATAAAACAAGCAACACAATAAGACAAGCATTAGCACACCAGGCAGTACAATCTAATCACTTTCACCATTTAATTATACGCACCCAGACAACCACCATAAAATGTATGCAAGTGCATGATATGCAACCCAACGCCAAGGGTATATGCATGTGGATCCATCACCAAAAAGGCCCAGAGGGCATTCACCATTCACCAAAAGGCCCGAAGGCATTCACCATTCACCAAAAGGCCCGAAGGCATTCACCAAAATATTTTATGAGGCCGAGGCCTATTCACCAAAAATGCATATGATATGCGACACCATGACTATGCACCATCACACCAAAACACCAAATTATGCATTAGAATGCTCACCATTAGTTTATTTACTCACCAATCATCAAGAGAGGTCATAGACCCTCAATCACCCAAAATATACTCACCATCAGCATGCATCACCACACCAAACAATCACCAAGAATCATACATAGAATAATCACCCTTAATTTTATTTACTCACACACCTCGGCACACCCTCACACACCTCGGCACCCACTCAAACAACTCGGCACCCACTCAAACACCTCGGCACGCACTCACATACCTCGGCTCCCACTCACACACCTCGGCACACAAAACACACCTCGGTACACTCTCACACACCCCGACACTCACACCATTCACCTCGGCACCTCGCCTCGCCTCACTCACCTCGGTCACCAACCTCCTTCACCTCGGCACATCACCCCATTCACCTAGGCCAGGCGCCAAATGCACTGCCAATTGGCGCCCCTATCACGGTCCACCTATACCGATCCTAAAACTTCCTTAAACGCCATGGATTTATTATTATTCCTTGTTCAAACTACCAACCCAACACCTACCACCCACTTATTTTGCTAGATTAAATTAGCTACAATCACCAGAATTCATTAGCAACCATCAATACACTCAACACCAAGCAAGAACACCATTCATATACACAAGTAATATTGCCAAACTTTCACTCAAGCATAATACCAAACACCTAACCTTCATTCTCAATTCTCCCTATTGTATTCATTCAAAATCATACTATTAACATGCTAACACCACTCAAAATAACCTTATCAATCCAATTACCACATAAAAACTCAATACAATCATATAATCATTACATTCATCACCAAATCAATCAATCTAGCATATAAGAATTCAATCAAACAACTTCTAACACTCAATCCTATGGTTCCAAGTTTTATAAACTATTGGCTATGGAAAGAGAGTCCCCTTACCTTTGTTAATTTGAAGGAAACTCCCAAGCTTCAAGAAATCTCTCCAAGGCACCAACAATCCAAGCTTCCTTCTTCTCCTTGAGCTTCACGTGAATCTCCCTCCTTTCTCTCCTTGCTGTCGCGTTTTCACTCTCACACACTTCTCACTTTCTAATTTTTTTTGATTTCTCTCCAATAAGGGTTTCTCCTAAGACCCAAGGGTTCTACTAATTGGGTTTGGGCCACTTAACAATAACGGGCCTTATTTACACTCCCTTAATTACTCAGACGCCTCCTGATTCCAAAGGAAACTGCAAGTCTTTTAAACATAAGGACGTGTCACAAACTCCGGAGACTCCACAGCAACCAACCAACGGGTCAGAGCACATACGTGACAATGAGTGCTTAATTAATAATTGAAAGTATCAAGGAGGACGTAAAAACGTATGCAACGAACGGAGACACGGGGACCAAAAGCTTTACAAACCAACCTATAGAAGCAATAGATAGAATTCGGCTATTCATGTATGCAGTGGCTTGAATATTCATCGACTTAAACATTCCAATTCCACAAATAGCTAGACTCCAAAATAAAAGATGTTGACTTAAATATGTCGTGACATGAAATCCCAAAACTCAGAGCACACATGGCGCAAATGTTTAGAATGTGAATTGAAATAGTAGGTAAGGATAACTTTTGTCAAAAGAAAAGAAGAAGGAAAGGACCGATGGTTAATTTGAAAGCGGCTGCACCAAAGGAATTATTAGAAACTAGGTTTTTAGGAATAAAAGGAGACATACGGTGCATGGTTGTAAGGCCCAAAAAGTGGTACAAATATATTAAGAAGCCCAAAGCTAATTATTTCCTATGAAAACATTTTTATTAAAAATATCGTCTTAACAAATTTTCATAGAATTAAGTATCAATTCAACTTATTTTAATAGTTTGGAGCCCTTAAGATCATGTAACCAATTAATTAAAATAATAATGACAATAAATAATGGCTAATGTTTAGAAATAAAATAGTATGATAGTATCATTTCATCAAAATAGACTAATTACTAAATAAATACAAACAAAACTACTAATATATGCACACCCATAAACATATATACGCACACATGTCTCCTAGTATATTTATAAGAAAATCGGGGTGTTACACACCACGCGATGGGTTGTCATCTGTCATGAAAGAATCAATCGTATTAAGATCGATATTATTTATGTTGAAGAGCTGATGGGGTGAGAGCTGCTGGGTGACCGCTGCTGGGGAAGAGGATACTGTTGCTGGGGTGGATACTGCTGTTGCTGAGGTGACTGCTGTTGTTGGGGAGGCTGGTATAGCTGTGGCTGGGAATACTGCTGTGGGAGATACTGTTGCTGAGGAGGATAATGCTGAGAATAATGAGCTTGTGGATACTGCTGGGGGTACGACTGAGGCCAAGGCTAAAATGCACCGCCAATATGTTGTTGCGGCGGCTGGTAGGATGGCACCCTATGTGATGATGATGATGATGATGATGATGGCCTCGAAGGCTGGTTCATCTGAGTCATCAACTGCTGAATGTGTTCCTCGCTTCTCTAGCTCGCCAAAGAAGACGCTCCTCAGCTATCCTTTGCCTCTCCCTAACCTGCTCCCTAACCTCTTGCATTTCCCGTGCATGTTTCTCCGCTTGCTCGATCAATTTCTGGTTAAATTGCTGGGACAATTCTTCCATTGAGGAGGAGCTAGGAGCAAAATAAGAGCGACCAGTACTCTCTAATCCAGATTGTGATAGACACGGTAGAATGCTTTCCTTGAAGAACTTGGGTCCCAAGCTACCCGATCCTGTCAAACGATCACTCTTTTGTGGACCAACAACAATATCCCAAATAGAGCGAGCCGCTCTAGCCTCCTCCACAGATCGATTGATGTGCTCCTGCTCTCTCACTTTGAGAGTCACGCCACTTGGTCATCCCAAAGATGAAAGGCCTCCTAAAAAAAATAAAACAACAAATAAATAACTATTAATAAAAAGCAATATATATAAAGATAAATAATTAAGACATAATGTAGTTTTACCTGAATCCTCCTCACCTTATCAGTAATAAATGTATCATCCTCCTCTCGCAGGTTCATGTTCCTATGCAACTCAGGCAAACTGATTTCCCGCCCAAGTGTGTCCTCCTATATACATATATAGTGTTATCAAATAATACATAATTTTTTTAATTACTAAAATAAATACTAGCACATAGTTAATAAATTTAATTAATTGATGAAGTAATAAAGTAATAAAATTACCAAGCGCTGGTGATGGGTTCCAGCACCAACACATCCACCTGCGTGAATGCAGTAGCCATTTTCTGAACCACAATTCTTCTGAGCTTTCTCTTGTTTATTTTTAAATTCTGGTGTAGCCCAATAGTCTAGCAGTTCTTTATAAGCCTTTGGACCCATATAAGGTGGTTTTGCGTTCAAGGCCCGTGCATTCCGCATTAATTAAGAATATCGATCACTACATCTCTTATGGAACGCATGCTCAACATCTTTTTGCTGCTCTGGTAACCATGTACATTGTTCCCATTTAAAAAATTTAGAAGAATTTTGTTTATATAAACAAATTAATTAAAAATTAATTTTTTCGTAGAACTTACCAAGAAAGAGTCGAGCATGGCCTGAACTGCCTTTCCATCTTGATATTTTTTAACCGCATTCCAACACTTCCATCCTTTTGTGAAATTCTCCTGAATTGAATTTATGATTGCGGTAGCTGCAGGTTTTGGAGGAATAAACCTGTAAATTAAAAAAGATGAATTTTGGACCACGAAAGTTATATAAAAGACAACAACATTAAATTAATAAATAATATACTTACTGTTATACCCCAATTTTGTTCGTCTTATTTTTCTTGTTTTAGTCGTTTATTTTATTTTGAGCAATATATATAGTCCAACAATGTCAAAAACATCTATTTAACTTTATTTGCAACTTAGGAGAGTCCAAATGTCCAAAAATCCAAAAACAAATTACATCAAAAAAGCCCAAAAAAAGACAGATCCGAAAATAGAACTTCAAGCAGCAAATTAAGGTTTTCAAGCAACACTCCAAGCTGCTACAGCTGCTGCTGGGCTTGGATCCAAACCTGAAAAAAAAAAGTCAAGGCCCAGTCAAAGGTAATCAATGATTAGACCTAAAATATTATTATAAATAGATGGTCAACACACAGTCAAAAGGGGAGGGAGACAACAGAAAATCACTAAAAAGCGGATTAGGGGTTCACATCGAAACCCTAATCAACCAAAAATATTGAGTTTAGAATTTGAGAAGCACACAAAGGGTCCAATAGCAGTAACAGTAGCAGTCATCAAGCAGAGTATCGATAACAATAGCAAACGCAGAGCAAGCAAAGGGAAGTTCAGATGCTGGAATAAGGGTCAGTCTCTCTAAAACAACTAGCACTTTTAAGTATATTGACCATTGTTAAATATTTGAGACACAGATCAGATTACGTTTTTTTTAATTAGGAACAAAGTAGGTTTTCAATGACAACTCAAATCAAAATCTGAATCTGTGTATGTTGTTGCTGTGATTATTAAAACCTATAAACATATTAGGACCTTTCAATATAACAAGAACACATAAGAATGGGTTAGATCAATATTAGTATTTTAAGAGCTTAGATTAGGTGTTACTAAGAGTATTAAGGTTCTGTTCCGTTTCTTTTAAAAGAAAATCTGGTTTTCGAGACCATTTTCTCTTTAAGGGATTTTTCAATGTTTTCCCTAAGAATTAAAATTGATGGCGACTTTATTGAATTGCACGAGAGATCCTTCGGATTTTTCGGGTGCAACACATATAATATAATGTAATTAAAAAATTATAAAGATAAACGTCTTTAAGGAGAATATGGAAGAGAGAGAGAAGGAGAGAGAAAGAGAGAGAGAGAGAGATGAGGGAGAGATATCATGAAATGAGAAGATACAAGAGAGATGAGAGGTAGAGAGGGAGGAGAGATGTAACACCCCCCTCTATTTAATATTAATTAAACTAATAAAAATCAGAGTTTTTCAAATTTGTCCACGCACCTCAAAGAGGGTGATACATTTCATCAAAACATCGTTAGAACATAATTAAAAATTCAAACGCATCTAGTGCGTGAAATGCATAACATAGCCACGTGGTTAAACCTCAAAACCTGCTTAATGTTTACAATAATCCAAAAATAGTTCACAAAGAATGAAAAATAAAATTGAGCTCAACACACTCAATACATAGTTTAATTCATTTAATCCATGACATAAGATAATAAATACTAAAACCCAAATCCCAAAGTTACTAGATCGAGCCGACACATAATCCCAATGGAGCCTAGACATCCTCACTCAAGATCACCTGCATGTCGCCACGAGAGCGAGCAACATAAAATGCTAGGGTGAGTCTCTTTACATAAATAATAACAAGTAAGATAAGCATTATAAGCGAAAAAGCATCTAGCAAAGAATAACCCTTCACAATCAAGACATTTACCATTTCAAGTATATTACTAGAACAACAATCACAAATTAATTAAGTATCAACAGCATTCCATGAATGTATGAGTTTATGCATGTATGCAATATGCATGTGGATCCATCACCTTCGCTTTTTGCCCAATGGGCACTCTTTCGCTTTGGCCAAGCCTCTTTCGCTTTTGGCGAAGCCCTCTTCGCTTTATGCGACACTATGACAATGCAACATACACAATCAATTACCACCACATTCATTGTCACATCACTCAAAACATCACCACAACACAACTCGTCACTTTTGGCCGGAGCCCTCTTCGCTTATTAACCCTTCGCTTTGGCCGAAGCCCACATCATTTATTAATTCAACACCTCAACATTTACTCACACTTTGTTGTCACTTCACCACACAATCTATTGATTAATTAAATCTCACTCATGGACTAAAACCCACCTAAGGGCCATTTTGACCCACAACAGTTTGATTTAGTACCCAAGGGTTATTTAACACATTATGATTAATTTAGCATTTAGGGACTTATGTTAACCTATTAGGATTAATTAGACACTAAGGGATTATTTTGTCACGCCAAGGATTAATTTAATTCTTAGGGACTATTCTGTCACACCAAGGATTAAATTAATTCTTAGGGACTAAACCATCACTTAGACACATTTTTATTCCACAATTCAATTTCAATGTAATAACACTCATCTAAGTAATTAATCATCCTCATTAAATCCACACATTCTCACATTCCTTCACATTGAAGCATTTAATCAAACTTATAGCAGACAATATTAATAATACATTTATTTCCAGCATCATGTATCATGGCATCACCCAGTCAAACATCAAAACAACAACAAACATAAGATTAACACACAATTCACACAATCGAACCTTGCTAGAGCTATTCCACACATAATACATATCATACAAGTTATTATATAGATAAAGTAGAGCCCCCTAACCTTGCGAGCTACCGAGACGTTCCGAAACTCACGACCCGCACTTCACGAACTCGCTCCTAACTCGTCCAACCGCTTCAAAACCGAAAACCAAGCTACTCAAATACCCCCAAAACAGAATTCCAGCAGCTCCTAATTCCTCCCCTTTTCACTTGCAATCAGAATGTATCTCTAAATAATTCCTAAGCTAAGTTACCAAGCTAACAAGCAAGCTTCTAGTATTGTCCTCCACCCCAAAACGTGACATCCACCTTAAATGAGAGAGGATGAGAGTGGAACGAAATACATTCTGGTTTGTGTTTTATTTGCGGTCGATAGCTTCATGTCGTGTGCTTCGTGTGGTTTCGTGGTGGTTCATGAAGGAGCTTGAAATGGCGGAACTTGGTTCAAATGGGGCGGCAGTGCGCGACATGGAACAGAGATAATGGTCCCTCAAACGGCGAAACTAAGGCCAGAAACGAAATCAGTGGCAAAATCCGAGTGGGAAGGTGAAGTTTGGAGTTCGGTCATGGAGGGAGGAAGGAGAACGCGTGAGAGGAAGAAAACGGCGCTGAGGTTTTGTTGTTGTTTTCGTTTCCAGATTCGCAGGTCCGCAGGGAAGAAGAAGGAGAAGCCGCGCCGGGTCGGGTCATTCGTGTGGGCTTCGCATGGACTGGGCTGCGCGTTGGTTTGTGTTTAGTGGCTGGGGTGCGCTTAACAAGCAAATGGGGGTGTATCACGAGTAATGAGTGCAATTCCACCTCCAAGTCATTTAAAAAAACCCGCCACTACAACTCTTATTTTAATATCTCAATAGCTTAAAAATAATTTCTATAAAGAAATGATATCTCAAACACTAGTATTTTATTAAAAACAATATAAATAAGTATCAATATGAATAACGATCATATATCACAAATAGCTTATAAAAATACATTTAAATATAAAAATATATTTATTCACTAATTTAATGGCTCAAACACACGATAAATCAAAATAATGTAATCTTATCAAATCAACTCCAAATAATTTCTAATAAAATTTGGGGCGTTACAAGAGAAAGAGAGATGAAAGAGATAAATCATGAGATGAGAAAGTATTAGAGAGGTAGAGAAAATAATAGAGAAGAATGGGTTAGGAGAGAGAGAGAGAGAGAAGAATGAGATAGGAGAGAGAGAGGGTGAATAGAGGAGAGAACAAATTATTGAATAAGAAATAAAAATAATGTTTTGGTATTTTTTTGTGTGATCAGGAAGTTGTACTGTGGGACAGAAAGTTGTACTGGGTTTTGTGAGGTACAGGAATTTGGGTTTTTATCCAGTCCATTGCTCTCATTTATGTCCAGTACTGTGACAATTTTCAAATCAAACAGAATACAAATGGAGTTGTCCAGTCCAATCCTTTATTGCTCAGCGAATCATACGCGCCCCTTGAAAATTATCCCTTTATAGTCAAGATGAATTTTGGATCCAATACATGCAAAATTACTATACCGACCTCCAATAGTAGATATAAGCAGTTTTTTTGACAAACAGACAGATTGCCCGAATTTATTAAAAAAAGAAAAGGGAAAAGACAGAAAAAAACGAAGGGAGGACTAGACCGAAATGCGAAAGTAGGCAATTCTACTCGTGAATCACTTTAGTGGTTTCTTTTGAATTGAAATAGTGGTCCTCAAAATTAATACTTCAATCAATTATTACTAATGGCTCCAAAGTAATGCAAGCTAGATAGTAGATAGAAGAAGTTAGAACCAGTCTTTGAGTTTTCAGAGTGAGAGGGATACGCCTAAAAAGATTGACTCTCAAGAGTTACTTCTCAAAGTGGACAAAAACCCAATTAAAAAAACACAATTCTTTTATGCTTTGTTTGGATGAGGAAAGAAAGTGAGAGGAAAGAAAGTGAGAAGAAAATAAGAGGAAAGTTTGATGATTTTTTAATTGTTTGGAATGAAAGAAAGTGAGAAGAAAGTAAAGGAAATATAAATATGTTTTTATCAAATGACATAAATGTTCCTATATTAAAATAGATAGTATTTATATAATAGGCAAAATTACAGCAGATAACCTTTAAGTTATTTATTTGTAACAAATTGGTCCTTTAAATTTTTTTTGTAACAAATAGGTCCTTTTAGTGATTACTCAAGCTTATGTATTTGATGTATTGCTACTTTATATATTATGATTACTCTAACTTATGTATTTTGATGCAACCAAACATATTTTGGTGTATTTAGATGTAATCAACGATGTGACATTTTACTAAAAGGGCCAACGATGTCAATGTTAGGTAACTTAAAGCTAGTCTATTTGTTACAAATAAAATTTAAAGGGCCTATAGGGCTTACAACAATAGGTAAATGGATTCTAGATGAGTTGACATCCCAGGTGACTACAACTATCAACCTAGCATCGTGGTTGTTCTATTCACTATGGGTTATTTGGATTGCTAGAAATGATAAGGTCTTCAACAACAAAAATCCCAATCCAATTAACAGTCTCTATATGATTAAAAATCGATAAATCGAATTCATATCGGAACAACAATCAAAGAGAATTCTACCCTCCCAACAACTATTGACCAACCTATCAGTAAGCAAGTCTCTCCAATAAAATGGAGACCTCCTGATAATTCGTTTATCAAGATTAATTGTGATGCAGCTTTTGATCAAGCAACAGGGAAAGGGTTTACAGGAATTATATGCAGAGATTATCAAGGAAAACTACTTACAGCAGCATCAAGCAGGTTTTTTGCCAACTCTCCCTTGTTGCTTAAGCACTTTCTCTTCGTGAAGCTGTCTCCGTTGCAGTCAACCTGAATTTTGAGCGGGTGATCTTTGAATCTGACAACCAAACACTCATTGAAGTGTGCAAACAGAGATCAGAAAGAATGGAAATACAAGGAATAGTCTCAGACATCATCTCAATGAAAAGTTCGTTTCATAGTTCAAGATTTACCTGGACCAAAAGAGAAGGAAATCAATGTGCACACATAATAGCATCTCTTGCGCGTGATAATCAACTTCAGGGCTCTTGGACTCTCCGCCCTCCAACTCTCCTCCGTCGCGCCATTGTTACCGATGCCCAAGCTTTAGGGAGGTAACTCATCAAAGGGAACAATCAGAGAAATTTGGAATGTCGAATGGATCATAAGATGAGATTTGCTTGCGCTGTACTGTGGAATCGCTGGAAAAGGAGAAGAAAAGAAGAGGTCTAGGGTTTTTGCTTAATTTGGGATCTGTTGTTTTGAAGCAATCATTGATATTTAGCTTCTTTTAGTCTCTTTTTTTTGTACTGCGTGTTTCCTTTTTTGGCTTTTGGGGTGTGTAGTTGTTGGTCCAATTGGATCAATAATAGCCCAATTCCTTATTGCCTTTTAGTTTACTTATTGTACCCCCTGGATGTATGGTTTGGGCCTGGCCCATTGTTTCTCTTAATTGAAATCATAATCCATTTGACCAAAAAAAAAAAAAAAAGGGCCAACTTGTTACAAGTAAATAACTTAAAGGTCTTCTGATGCAATTTTGCCTATATAATATATTTAATCTACTATAAATTGATGTCATTAACCTACCTACAAAATTACCTATCTGTCCTCAAGATTTTCACTCCCACTATTATCAATTTTGCCCTTACAGCTTTTCAAATATCTTCATTCTTTTTTTTTCTATCTCTTGACACACATCACCTTTCGGTATCTTTCTTTCCCATCTTTCTCACCTCTCTTCCTTCTTTTTCTTACTTTTTCCATCACTTCAATTTCAATTTTTTTTAAATCTGCAGAGTCTTCAATCTCTCTCTACACAACCTCAATACTCATCTCTTCATGTTCAATTTTTCTCAGATTTCGTCTCATCTTCTTACTCAAGGTAAGAACCATTTCAATATTCATTCTTTTTCCTTCCCTATATTTTTCATTTCATCTTCTCCTTGGCAGGGAGCACAGCGATGATCTCTCTATCAACCATCGAACCATTAGATGCTCTCAACCTCCGCCCGTGGTGGATCTTGACCCAAATGTTGGAGGACCTGCTCATGAAAGAGCCATGGAAACTCAAAAATGCATTGAAAAGAGACACAAGAACAAAATAACAGTAAAAATAGATAAATATAAATTAAAGTTATTTATAAACAAAATAAAATGACTAAAAATATAATTTTGATTTACATAGAGACTCGATTGATGTTGGTTTTTTTTTTTGTATAAGACTCATTTGATGTTGGTTGTTAAAAGATAGTCTTAAATTCATTTGATTCTAATTTTAAAATGCTGAGATATTTTTTCAAAAATTATCATCCATCTATTAATAACTTATAATTATAATATAAGAGATGTGATGATATCAAACATCTGAATAAAATTTATACTCCCAAAAATTAAAAATAACACACACACACACACACACACACATATATATATATATATATATATATAGTTACATATTACCTATACATTGAGTTGAAAAATTCTTAGTGAATAAAAAACATATTTTGCTTCTATATTATATATACTACAAATTTGCAACTTTTGTATCAACAATCAATGGTGGCGTAGTGGTTATGAGTTTGGTTGTAATCATGTGGAAATAAGTTTGATTCTCGCGAAACACATTTTGCAAGAATACAAAAAAATAAGCGCAGAGTTCTTTAAAAAATAGATAAAATAAAGCGAAAAAAAAAATCTTAAAATGACTGTACCAAGAATCAAACTCTAAAGCAAATAGTCAAAAAAAACCAGATGTCTACCACTATTGCAAACTGTTTGGATTGATATATATTGGCGCAACTCTTTTATATATTTAGTGGTTGATTATAGTAATTTCACATGTTTTTTAGGGCGGGCCGTGGTCCTCCCCTGCCCTATAGAAGATTCTCCCCTGACCTCCACTACAAAACCACATACGATTTAAAGCAAAGGACCAACTTTGAAAACCCTAGATTCAAAAGTTTCGACCACTGTCAGCAATTAATTGAGAAGAATCTGAACTGAACAGTGAGATTTCTCATCCTCTTCACAAACCTTTTCTTAGAATTAGAAATAAAACCTATAATAATTGATCTTATAAAAATTACAGAATTAGAAAACGTTAAAACTGATTCTATAAAAATGTAACGTTTTATTATGTTTTAAACCTATAATAATGTAGTTATGTTTAAACCTATAAAATAATGGATTGATAAAGATGACAAATACAAAGGTGTTATCAATTACTAATACATTATAAACAAAACGTTACCAATCATATCATATCATATTTGAACAATTTTCTCCCTCATAAGATGTTCACACTCATCTATAAATAAGATTACCATACAAGCATTATGTCACTACCAACATTCCTCCACTACTTGCTCATACCCACACGAAATAATCCTTTATATCCAAAATTGTTGTTTTCACTCCTATGCTATTTGCAAAATGCCTCCCAAGTATGACATGATATTTGATATCACTACAAAAAAAAATGTGAATTAGCGAGGGAAATTAGCGAGGGAATTAGCGAGAGATTTAGCGAGGGAAATTAGCGAGGGATTTGTTTATGCTATTAGCGAGGGATTTTATGATGATTAGCGAGGGATTTTTTAAGTTTTTTTTTTTTTTACAAAAATTCCTACTTTTTTGCTTATCATAAATATACAACTTCATATTTCTAAAATACTCAAATAAAATCCATAATCAAATCTAAAATGTACATAATCTAAATAATCCAAACCGAAAGCAACAACATAATCCAAATGGACAACAATAACATAATCCAAATCAATAGGGGAAGAGGATGATCGGGATGATCAAACTCGCTTTGATCGAACGACAGCCGATGTGGCCTCGATCAAGCTATTAAAGAGAGCGAACAACCTCTCATGCTCACGTGCATCCTCAACTGGTTTGCTTGCATCTCTGCAATAGTCTGATCCTTCCTCTGCTGCTCAGCCATTAAATGCTCTACCTGCTGCTTGAGCTGCTGTGTCTCAGCTGATGAAGCATCGGAACTAAGCCACTAGATCTAGGGATTTAAAGACGAAAACATAATGGTTTATATAAATTTAAATACAACAAAAACAATAGATCCATAGAATTAATACTATTCAAACTAATAGAACCATGGATTTAATACTATTCAAACTAATAACAACAATAGATCCATGGAGTTAATACTATTCAAACTAAACAAATTCTTCATATTCTTCATCTTCTTCTTCTTGGTCCTCTTCTTCATATTCTCTAATTTCTTCTTCTAATATCGATTCAACTTCTTCAACATGGTGTTGATCATCACATAAGGTATTGATTGGTTCAACTTCAATTACCTCATTGACACCTGACATTTCATCCACTTGATAAGCAACCTCATCCCCCACATCAGTGGCTTCAATGTGACCCCGTGGTTTGTCTTAATCGCAACATATATTCTTAAAAAATTGGCTCACTTCAGTTAGTGGTTCCAAAACACACTTTGGCAATGAGTTGAAAGCAATTGGAAGTAAACACTCCATGAATACATGACAATCATGACTTTTCATCCCATGAATCTTCCCGGTATTCACATCTGCACATCTTGCAAGATTAGAAGAATAGCCATCTGGCATCCTCAATCCTTTCAACCATCGACAAACATCTTTTGCTTCTTCGGGTGTTAGACAATAATTGGCTTTGGGTTTTAGCATTTTGCCATTAGCCAATGGCACCAAATTCAAATTAGATCGAATGTTGGCATTGCTACAGTATAGAGCGGCATCTAATCTAGCCTTATTGTTGCCTTTGGTTCTATCTTTCACATTCATCACAGTGTAAAATATGTTGTCAAAGAAATTCTTCTCAAGCAGCATAACATCGAGATTGTGTCTCAATAGATTATCTTTCCAATATGGGAGATTCCAAAATATGCTTCTTTTTGTCCAATTATGATCCCGTCCATATCCATCCACTCGGGGGAGCTCACCTACCTCTGTGGCTTGTGGAAAATTCACAACTCTACTCCATATTTCATCTGATGTCAACAAAGGCGGTGGGCCATCTCTTTAAACTACCCCTTTCTTGAATGCCCTCGTGTTCTTTCTAAACACATGATCTCAAGCGTAAGAATCTACGATGCGAGTCAAACCAAGAACTTTTCCCCGTCTTGATTTCAAACAGAACGCTTGTGTGTTCCATGCGGTGGGGCATGCTAATTTACCATGAGTTCCCAACCCGACAACATACCATAAGTCGGGAAGTCATTAATTGTCCACATCAATGCCGCTCATCAAAAAATTCTTCTTTTTCTTTGCATCATACACTACAAGAAAATCGATTTGCTGCGGACATTTCCGCAAGAATGTAGGAAATTTCGTGGCAAAACAACATTTGCCACGGATTAGCCACTTTGACCAAAAATGGTGGCAAAAACGCTGTCGCAAATCATTTGCCACGGACTTTTCCGTGGCAAATTTTTCCGTCATAAGTTCTGCGGCAAATCCATCGCAAATTTTCGTCGCAAAGTCGTGGCAAACTCTTACACCTTCCGTCGCAAATCCGTCGCAAATTTTTTAAAAAAATTAAAAAATAAATAAATAAATCCAGCAAAGGCTTTATTCAATTGTCTTCACTTAAAGGCTTTATGGGTGGTTGATTCATGACAACAACCAAGAAATTAACATATGTTTCATCAAATAAGCTTTGTTCAATTGCATTAATTTACATACATGAAGGAAGTTATAAATTCAATACTTGCAGGAAACCTATGTTTCATCAAATACTAGAAATTAATACTAAAATTAACATATGTTTCATCAAATAAGCTTTGTTCAATTGGCATCAGACTCCACACAGCCTGCAAGTTTTCTCCTTCCCTCTGCAATGAATCTGAATCTCTCTTGTACTTCCCCAATCTCACTCTATGCTGAACCAACAATAAACCAAAACACTGTTAAGCCCAAACTATAGCCACATTACAGCAATTCACTCATCCTCATAACCCCATGAAACCCACTTCAACTTTTTCCCAAAAATTTCACAAAATCAAAATCCATTACACAATAATAATTCATATACAAACTCCAAACACCCACATTACATAAACTAAACTAAACTCTTCCTCAACATACAATTGAATGTAGACAAAAATTCCCAATGCCCGCATCACAGTAACTACCCTAAATGATTTCAATTTTTTTCCCAAAAATAAAAAATTGAACAAGAATTAAGAGCAATGCTCCTAGTGAAGGAAGAATTTTCTTCAGCCCCAAGCTGATACAGAAAAGATTTTCAAATGTCAGTCATCTATAATTTATCATAACAAGAGATTTATCAAGGTCAAAACAAACTAACCTGAGCAGGTGGGCGATTTTCATCACCAACAAACTGGGTATTGGAACTTGGCACATGGAAACTTATTTCCATCAATGAATCTTTCTGAGATCATAACATGAACAACATTAGACCATAAAAAATGCACACCCAAATTGAACCCATTAACCAAAGCCTATAGGAAGGTTTTCTGGTTACTAGGTGCAAGTTGTTCTAAACTGTATGAATTCTTTAAACCTTACGAGAATGTATAGACATACCTCGTTAGCTCCAGCTTGTGTCATCCACATGAAACTCCAAGATTACATCATTTTTCCCTTGAAGTTGTGTTTGAGAGACATCCGCTAAAGAGACCTCAAAAGCTTGCTTCGAACCGACCATGAAAGCAAGCATATTTCCTGAATGGAAATAGAAGCATTAGGACAGCCCCTGGTAGTATAACTCAATAAAAGAGCAATTCAATCAAAAAGCTTTGCCATAAAGACTAAGAGAAAGACTGTGTTTGATTGGCAAGAGTAGAAAGCAAGGAGTTGACGTTCTTGTTTGAGACTGAATGGGTTCAATTGAATTTCTTTGCAATAGTAAAGCATTGCCCCTTGCTTAAAATATTACATATCAGTCTTCATGATGCTGCCATTTTAAATTACTAGAAACATTTTTTCCACAAACACAATTTCTCATAGTACAACAAGTAAGGATGACAAAGAGAGATGTCTGAGAAATATGCAATGCATCATGTGGAGAATAACAATTACAACACATAAGCAAAGAGAGATGTCTGAGAAATATGCAATGCATCATGTGGAGAATAACAATTACAACACATAAGCCCGTTCATGTAAACATCACCAACCATTTAGATCAACTTCTCCCCAATTGCGCCCACTAATAGAAAGCTGCTTCTCCTCTACCGTTATTCCAAACGTCTTCCATGTTGATGATGTCTGCTACAAAGTTAATTAATCAGAAAAAACCAAATTTAGAAGAAATGAATTTTATTTTCCAGATATAAATTAAATTGCAATTAATGCATGTAAGACCTTGTTACTCCTCTAAACATGGAAGCTCCTCTTGAGAATCCATCGCTATTCCTAATTAAACAAAGTTGAATTATGGTTATGATTATGAACAATGCAAGTAATTAACATGGTTGTTAACTGCAAGATGATACAGAAACAAAGATTAATTTTACCTTCGTAAATGAGCAACATATTCTTGTCTAGTCATTTTATCCATTTCCTCAAGTTCCTTGTGATAATTTTCCAACTGTTATTATGAGATCATAATTGCATATATCAGTTATAGTTACTGAATTAGACTTTAGACACTTAATGTTGAAATGAGAAAGAAAAAATCAATCATTAACTGGGAAGTTTATACGAGTGGAGGGTCCCCAATACTTGAGTGCAGCCATATCATAAGCTCTTGCAGCTTTTTCTTCCATGTCATAACCTCCTACGATATATACAAATTTTGGATTCACTAATAATGTTCAAGATATTTGACCAAGAAAAAACATGCATGCGTAGTAGTTTTTTGGAATGCCTTACCTAGATAAACTGAGATTCATTGTGTATTTGAATATATGGAATCATCCCCAGATCAAAGACAAAGAAAACACAAGAAGAAAAAAACAATGATGAGATACAATTACTACAAAATGAATAGCTTTTAAAAGGAGAATAGAATCAAGCTCAATAGATTTGTTTGACCAAAAATATACATAGTCGTTTTCTTACCTTGCTTTCCTTTCCTAACTTGGCCCTCTTTGTTACAGCTATTGTCCCATAGATGAGCTTCATATCTACCAGTCCACCTATGCCTGATTAACCAACAACATTCTTTACTAACAAATTTCATATAACAAGATATATAGGAGATAAACAGTTATATATTTTGCGTATAACTCAATTCTACAAAACTGCTCAAACTTCGTAAAAACTTTAATGTTAAAGAACAGGGGGAGAACCAAACAAACCTTGTTACACCTCTATATTGAGATGTTCTTTGGCCAAAGGTATGTATAGATTTTCTAAGAACAGTTTGCCTCTGATTCTCTTCCAAATCCACCATTTCAGGTCCCCTTTTCTTCATATCTATGGCAACAGAATCAATGAGAGCATGAGATGTTTGTTGTGAACTTGTAACACAGCTTGATTGTGAGCTAGGACTCATGGACAATCCACATGTCATTGATCCAATAACCTTGGTTTCTTTTCCGTTGTCCTCCACAGAAGCAATCATCTTTGACTTCTGTGCATGGCTAGCATGAAAGTCCCTTGAGACCCAACTACTCTCCAGACCAGAAATTTCATCATCAACTATATTTTCAAGCTGGACACTATCTCTTAGCTGATTTTGCTTGGACTTGGACCCTTCTAACATTAAATCATGGTTTTTCAAGGCTGAGTAATATGAGAGATTTTGCCGGTTGATATTCTCTTGTACATGATTTAAGTTATTTGGATTGCTTAGTTCATGACATGAAGTTTGGTTGTAATTAAACACACTTTCCATATTGTATTCATATTGTTAAACACACTGTCTTTGCTTAGTTCATATTGTATTCATATTGTAGAAAATTATACCTTCACGGGATTATATTTGTAGAAAATGGAAAATGGGAAATGAATGAAATATATGGTGATAAACTGATAATGTTAGGTAAGAACAATAACTCCAACATTGTATGCAAAAACGAAAACAAGCTAACCTCATTTTTCTCATTTTCCATCAGTCTGTCAACTAGGTGAGAACCAATGAATCCAGCTCCTCCAGTAACCAAGATTCTCATGTTAGACTGTTACCAAAAATGAATGAAAGCAATGTTAGTGAAACAAGGCATCTAAACAAAAACTGTTATGCAGACCAGGTGATTGACAAATGCTGTATTCATAATCACATTGACAAATTTCAGATAACAAATGAGAACAACAATGTGGCAAGAAAACCGATGATAAAAAATTGAAGAATCAAAAGAGGGGCCAATTAAGTTAACCTGAAAGAATTTGGAGAAACGCAAGGGAGATGGCAAGGGAGGTTGCTTATGTGGTGATTGGTTATCTCCATTGGTTGCCATTGCAAGTAGCTCAAAAGTTCAATTCCTGCATCAATTTCAAATAAATGAACAGATCAGAAAAATCAAAATATTAATCAAGTAAAGGGGGGCAAAATGGGAAGATCACATGTAATGAACCTCTCTGATCGCGTGTTTGAAAAAACAAAAGGATCAACTCAAAACCCCAACCACTCTTCTGATCCAAACAAAGTGGTCTCAAATTGGAAAACTATCAATTAAAAATAAGGCTGAATTTAAAACCCTAAACTGTTGTGCTGCAAAAATTCGGTTCCCAATTCAAAATTTGCAAACCCTAAACTGATGCTTCTGCTCTCAAACAAAGATTCAGTTCCCAATTCCCAAATCCCACAAACCCTAAACTATTGTGCTGCAAAAAAATCAAAAACGAAAACGAAATAATTAAGAAGGAAAATGAGGAAGAAGAACGAGCAAGGGACGGTGCCATAGAAGGCAACGCGGCAGCATCGAGAAAGAGAACATCTCAAATCTCTGAGTTTCTCGGCGGCCATGGAGGAACAAGAAGATGAAGAAGAAAAATGAAGAGTGATAAGGAAGAAGCTGAGAGAGAAGAGACGCTGGGTTTCGATCGTAAGGAAGAAGCTGAGAGAGAAGAGACGTTGGGTTTCGATCGTAAGGAAGAAGCGTAGGTTTGCTTCGTGAGAGAGAAGCTGAGAGACTAGAGTAGAATAGACTAGAGGTAGAGAAGAAGAATCTTGTAAAGTGCAGTGACAAAAAACCTAGAGACGGAGATTCTAGGGAGAGCGAAGGAGAAAGAAAGAAAGATAGGGTTTTGCGTTCGTGAGAGAGAGACAAATAGAAATTTTGATCATTCGGTTGCCACGGATTTGCTTACACAGATCTCCGTCGCAAATTTCTGTCTTTCACAAAGTCAAGTTCCACAGCAGAACCCGTGCAGAAATACCAAATGGAAAATTTCGCGCTTCTTTTTTTACACACGCCGTCGCAAAATCAGTGGCAAATTACCGACTAATAAGCTCAAAGTGGCAATTCTTTGGTGGCTAAAACAAGCTTTTCTTGTAGTGATATGTCCAAACACCCTTCCACAATCTCTTGAGACCATCAATTACAGGTTCCAAAAAGATATCTATGTTAGCTTTTGGATTTTTTGGACCAGGTATCAGACAAGTCAAAAACATAAACGGTTTAGTCATGCACATCTCAGGAGGAAGATTGTAAGGGGTAACAATGACCGGCCAACAAGAGTAGGGAGAAGATGATGCTTGGATATATGGAGTAAATCCATCAGAGCACAAGCCAAGTCGAATATTTCGTGGGTCTGAGGCAAAATCCAGATGGACTCGATCAAAGTGTTTCCACGCCTCACCATAAGATGGATGGCGTAAAATATCTGAGGTATGCCTATTCTCATAATGCCAAGTCATTTTCTTCGCAATTTCAGCCGATGCAAACATTCTTTGCCACCTTGGAACAATAGGCAAATAGAACATCGACCTTACAGGAATGGGTTTATATATAGTTACCTTTGTCTTCTTTACGAACATGATACCTCGACTTTCCACAGATCCGCGACGCTTGTAGCGCGCGACGGTTTTACCAAATTCGTTGTCGTAAAACAACATGTGCCCATCCTCACAATATCAATCTTCTTATATTCCAATCCCAACTTTGAAACTAACATTTTTGCTTCATAATAACTTTTTGGCAAATTATCCTTATTAGGTGTCCTGCTCAACATCATTTGAGTCACAAAATTTAAACCCAATTCGAAAATATTGCTCATGGACTTGAGAGCTAAAAACTTCACACACATAGATAATTTTGACTCTGGCGAGCCTTCAAACAACGGTGTGTTTGCCTCTTTTAACACGCAAATAAAATCTTTGTGCTTCTTCATTTGGAGCTTCATCATGATCGTCATATCGAGGCTCATCAAATGGTACATTCACCCCAAGACCATCACAAATCATGTTTTCCATCGACCAAATTGCTCATTAGCGGGAACACGAAAACTAGAACTACTTGAAGCCCCTAAGTCAAAATTTGGAAGTTGTTCTTCATGGTCCTCCCAAATAAAATAATTTGGCTTAAACCCGCATTCTGATACAAGTGCTCCTAAATTTCATCATCAGTACTAATAGGTACACCGCTGCAATTAAGGCATGGACATCTAACCCCTCCTTCATTTTTAGCCATCTCATGTTGCCACGCTACCCATAAAAACTCTTCAACCCCTTTAACAAAAGTTTCTTTCAAAAAGATCTTCCCTGATATAACCTATCATACACCCAACCACGATTTAATTGATTCCAATTCATCTACACGCATTTAAAAAAGCGAGTTAGATTCCCATAAAAATTCCCAACATATAATATATCAAGTTAGTGGCATCGATATTATCTCGGTGGAAATGATTTCGAGCCGAATATGGGGTCAATGACAAAGACAAAACCCTTTTCAATTCAAGTAGTGAAGGAAGTTATTTGAACTCCCAACCTTACTAGTTGTTAGAATTGTCTCTTAAATTATCTCAATGGAGATGATTTCGAGCAAAATATGAGGGTGAGGGACACAACCTCACCCTTTTCCATCAACAACACACAATAAAAACATCTGATATAGTCATCTAACCTAGGGTTCATCAAACATCAAAACAACTATTTAACACAATTTCAATTTCAAAATTAACGTACACTTTACAACAATTATCAATTCCAAATTAACAAACATACACTTCTCATTTAACATCTCCAACAACATACACTTATCATACATTATTATTCAACATAATAACAATCCTAAACACTAATATCAATCAAATTCATAAAGAAAAATAATATTTCAATCAACTTCAAATCAAATTCCTAAACACTATTATTACTTTCTACATAAAAATCATTCCTAAACACTATTATTACTTTCTAAATAAAAATCATTCCTAAACACTAATATAATCAAATCAATTTCTAAACATTTCAAAAATCATTCCTAAACACAAATGTCAATATCTATCTTAAACACTAAAATCAAATAAATTTCTAAACATTCTAAAAATCAATCCTAAACACTAAAATCAAAATTAAAGAAAAACTAACCGTTTTGAGTCACGAAGCCAACGATCTCTTGGTGTTACGGTGACGATGTGCACTCCGTGTGCGTTGGTGAGCAACAAATCGTTCCTATGGGTGAGGAAAGAAAGAAAAATCATTAGAGGAGTTAGAGAGGGAGTTCGGAGAAGAGAGAAAGAGAGAGAGAGAAGAGTGAAAAAAACAAACCTTAAGTGATGGTGGAGGAGGCGGCGGCGTGGCGTGTGGTGGAGGTGGTGGTGGCGAAAATGGAGAGATATGGGTGGTGGTGGTGTTGGGCCTCGAATAGGAAATGAGAGAAATGAGTGAGAGAAGAGAAAGAAGTGGGAAGAGGAAATAAAAGCTTGGTTACATAAATAAAGTTAGTAGGAAATTTTACTTTAGTGAGGGAATGCAATTAGCGAGGGAAATTTTGATTTAGCGAGGGAATAATATTAGCGAGGGAATTATTACATTTAGCGACGGAATTCAAAAACGAAATATGTGGGTTACAGCTGTGTTTAAATTAGCGAGGGAATTATAACTATTAGCGACGAAAATATTAAAAAAAAATCAATAAGCACTTTTAGCGACGGCCTTATCCGTCGCTAATTCCTCAGATATAGCATTTTTAGTGACCCTCCTACATTCCTCGCTAATACTATTTTTTTGTAGTGTATCAATGCCCGAAATGGCAAATGGAGCGTACTCGTGGGCATCACAAGAAAGTTGGAAGCCCCTGATTTGAAAAATATATGATTCTCCAAGTTTTTTTAATTGATTCTATTTTTATTCTATTTTGCACACCACTTGAATAATGAAGAAAATGTAAGAATACTTAGAGAGTGAAAAATTTCTACCCGTTAGTAATAGAATCCTTGTGGGGACTTCCCCATTAGGGGTCGTGGAAAAAAAATTTCTATGTGGGAACAAGGACGTGGGAGAAAATCTTTGCATGGTCAATATGGGGATAGGGAAAAGGACCCGATCCTTCGCCCTGAATATATTACAAAAATATTCTTATTATAGGTATATATATATATATATATATATATTATAAGAAATTGATTTTTTTACTCTTTTTTATGTGTTTTAATTTAAAAAATTGATAAAATATTAAAGGCTTAAATATGATTTAAGTCTCTACAAATATAGCAACTTTTTATTTTAGTCCTTGCAAAATTTATTTTTTTAAATAAGCCCCTACAAATATCGACATCTACTATTTTAGTCCCTCTGATAATTTTTCTGTTAAAAGAAGCTGATGTGTCAATTTTTGTCCTTCATGAAATTTCCATGTCATATTTTTCAATTTCTTTTAATTTAAAAAGCTAGGTTGGATTAACACTTCACTATTGTCTCTTCAACCTTCAACCGCAACCTTCATCACCAAATCTCAAATCCATTGATGTTGATTCGATCTATTGCTCTTCTAACCCAGATGGATCCCAAAAATATTATTTCCAATCAAAATCCATTCCCCTTAATTGCTCCCACACAGTGTTCCTTTTCTTTATACAGTTTCAAATATGCCAAACCTACAAACTACTCACACAAGAATTAACACCTAAATCAATAAATTATCAAACAACAAAGCTAAAGACGGAAGTAAGCAAAATACCCAACCTGTGAAAAACTGAATTGGGTTCTTAGAGGAAGCAAAGAGAATAAATACCCAGTTCTCAAAATTTAAGAGATGTACGTGAAAAATTGAATTCATTACTAGGGATGGCAATTGAGGTCATGCTCATAGGGTACCCGCAAGAATAACCCCCAAACGGGCGGGTAATTACCCGCACATATGGGTGCGGGCTCGAGTGACGCACTACTACGGTGCTTGCAAACTTCAGCCCAGCACTTGCCGCACACACACACACACACATATTAATAATATTACAACTTTACTTATATACAATTTTAAAAAATGTTTTTTTTCACAAAACACTAAATCTAACTACTAAATAACATTTCAGATATTTTTAATTCACTAAATATTATTGTGTGTAATATTTTAATTAGTAGATACAAAAAAATAATGGCTCTTTAAATTGAATTATAATGTTTTTATGTTATTTATTATTTTTGTTGTTGTTAAAGTCACGGGTAATGAGTGTGCCTTGTGGGCACTTGGTGCCCGTGAAGACGTGCGTGGACGACACTATAGTACCTTACCTATACATGTGCAGGCTCGGGTACGGGCACTGTAATACCCTGCCCATAGGTACCCATTGCCATCCCTATTCATTACAGACATTATAAATAAATAAATAAATTAATTAAGAATGATGCACTACAAACATGGACCCTCAACCTAAATCCACTTGGTGTTAATAAGATGTTGGGAGACAAAGTCAACATGTTGCGGAATCGGAAGGATGTTGAAGTAAACTTTTTTGAGAAAGAATGGTGATAGAGAAAGGGGATGGAGGTTGGGGTTGAAGGTTGAAGATATAGTGAGGTGGTAAACACAACCTAGTTTTTTAAATTAAAAAAAAGGAAAATATGACATGGAAATACCATTAGGACAAAACTTGACACATTAGTGTTTTTTAAAAGAAAAGTTAACGGAGGGACTAAAATAGTAAACGTCAATGTTTACAGGGAGTTATTTAAAAAAATAAATTTTACAAGGACTAAAATAGAAAATTGCTATATTTGTAAGGACTAAAAACATATTTAAGCCAATATTAAATTAAGCTAATTTTTTACATTTATTCTTACTTTTATACTTTTAAATATTCAAATATCAAAGTAAGACTAACTTTTATACTTTTATATTAAAATATTAAACTTTTTTACTTTCAGTCTTACTTTTATATTGTTTTTCCATGTTACTATATATATTTTAGTTCATATTTTTGCTAAATTTTAATAAATTTTCGGTGTCCCCGCGGGATCGTGGGGATCCTTATGGAAGGGGATTTGAGGAGGAAAATCCCCGAAATGTGAATCGTGGACGCGAATGGGAGACAGTTTTGCGGTAGGAAGCGGGAGTAGGGAGACTCCCCACTGCCGCTCCTCACCGTTGCCCATATCCCTAGAAATAATTAAAGAAAATTCAGGTTTGGTCCATTTGAATTATTTTGAAATGTCACGATGTAAAGTGAAAAATCTTTATACTGGAAAACATTAAAATTGTATTTACTTAATTATTTAAATTGTGGTCAATACTAGATTTATTTTCTGTTTCTTTTTGTCTTTTGGTGCAAATTCAAAAATAATAAATTAACTATTAATAATTTTAGGAAAATCATTACTTTTTTTGATTAATCACTAAGGTTACTATTACAACTATTTGATTATAAAAATATAATTTACATTTATTTAAATCTAATAACTAATTTTACTATTTCCCTAAGCTCTAAATAAAATCCCCAAAAAAATAGTTCTATCATTTTATCATTTTTTTCTTTCATTTCATGGATCTTGGTTATGGGCTACTCTTTTTCATTTCATCGAGTTTGTTCAATTTTCTTTATATGTTTATTATTATTAATATTATTAATATTATTATATTATTATTATTATTATTATTATTATTATTTTCTATTAAATAACTATCCATATTATTAAAATAACTTAATAATATAAAAATTGACATTTTCAAAAACATTAAATTTATAGTTTTTTTACTATATACCGTGCACAACACGAGCCTACTACGTATTAAATAATTTTTCTTACATATTAAATAATACTAATAGTATTATTATCTCCACTCACATCATTAACAGTTACAACTTATCACTTTGGATACTCTTACGTTTTCATTCTTTATATTAAAGTGAATATGTGGTTTTGTTTTATCTTTATATTATTAATTATTAAAGTGATAAAAATGCATTAAGCAATATAACACATATATGATATTATGTGTTTCATTATCATCATTATTTGCATCCGTTTTTCTTCTCTTTGATTATAATATTCAGTTGTTTTCATTATTTTGATTATAACTAGTTGAAACACCCGTGCTACGCATAGGGCTTACTCGTAGCCCTTTGTTTTCATATAATTGTATTATTGGTATTAAAAAATACGAAAGAATGAAAAAAGTATTATGAATAGCATCACAGTATAAAAAGAGAACAATCTATACAAAATTGAAAGAAGATGAGGCGAGTTTTATTATAAATGTGGCTTAAGCACACGCAAAAGTAAATGCAAAAAGAAAAATAAAAAATAAACACCAATTTAAGTATGCTTCTAATACTCGTTTGTGCGAAATGACCAAAATAAAGAAGACAACACACAATTGATTTGTTTTTTTCTAAACTCTAAAGTTAAGGAAAACATACTCCTTAAGCATCTCGATTAGTTTTAGTATTTTCTTACTAAATTATATCTTTTAACCAAACCAATTATTGAAGAAGGTTCACCAAAAACATACTACTTAGTATCTCGATCACTTTACGTATTTTCTTACCAAATAATTTTTTTACCAAACCAGTTATTGAAGAGTAAACTCCGCGCATTTGAACATCTAAAAAATTTGTGGACTCTAAAATATTACAAAAAATTCAAACAAAAGAAACGCAAAAATGTGGAAGTTTGGATATTGAATTAGGTTTTTTTCTTTTTTTTTTTTTGGTCAAGAAGGTTTTTTTCTTTTGAAATTGAATATTTTGTCGCGAAACTGCTGAGACTAATTCCTTAAACCAAGATCTGATCACAACGCGTGACAATTAGATTTTTTAATGTCTTTACAATACGATATATTGTTTATATATTTACTTACTAACTTATATTTTAAAAAATTCATAATTACGTTGTTGTCAGCTTGTTTTTTTTTTACTCGATCAAACTTTAACTCAAAATTCAACAATAATTACTTATAGTAGTTGTTTTTTATTAGTTTATTATCGTTTATCAATTAGTGAAACAAAGACACCTAAGAACTTGTGCATGAAATTTTTTGTCAATAAAACTTGTGGATGACATACATCTGTCAATCTACTAAGTAGACAAATTTGTGAGAAAAGTTTTTCAACTTAGATCCAGTCTATACCGTGTTGAATTGTCCATGAATGATTAATTTCCTCATAACCCATTTGCAAGCAATTAATTTTATTTCCTAAGTCTTTTTAGAGTGTTTCACACAAATTAAGAAATCATAAATTTGTAATACCTAAAGACTATAGTACCCATTTGCAGCATTAATACCCACTGACTTGGGAGTGCAAAGGAGTTCATATTGTGAATAGTGAAAATTAATTGATAAAGGGTAGAAAAATTAAGTAAATTGTACATTGATATCTCAAAAGGATCAAAAATTTTGAACAAAAAAGAGTGCCCAAAAGGATCAAAGTTTACTATTTTTTACGATTTTTTTTAATTTTTCATATTCTCTAAAAAATCTTAAAAAATTTGCATAGCCTTATTTTGGTTTTGTTAGATTTTTAGTGGTGTTTTTATAATTTTTTAGAGTAGTTTTGACTATTTAACGAATTTTTAGTAGTATTTTAGTAATAAAAATTAAAACAAATCATTAAAAAAAATAAAAAAACCCATCGTATATACGTTTTGAGTACGTATATACAATTGGACATAAAATAGCCATCGTATATAGGTACTCAAAACGTATATACGATTTATTTATTTTTTAAAAAAAAATTAATTTTCAAAGGGACATTTTGAGATTATCCAATTCGATGAGGGTATGGGGGAAAGGGTGAGGGTATGGAAAAAACAACCCATGGAAATATGTTCCGACCTGGGCTACGAAGCCCTCATTGGACATTGGGCCGGCCCAATATTTCTCTATCAGCATGGCCCAAGTACTTCTCAACACCAGAGACGGATCTAGAAACTTACTATACGGGGGGCGAGATTTAAAGTTGCATTTAGCATTTTATTTCAAATTTGTAGTTTTTATTAGACTTTTTTGTGTCAAGTTTTTATTAATATTAAAATATTTTTTTGACAAGATTAATATTAAATTATTTATAACGGGAATAAATTTGTACGACCGAAAATTCCAGCGACATTAATCTTTTAGTATCAAATTAACCTTTTAATATTAAAAAACTATAGATCAAAGAGAAAATATAAATGATTAATGTGGAATTCTAAATTATGATACAAAATTTTGATAGTAATTTGGCCTGGTAAATATTACTCGAACAAAACACACACTGGTTAGTCTATTTCACATAATTTGATCAGTTGGCCACATAATATATCAACTTTGTGGTGAGTACAGAACTACATATCCACGACCATATATATTATCTTTGAAAATTTTGGCTACATAACATTATTCTTATACAACAATGTTATTTGGACAAAAAAATTTAGACAAAAATCAACTTCTACAATATCAATTAACCAAGTTTTTAATCAATGCCTAAAAACTCTAAAAACAGCGAGGTTGGTTAATGGTCTAAAAAACTTGATTAATTGGTATTGTAAGTTGGTTTTTGTCTATTTTTGGCTGAAAATTTTGGCTACATAACATTATTGCTATACTAACTCATAATTACAAACAATACAACAGGTAAATATTAGATATTATCTAATATAACACTTTTGACAATTAAGTATGCATGTATTTTGTGGGGGAGGAGCGATAGCCCATCCTTTCCCTCCTCTCCCTCAGTCCCTGCTCAACACCTAGCGCAGCTCGATCCACTTGGTTCTCGCTAGACCGACGGCCAAGATCAATCTTTGGGATCCGACGGCCACGATACGACCAACCACTCTATAAATCTTCGAGAGTGAGAGGGTCTATTATTAGCCATTGGATCAAGATGAAAGGTTGAGATTAAAAGATATGTTTAAGTGACTCACGTGACATCAAGAGAGTTAGCTTTCCACCATTCGCATCCTCAAACTTTTTCGTCTTCCTCAGCCTCTTCTCTCAACGACAATGATCTGGAACTTCATCTATCATCTCTACCTCTTCTCATATCTTCTAACCCACCACCACTTTGCAAAATCGACGTGAGAGCAATTCTGGATCCATTCCTCATATCTCCTTCGCCGTTGAGGGTTCTAGTTGTTGTCGCTTGTCACAAAATCTCCACCAACGAGAACGACGCAATGATACCGCAGTTTACACTCTTGTTTCTTCTGTCAGTGCTTCTTTTTATCTTTCCGCTTCATTTCTTCCTCTAAAAATTCATTTTTCTTGTTCTTCACTTACTATGATTATAATATACTCTTATTATATTTTTCATTAGGGATTTCATTTGTTATATTGGTGATACTAAATTTCCTTCGGTATAAGTATAACTCACTCTGGCTGAAGATGCTTTATGCTACAGCTGAGGCAGAGCAAATTGAATTTCCCCTAACATTCTGCTTTATGTTACAGCTGAGACATAACTCACTTTGGTTGAAGCATCTCCCTCTAGAATCGTTGAGCAAGTTAGAGTTGAGACAAAGAATCCGAGTCACCTATTTTGCTAAAAAACTGTCCAATTATACCGATCTGTTCCAAGCATAGCTTCATGTACATCCGATATGATCGATCCGGCCATGCATCCTTTTTACAGGTCCAGCCAGCCGGTTCCGGCCAAATTTTAAAACATCGACGCTGTGACCTCAGGTTCTCAAGCCAACCAACAAGCATAGGCGATTGCCCGGGCTCAACTTCTACTTTGTTTGTAAAGCCCCCAACCCAATAGTTGATTTTTAGTCATAACCAGGGGCAAAAATAATAAAACAGTGGGTGTGAAATAAAAAAAGAATGGTCCAGCCCAAACTTCACTTACCCAAATTCTAAACTTCTCTCATTCTGATGACAAAAAAAAAAAACTTTTCTCATTCACTCTCACTGTATTAGGGAAAATCCCAAGTCCCACATTGACTAGTGATAAGGTCTCTAGAGGGTTTATAAGGAAGAGGCAACCCTCATCTTACAAGTCGGTTTTGTGGGGTTGAGTTAGGCCTAAAACCACATTCTAAGATGGTATCAGAGCCTATCATAGATCTATCGGGCCACCTACCATTAAAAAAAAAAACGCTACAAACCCAAAAATAAAAATAAAAAAAGGTGCTGCGCGTGAGGGGGTGTATTAGGGAAAATCCCAAGTCCCACATTGACTAGTGATAAGGTCTCTAGAGGGTTTATAAGGAAGAGGCAACCCTCATCTTACAAGCCGGTTTTGTGGGGTTGAGTTAGGCCTAAAACCACATTCTAAGACACTGTCACTGGTCTCTCTTCTCACGCGGCGCTTCTGACTCTCATCTCTCCTGTCTTGTCACACACACTTATTATTCTTTATTTATCAATCATCCAACTGAACTAACACAGACATATTCAAGCTTTTGATTGTTAATTGATTGTTAATTTCTCAAGACTCAAGCTCACTCTCAATGTCATATGTCAATTGGCGGGAAATTTTCTTTGCTCAAGCCTCTAAAAATCCCGCCGCCACTACCAACAAGTTTCCTTACAAAAAAACCAAAATTAAGCATGGTTCAATTTTTCAACACCACTTATTGAGCATTTCTCCATGTAATCATTATTCTTTTGTGTAATTACGAAGAATAAATTGTAAAGAGTTTGCACAGTTAGTTTATGTTATACTGGTTTTAAATGGTAACAAATCTTTTATTTGTTTATTAGAATGATTGTTTTCTGTAAGATTCTCACGCATCAACATCCAAATGGATTCATTCAATTGATGTCTATCGAACCATACAAATGGACTCAATTGAAAAAAAAGATTTGAAATTCAAGATACTTTGTGTCACAAAAAAAAATCCTTAACTGAAGCAAAAAAAACAAATAACTCTTTAGTCAATGTCGTGCCTCATAAACAATGCACTGAATACGTATCAGATACTTCCGGATACGTATCCTGAGAGTATCCTAGAATTTATATTTATTTTTAAATAAAAAAGACTGGATATCTTATCGGATACTTTACTTTGATACTTACCGATACGTATTCAACTGGGAGTATCCTAGAATTTATGTTTATTTTTATAAATCAAAAAACAATTAGATACTTACTCTTTTATCCTTGTTTTTTTGGTCGAGACCAGAGTATCCACTACCGAACGCAGTGACTAATCCCCTCGTTGGTACTCTTTTATCCTTTTGTGATATGTTCGTAATGGGAGGGGAAAAGACATTTAACTATGCTTACTTATTTTTTTGGGTTACCGTGTCATTAGTGCACAATTTCCACCGGCTTTGCCGATGACTAATCTATGTCGGGGAACTTGGCTGGCCACGAGTACTAACTTGGATGGCCTTTTGTGACATGTATCTTTATGTTTTATATTTTTAACTTGGCTTAAATATGTTTTTACCCCCTGCAAATATGGGGTGTTTTGCTTTTACCCCCTGCAAAATTTTTTTTAAAAAAAACCCCTTGCAAAATCAACTTTTTTGGTTTTAGTCCTTCTGTTAGATGGACATTACAAAAAACGTCTATGTGACATTTTTAAATACGTTTTTACCCCCTGCAAATAGGGGGTGTTTTGCTTTTACCCCCTACAAAATTTTACATTATCCTCTCTCCCCCACCTCATCTCATCTCTATCTCTATCTCTCACTTCTTATCACTATATTTTTCTCTATTCAACTCTTACTTCCACAATCAAATCCCTAATATTCAACAGAACAAAATGGTCTAAACCTCAAACTTCATCTCTTTCTCTCTCTTTCTTCACCACCATTATTTCTTCTCATTCCAAATCTCAAAATAGAACTCATCTTCTCTTTCTCACAGAACCAACACACAGTTTAATTAAACCACACACATTTATTAAACCCATAAAACCTTGATTTTGAGATGAAGAACAATTCATAAACAACTATCCATAAAACTTGAAACAAACCCTAAAATCAGAATCGCAATAAAAGTTAATTACATGTTATGCTCATGGTTTGTTGGTTCTGTGAGAGAGAGAGAGAGAGACGAAGAAGATGAGAAGATGGGTTTTGGTTTGATATGGAAGTGTCGGTTTGTGTTGGAGATGGAAAAATTGATATGAGGGGGTAAAAGCAAAACACCCCCTATTTGCAAGGGGTAAAAACGTATTTAAAAATGCTACATAAACGTTTTTGTAACGTCCATTTAACAGAAGGACTAAAACCAAAAAAGTTGATTTTGCAAGGGGTTTTGAAAAAAAAAAATTGCAGGGGGTAAAAGCAAAACACCCCCTATTTGCAGGGGGTAAAAACGTATTTAAGCCTTTTAACTTTTAATTTTAATTTTTTATTAAAGTATCCCTGCCGTATCGTATCTTGATTTTCTAAATTTTCCTGTATCCATGTATCGTATCTCATATCGGGGCTTCATCGATCAACACCCATTGAACAAAAGCAATTTACTGGACATACAAACAAAATCCAACATGTAATAGTTTAATGAGTCTGGCTTAGAAAAATGAAATCAATTCAACAATTTTCAAACTAAAACCCAACGAAATCTGCGCGTAATTCCAATTTGCTCAATGATTTCCAATGAAAATCAGTCCAAAGTCCAAACAAGTAAATTCAATTTCAATACTCTAAAAAGAAAATAATGCAAGCAACTTTAGGCTAAAATTGCAAACTTACAAAGCAACATTCGATGGTGTAGATCTATTTCTTTTTGAACACCATGTAACCTAAGAAATGGCGAGCGGAATCGTTGACGTTAGGACTTCAACATACAATCAAGGAAGAACCAATTTTTTTAATTAATTTGGTGGAAAGAATAGAGGTGGCACAAAAATAAGCGAAAGATGAAGAAGCAAGGAGGATTTCATTGCGTGCTTCTGGATTCTCAAGGGGACGATGCAATGTAAAGAGAGTTGTGGAAAGCTAACTCTCTTGGTCATGTGAGTCACTTAAACATATCTTTTAATCTCAACCTTTCATTTTGATCCGATGGCTAATAATAGACCCTCTCACTCTCACATAAGAGACCCCTTTCTCACTAGATATGCCCCCTATATATATATATATATATATATATATATATATATATATATAATATCTAAATTAGTATAAAACAAAATAAGAAGCATACCGGTCTATTAGGTTGCGTCCCTAAACAATTCAAATCTCCGTATATCTTCCATTTCATACGAAGCCGGTAATAGTTGAAACTATTTTTTATTAATAAGCAAACAAATAATAATAATAGTAATAATAATAATAAATTATATTAAAGGAAGCATCTAAACAAGTTACGTTTGTCCAAATCTCCCAATACTATCCTTTTTACGTTTAACCGTCATATCTTCGTATATCATTCTAGCTGTCAAACCAAGTTTTAATCTATCCAAATTAGATAGTAAGGAGTCTCTTATGCTCCAACAATTACAAACACTCGGAGGTCCAATTCATAATATTGAATCTAATGAGGATAAAAGAAAGTCAAAGAAATAGCAAGATTGGGAAAAATGTCAAAAGCCATTTACACATTATAATAGACCAAAAAACTATAGTTAGTTAACAATTTTTAATTTCGTAAATAGAAAGAGAGTTTATGATGAAAATGAGAGAAAGAGTGACTGACTTGAGAAAAGAATTTTGAGGCTAGAATGAAAGGTCGAACTAAGCAAAAGAAATAAAGAAGATTGAGTGAGAGATGGAGAGAATTGAGAGATGAAGATTAGGTTGTTATGGGGTGAAAGAAATGAGAAGCCATGGATGGAGGTGGGAGCGGCGGCACTAGAGTAGTGAGGTTAGGGTTTCTTTAGCAATGTTTGTGTGTTGTTTGTTTTGTTGTGTGTGAAATAGATTTTGCAAGAGTGAAACCGTGAAAGTGAATGAGAGTGTGCTATGTGTGTGAAATGTGAATTGAATGAGTGAGCGTATTAATTGTGTTGTAAGTGTGAGGAGCTGATGCGTGTCACGTGTGTGAAAGGCCCTCACGTGATATTGTGATTTTTTTTTTGTTCAACCATGTGATATTGTGATTTCATTTTATTTTTGGCTAAATTACGAGCTACTTTTATCACTTGACCGATTCTTGATGATGGAGGGAAATAATCACATGCCTCTTGTAAGGGAACAGAAAAAATAGTACTATTGGTACAACACTACACTAGAGTCCAATATAGACTAACTTTTATTTGACTCATAGCATCAGCTGTAGTCAAGACATTGCAGAAATTTTGGAGTACATAACACACTTTGGCAAATTTTGGAATGCACCGTGGGAGATGCATAAAAACAAGGGTTTTTTCCTGTATGTTTGCTAGCTTTATCCGCTGGTTTGATTTATGACAGTTATTGCCATTTTGGTGAAAGAAATCAAACACTTTTTAGCTACTCCTTCTGTCTAATAATAATTTTCGTTTTAGCTCGTTTCACACATATTAAAACAAGACTATAAAAGAAGAGAGAATAGTGTTTTTATCAAAGTATCCTTATCAAACATTTGGAGTGAGGAACATAATAACTTCGGAGTGATGAATATTATTGTAATTGAAGGGTACAGTTGGAAAAAAGCAACTAACATTGCATTGAAATCGTAAGTGACAATTTTTTTGAGACAAATTTTCTTTACCAAAGTGACTATTATTATGAGAGAGGGAGTATATTAAATCGAAATCCTGCTGCAGCTAGCTAAACAACAAATCCCCAATGTCTGTGTACTCTTTAAACCGTAATATAAAACATCTCACCCTTGGTCCAAAGCTTTGTGCTTCCATTTCATGTCCAACAAAAACCACTGTGCCACTCTACATACTACATAGTGCAAAAGCAGCCTTGCACTAATTTGCCTAGACACCTTCTACACCTATTTAAAAATAACTAGCCCCAATCCCTGTGCGATGCACGGATTCGGCTAAAGCAAATCTATTTATTTTTAACATGAATACAAGAAAATTAAATGCATAAAACTACTTTAATATGTGTAAAGGTGATCTCAAAAAAATATGTGTAAAGGTAGTTAATTTTGCTTATAATTAAGTCTGAAGAGAGTACATCAATGCATCATGAAGGATTGAATAAAAATCACTAATAAAATAAAAACATCTACACAAAGTTGAAAGAAATTCTTGGCGAGTTCTATTGTAACCGAGGTCGGTGTTCCCACGAAAAAAGTTAAATTATAACTATAAATTAAATAACAATTTATCAAATTAAAAATAAACTTTAACAAAGACATTGGAATTGAACATTCTAATTTTTTTAATAACGTTATTTATATTCATCAAATGGAAATATAAAAACTCAAATCATTATCAAAGAGAAAAGAAGACATTAGAAAGTGAAACGCGTACGTAGGTATCATCCAGAGTTTGATTTAAAACTAAACACCAATTTAAGTATGCTTCTAATACCCGTTGTTGTGAAATTATCAAAATAAAGAAGAGAACACCAAGTTTGACATGTAAATTTTTTTTGGACCCTAAAGTACCCCAAAACACACTGCATAACATCACACTTATCGTATTTTGTCACAATTTTTTTAATCAAACCGTTATTGAGGAATGAACTTCGCGTATTTGAACATCTAAATTTTTTCCGGGACACTAAAGCACCCCAAAATACACTGTCAGCATCGCACTTTACGTATTTTGTCACAAACTTATTATCATTTTTTACCAAACCGATTATTTAAGATGACACTTCTGGTATTTGAAGAATTAATTTTTTTTTCTGAATCCTAAAGTACCCCTAAACACACCGCTTAACATCTCACTTTACACATTTTGTTACAAAATATTTTTTCCCCATCAACAACACCAAAACACATTGTTTAGCATCACACATTACATATTTTGTCATGAAATTAAATCATTTTTCATCGAAAATTTGCATACTTAAACATCTAAATTTTTTTGAGACCGCAAAGTACCATTTAAAATATAAAAAGAAAAAAAAGGACTTTGGATGTGGTAAAAACTCTACTGGGGGAGAACCACACAGACCGACAAAGCCGGATACTCGTGGTCAGCCACACTCCCCAGTCTAGATTAATCATCGATAAAGTTGATGCAAACTGCATACCAATTACATGGCAACAAAAAATATTAAAAAAAACAAAAAAACAAAACCAAAAAAATTTAAGCGAAAAACCAAAAAAAAAGTAAAAGGAAGAAGAGAAACAAAAAAAACCGAAAAACAAAGATTTGGCGCGCTCTTGAAATAAAATAACAATATTATCAAATTAAAAATAAACATTAACAAAGATATTGGAATTGAACATCCACAGATAATAAGAAAAAATGTCTAATTTTTTTTAATAACGTTATCTATATTCATCAAATGGAAATATAAAAACTCAAATCATAATTAAAGAGAAAAGAAGAAACACAAATAGAAAGTGAAACGCGTACGTAGGTATCATCCTGAGTTTGATTTAAAAGTAAACACGAATTTAAGTATGCTTCTAATACTTGTTGGTGTGAAATTATCAAAATAAGAAAACACCAAGTTTAACATGTAATTTTTTTTCTGGAACCTAAAGTACCCCAAAACACACTGCCTAGCATCACACTTTACGTATTTTGTCACAATTTTTTTTTTCAGCAAACTGTTATTGAGGAATGAACTTCGTGTATTTGAATATCTAAAAATTTTCCGAGACCCTAAAGCACCCCAATAATATTGGAACAAAAAGTTAAAGAAGAAAAGAAAGCAAAAAGACAAAACCAAAAAAAATTGAAGCAAAAAACAAAACAAAAAAGTAAAAGGAAGAAGTGAAAAAAAAAAACCAAAAAAAAAATTTGATAAATTCCCACCCAAGTGACAAGCCGATTATGACATTCAATCCGTTTTGTAAATTATAAAACTAGACATCTTATCTTCATGAGACGTGTTTGAGGGTCAAAATGGCTGAAATTATTATTTGGTTCAACCCATAGGTGAACTAAATACACGTATTAATAAATATATATGAAGTACTAAATGCCTACTGCATATGTAATACTAATACATGTAAATGTAAATAATAATTCATAAGTAAAGTTAGGAAAAAAGTATAAAAGTAAAGAAAATACAATTCAATTCCTATTTCCAATTCTACACTTATATAAAACGATTTGAAGGGTTCAACTACAATTCAAACATACATGGTTCATTTAAGCTCGACAAAATCATAGACACATCCAACTCACGGTTAAACAGCCAAGTTGAGTTCAATTGTTAAAACATCCCTAATGCCAATGACAAGACACATACACAGTTTAAGTTGAATATTTTCTGTTTAAAACTTTAAGCAATATTCTTAATATCTCTGTAAAAATGAGTCCTCAATACTGAGCCAAGGTTATCACAAGCATGAATTTTCAATGGAAATATTCTGACTTTCTCTTTTCAATTTTTCTTTTTTAAGATAGCCAAAAAGAAACCCCCAATCACAGATCAATGATCTAAAAACCCATATTGGGTCAAAATAAGTGTGTGCGAGAATTTAATGAATACACATATCCAGAAAAGGGGGAGAGTGTAGCTTATCTCACATACATAGAGCAGCTTTATTTCTACTACAAATAAAAAAAGAACACTCTTCTTGTTACTTCATCAATGAATTTAACATTATAACATTTGGCAAAATTATTGCCAATAATAATCTTTTCAGAAATGCAAAATGAAAGTTAAAACCAGCTAGTTGACAACATCAAGGACCAGCTTATGACTTGAGAACAGACCATCGGCGGCGATAATAGGCGGCTTGAAGAAGTGCCAATGAAAGTACAAATATCCATTTAAATCCCATCTGCATGGAGTAGAAGTGTCTTTAGAAATTAAGATATTAACCCGTTTGAATTTATTTATTTGTGTTTATTTACTGGTATAAGTACTTGTTTGACTGTTTGGGAGAGCTTATAGAAACATCTTATGACATATCCATAAACTATTTTCAAGTTCAGCAAGATAGCTTATGAAAACAATTTGACATTTTTAGTCTTTTATTAAAAAAATAGCTTGTAAATAAACACTTATATGATAAGCGTTTATCCCATAAGTCCTTGTTTAAGCTGCTTATCCAAACAGAGATGATACAAAAGTGATATTAGAGGAAACAAACCAGTTTTCGCTCTTCCATCTCAGGTTCTGCAGCCCATGTCAAAAAGGACACAACATCTTTCCCCATCTGCAACAACACAACAGGAAAAACAAAATAATTGCTTCATTTTCTTAAGTTCATAGATAATCAATTGTGATTACGGAAAGCAATCCTCAACAAACAAAATTACCTGAGCTTCTGTAGCAGGGGTACCATCCTCATATTCAACAGCGCCATCATTAAGCATCTTAGGCATCGCAATGGCGCCGCCAGGAAAATAAGGATTATAATGCAATCCTTCTCTTATCTACATTATGATTTAAACCAAAAATAACAGCTTAAGAACAGTATTGTTCTAAGAAAAACAACAATTTTGTTTTGGTTCCAAACCACCAATAAGGTGGTCTAGCAATTTCCTTAAGATAACTTCAGCAGAATAAACAGAGTTACTATAATAAATAAACAGTTTAGTTCTAAGAAAAGGTTTAGCGAAGAATCTACCACAACGCCAGCAGGAGGGTCACGATAACCGGTTAGAAGAGCAAACACATAGTTCTGACCATTGTGACGAGCCTGAAAATACAAAGGGTAAAGATATTTTTGAATGCATACAATAGAAAACCTAAAGAAGTATAACTAGCAGGCAACTAACATTACTTTGGTAATAAGACTTAGATCGGGAGGATAGGCTCCTCCATTAGCAAACCTAGCAGCTGATTCATTTGCATATGGTTGAGGAAAGCGGTCACTGAGTTTACCGGGGCGTGTAAACATCTCACCCTCATCATTAGGGCCATCTTCCACCTCAATCTCAGCAGCCATTGCCTTTACCTCTTCTTCTGTGTAAGCCACTCCAACCAAATCACGGTATGATACCAAAGACATAGAATGACAGGAAGCGCAGACTTGTGTATAAACTTGATGACCACGGCGAATCCTGCTCATAAAAAAATTAGTGAAATGTATGAATAACTCAATTAGTATTAATATTTATATAGCATTTAAATGAAATTAGGCACAATGTTATGAATCCTGGCCCAGAAAAAGCCCTAAAAGAAGAGGGGAAGATGCTTTTAATGCAAGATATTTTTTAGATAAAGCAATAACACTGTAAATATGGGTGCATGTATGTTGCTAAGTTGGCCAATGATATATTGTTAAAGTAGAAAAAGGGAAAACTTGGGTGAAACTCACGAAGCATGATCGTATGAACTGAGGATGCCCGCGTGAGGCCATGGATAGTTTGGAGAAGCAAGTCCATGCTCAGCTTCATCAGCAGATGCTGTTGTTGCAAAACCCAATAAACCAGTGACGCTAGCTCCAACTAACGCAAGGGCTCTTAGGGAACTGCTTCCAGTAGAGCCGGAGCCATTCTGGATAATATCATAGTAGAGATTAGAAAAAGAAATGATCAGGAATTTCTGAGAGGAAAATTGTTAAAAATCATAACATGAACAATTATGTATCTCCATCATAACAGCCTACCGAATGGTCTTACCTATATGTCAACCAAAAGCCTGTAATGAAAGATGGCTCCCATTAATCAGACTTGGAGACATGTCCTCAGTTTTAACTAAGAGGGATGAATTATAGCTAGCACATAGATAAATCCATACGGTTACCCTTAATGACAAGGAGATGGAGCACAGAGATATGCATTTCCATGGTATAAAATTTGTATATACTAATTATTCTGAAAAGTTTTATAGTATCAGTGAACCATTTGATGCCACCTGAATTGCTAAGAGATTTTGACATGTGAAAAAGCTTAACTACTACAAGATGATGCACATTCTTGGTTAGAGATAGGGCTAAAACTTCTACAGTAATATATAGATGAAACTTAAACTCTTAACATGTTGTCACGTTAGTAGATCACCGTTTTGAGTCATCTAATCAGCTTCTTGCAATTGCAAAGAAAGACAACCAAGATCCAACCCTTCCCTAGACCCTGCTATAATGGGATTATGGGAGCTTTGTAGCACCAAGTTTTCCTTTACTAGTATTGTATAAATAGTTGTTTTGTAGTGAGCCAACAGCAACTTAAAGTCAAAAGAATCCTTAAAGCATTAATAGCAACAGTAATATGAAATTGCATGGAATGTGAAATGCTCCCAGAAAAGCTACAAACATGTACACTGGTGAGAAACGGATAAAACAGGTGGATACAGCACATAATGCAAAGGGGAATTCAAAATTGTAGGAAAAATACAACAGTATTTTCAGAAAGTAAGTCATTCTTAGCACAATCTTGTCATCAATCTATGTGATGAAAGATTTGATAAAGTTCAAGACTAGCTGCTAACTGCCGAACACAAGAATTCTCTTTTAGAAGAACGATTGGAGGGAGGAAAGGAATGGCATAAGCAAAATTAGATCAAATCACATTAAAAATAAAGGTGTAAAAGTTTTTACAACAAGGCAAGATATTTGTACCGGCTATTCAATGAGGGGCGTGCAACAATAGCAGGCTTCAAGAATTTAAACACCAAAGAGCATACTTAAAATTATACAGTTTACATAGATTCCAAGAATTTTGGGTAAAGAAAGGATTAAAGACGATGAACATTAGCAAAGTAATTCATCAAGAAAATAAGGGCGAGAAGGAATAAGAATTTGGTTTATGCCAAGAAGGCTATATTCATATTGCATGATTCCATGTACAGATGGAAAAAGAAAAAAATGTGCCATATTCACTAATTGAATAAACTCACAACTCAAGAATGAAAGAGCATACAGTCGAGGGATCACTACATGTTAAACAAAGTTTTGAAGAAACGGAAAATATAAACACATTAAATGATCAAAGCCTCACCCTCCTTATCTATTTTTTGCAATGTGATAATTTATTATGGATGAACATCCTTTCACCTTATTTTTGTATGAGATAAACTCTTACCAAATTCATGAGTCAAGTTTATACAAGCTCCCTGAGTTTTCAGAGTCGTAGACTTTCATGTTAGATAACATTGAAAGCAAATAGGAGACTGCTCAAGCAGATGAGTTGACCGTGGATGTACAAGAATCACAGGAATTGAAACAAATTTAACTAACTAAAAGTCGGAGAGTGGCATTTATTGAGGACTTAAGGTGATAATGAAAGCTCACATAAGGTGGTTTGGTTGTGAGAAAAGCATACCAATAGAGGCTGAAATAAGAAGAGTGAATTGAATGAAACATAGTCTGCTAAAAATCAATAGAGGAAGACCCAAGAGTATAGGAAAAACCACTTAAAACTACTCTACTTTTCTCAAAATGAATTAATGACAACAAATGGTCTATGTAGTCGACCAACCCCGCCTAGTGGAATAAGGCTTGAACAATGTTAATGTTGCATATTGTTTTTTTGGCATTTTCAACAGTTTTCTACTTTTTTAATTTATCTTCTCTTGTCTATCATCAAATGCTTATAGACTTAAAAGATCAATAAGATTGTCAACGCCACGGCAATCATATTAGTATCAACTACAGATACATTTTATTTATGCATAATAATGCTACAAAGAAGTCTATATCTATGACTCTTATTTGGAGAAAACAGAAAATTATTTTACAAAATTAGCGGCAATGCTGTGATGATATAGCTTATTTTTTTCAGCAGCATTTAACATTAACCAAACACTACTAGAAATAAACTGGATTTGGAATACAATGTTGCTCAAACAAGCAATATAAAAAAGGTGAATAAACAGCTGTAACATCTTCGAGAAAAGCCAATACTAGCTTTCCCTCAAATCTGTATAACAGAAAATCACTTTTCTTTTCCCAACCCAAAACTTCAAGTCCAAAGTCTCCATCTAAAGTTCCAAACTGAAAGGATAAGAAACATATATACTCCCAAAACTATAAAGAAACTTACCAGAGAATGAGATTGGAGTTTCCTCCTTAATAACTGTTGGATAACACCTCCAGCCATCTCAGTTCGCACTGTATTGTTCATATAAAAAAGAATACAGATTAGTAAACAAATACATCTTACCCAGAATGACAGATGAACTCTAAAAGGAAAGTTTCCAAGAGAAATGTACTTAATTTTAAACTTCATCAAGGTGACTGGTATTTGGTGAGATGATCCATCACCAAAAATCACTTAAACATTCAATATATAGGCGTATAGTCTAATTCATAACAGTGTGACAAGAATGAGGAAGAAATAGACAACACAAAAATATAGATATGCACACAAAGACAGGTAATGCATGTGACATAAGCTTATGGCTTGATTGACGCATTACGAAAACTGAACAAAATTCATTCATATGTTTTCTGTACAGGGCTACCACCAAACAAAAGCCTGAGACAATGGGAAAACACATTATGATATTATATGAAAATTGCAGATAGTAGAGGTCTCAAACGCCTTGATAATGTTGAGCGATCGCAGACCTCAATATAAAACCTTATCTCAGAGTACCCTAACACTTTAGGGGAGGAATTCAATCAGTCCATAGAACAATAGATATCATTTAAAGCCTAACAATAACATCTTTCATTCAAGAGCTTTAGCTCCTCAAGCACAGAAACTGCAAAGAATGCATCAAACCAATACTTCCTTACATGATTCTGGATATCAACTACATAATTTAAATCAGCACGTGTCCTAAATCCAGAATCCAGCCACCAAATTAAGCACTCACTATTAAAGTAGCTATCAAATTATCATCTAAACCACATTGAAATTCCACTAAGGTCTAATCTAAATTCCAAAACAATGAATGAACAAACAAAAATCTAAGGTTGACATGAGGGAAATTGCACAGTTCATAAACTAACTTTGAAAATATACTCACTCACTCAGAAGCTAATCAATAAAAACCATCACCACTAACACGCTTAAATATTTGAAGGTAATAATCATTATAGATAATAAAGATAGCGACAATTCAGAAATATGAGAAATGAAAAATTAAGGGAAAATAAAAGTGGCAAACACCTGAAATTGAAAAGCACAAATAGATTCAGAAATATGAGAAATGAAAAACCCAGAATTCAAAAGTGAAATATAGATCCGAGATACAGTAATAGATGGGCTTTTAAAACAAACAAAAATAGAAAATGGAAAAAGGGGACTCACCGATAAAGAAGCGCGATTGGGAACTGAGGATCGAAGGAAGAATAGGGAGAAGCAGCAGAGAGAGAGAGAGAGAGAGAGAGAGAGAGAGAGAGAAGCTGCTGATTGAAGAAGAGTCAAGAGCGAGCTGCGTTGAACCCAAATGCTTTTACGCTTCTAACATTGTAGCCACGAGAATTTCCTAACGGGCTGTTGGGCTTTATTGACGGGTTTTATGATAGGCCCATGCTTCTTACACACTCCCCTTACTCAACACTCACCCCTCGACCAAAAAAACACCCACCACCCCCAAGATTTCAAAAATACCCTTAATTTTTCAAAATACCCAAGATCTCAAACACATCCACACACCCCTTTCCCCACACTCACCACAACCGAACCCCTCTCACACCACCCTCTCCCATTCTCCTCACCCAAATCCAAACACCACTTCAACTCCGCCCACCACCTGCGGCCCATCACTTCAAATCCGCCACCACTTCATCTTTGTCTTCATCGTATGTAAGTTCCTCTTCACCCTCGGATTCGTTACTTTTTTTTAGAATCTTACAGTGCTATGTCATAGTACTTATGTTTAGGTTGTTCGTTTTAGTAGACTTTTTTATGTTTTACCAAACAAATTTGGCGTTGTAGGCTTTTTTATATATTGATATCGTTTTGTTTATTGAAGCAAACCTTGTGACAACACTAGTATTACTCTGATATGTCTGTCACAGGTGCCAAATTGTGAAGAAAATTGCGCTCAGTTTACCGCTTTATCGTATTGTCCTTTTTTACATTTGTGTGCAACTGTTTTATTGCTTATTATCGTTATTTTGAATTCAGCACATTTTGCTTTATGTCATTATACTATTGGTGAGTCACCAATGATCTAGTAGCTTCCTAGAATCTAGGGTAGAATATTCCTTTAGGTATTGCAATGAGTGGCTGATCATTGTAGCCTACATTTGCACTATATAAGTCCTTTACTTCATTCAATGAAAGCAGACTATTTCAATCATCAAAACAATCTATCTTCCTCTCTATAATTCTCTACATTGTTCCTGTAATCATTTCCAACGAACCTCATTCTAGTTCATTGAGGTTCCTGCTTTGATTAGTGAGTGCTAACGGTGAAGAACCCTAGCATTTACACTGTCACAAATGGTATCAGCAATCACCCTTTCCTTGGTTACAATGTCTACTCCACCACCTAATCCTCATCCACTCCTAGCTAAGATTGAACGTCGTATTCGTGAACAAAATGAAATTGTCAACACACGCGACGATCACATCAATGAGCGCATTGACACTAGCATGGATGAAATCGAACTTTGTTGCGCATACGATACCGATATACGCACATCGGGTCCAAATAACCAAAGAACTTCTAGCTACTCGTATTTCTAAGGTCGAGTTCCTCGCTTTGATGGAACTAATGTTGAGATTGGCTCTACAAATGTGAGCAATTCTTTGCTCTTGATCCTACACCGTAAGCCAATAGAGTACGCCTAGCTTCAATCCACCTCATGGCCTTGCTTTCCAATGGCATTACATAAGGCAAAAGTTTGACATGTATCCTACAAGGAACCAAGACGTGGTTGATGTTTCTACACGCTTTGAGATGCATATGAAGATCGCTTTGTCCAATCTTCTCAAAGTGAAGCACTCAAGAGGTATGATGAACATGTCAATGAGTTGTGAGCTAGCCTTAACTTAGGTAAATCTTATTAATGAGCACTCTTTGAGTATTTTTCTTGCTGGTCTTGAACACACCACACAAATGCATGTTCGCATGTTTAATCCCACATCTATGGCCCAAGCTATTAACCTGGCTAGACTTTATGAAGCTACCAAAAAGCCTAAACCGTCACTTAAACCCCCACCTAGCTATAACAAACCATTCCAGTCCCAAAAATCTTCTTCATCTACCTCAAACACTACCCAACAGACCAACACACAAAAACCAGTCTTTAACAGCTCTGCTAGAACCTATTCTGCAGCAGAAATGGCAGAGAGGAGAGCTAAGGGACTTTGTATGTTCTGTGATGAAATTTCCACCCCAGGCCATCACCTCAAACATAAGAGAACTCAATTAATGGTTATGGAACTAAATGAGGATGAGGAACCAAAAGAAACTACACCTGAACCAGAAATCACACCCTCACCAGATAGCCCTCCCACACCAGATACACATCTTCTCTCCTTACAGGCCCTCACTGGCATCTCTAATTTCCACACTATGCGTGTTACAGCCCTCCACAACAACAAACTCATCCATATATTACTTGATAAAGGGTAGTACTCACAACTTTCTAGACCTAGATATTGCTAGAAAACTAGGTCAGTGAACTTGAAATAGTTAACCCTATGTCCATTCATCGTGTCGTGTCAGGTCAGAAACTTCAAGCTATATACATGTGTAAGAACTTCACTTGATAATGCACCAAACACAATTTTGGCCGTGTATATGTGCTTCCTTTAGGTTGTCATGACCTTATCCTCGTATTCAATGGTTAAAATCTCTAGGTCCTATCTTGTGGATTTTGAGAAACTCCATATGGAATTCACCTCACAAGGTAAGAAATTTCTCTTGAGAGGTGCAAGAATACCTGATAGTCGATCATCAATAACAAATCTTTTGCCAAGATTGTTCAACAAGGAGCCGAGCTATGCTTCATGAGTGTTTCTCCTCAAAACACCGAATTCTTTTTACTCTACTTGTCGGCTTATCAAGCAACCGATAGTACTTCTCCTAACATTCTTGCTCCTATTAATCAATTATTGTTAGAATACAAAGTTGACATTTTTCAGAACTCGACTCATTACCTCCTCTAAGACAAGGCTTTTATCACAAGATTCCTCTTAAGGAGGAACTCACCTTTCTCTCGTGCCTTACAGTGCTTTCTCAGAGTGCGTATGATGCGATGGACAAATTGGTTAACAAGTTACTAGACCAAGGGGTGATTCAACACAAGATAAGCCCATATGCTTCTCCAACAGCTTGTGAAGAAGAAACATGGCTCTTGGCCCCTATGTGTGGACTATAGGAGGCTAAATTAGAGTACAATCAAGGATTGCTTCCCTACCCCTCATCAAGATCTTATGGATGAGTTAGAGGCTCTACTATGTTTTCCAAGCTTGATCTCAAGTCCGGATACCACCAAGTCGATGTCACCAGTGAGGAACACAAAACAACTTTTAAAACTCATAGTGACCACTTTGAATACTTAGTAATGCCTTTTGGGCTTACTAATTCACCTGCCACCTTTCAAGCTCTTATGAATCACATTTTTAAACATTTTCTTAGAAAATCCATTATAGTTTTCTTTGATGACATTTTGGTTTATAGTCCCTCCTTAGAAGCTCATGTGATTCACTTGAACCTCACTTTCCAAACACTTAGATAAAACAGTTTGTCTCTTAATTTCCCTAAGTGTTGTTTTGCTTCTAGTAGAGTTGAATATCTAGGACACTTTATTACTGCTCAAGGTGTGTCTACTGATCCTAGCAAGATTGATGCTATTGTTTCTTGGCTTACACCTCAAAACATTAAACAACTTAGAGGTTTTCTAGGATTGGATGGGTATTACAGAAGGTTCATCAAAGATTTTGGTAAAATAGCTAGACCATTAACCAATATCTTGAAAAAAGATGCTTTTATTTGTCTCACAGTAAGTTTCATGATGCTTTTCTAACTTTGAAAATAGCTCTTACTTGTTCTCCAAAGATTAGCTTTGCCAAATTTTTCCAAGAAATTTCTAGTAGAAACCGATGCCTCGTGCTCTGCATAGGGTCTGTTCTAATGCAAGATAATCACCCCATTCCTTACATTAGCAAAGCCTTAGTCCCTAAACAACAAGCTTTATCTGTTTATGAAAGGGAATCTTGGCAATACAAAGAAGGTTCCACCAATCTTGCTACAGATGCACTATCCAGGAATTTTGGTGCTGAGTTAATGCATTTATACATCAACTCTGTCTCTAATGGTTTATTTAAGTCTATCATAGCCTACTGGGCAATCTGATCCTACGTTGCAAAAGATTATTTCTGACTTGCAGGCTTCAATTACCTCTCATCCTAAGTTTTCTTGGCATAATAATGAACTTAGGAGACTTGGCAAGCTAGTTGTGGGCAATGATCCTACTAGGAAACTCTCTATATTAAAATGGCTTCATGACTCACCCTTAGGAGGGCACTCTGAAGAGATGCTACAGCTGCTAGGATCTGTTCTCTCTTTTATTGGAAAGGTCTTCTTAATGAAGTTGCACAATATGTGAAACATTGTGTTACTTGCCAACAATGCAAGGCTGATTATGCTACATTGCCAAGCCTGATTCAACTTCTTCCTATTCCTCAAAAGATTTGGGAAGATATTTCTATGGATTTCATCGAGGGATTACCTATTTCAGATGGAAAACAAGTTGTTTGGGTTGTTGTAGATCGACAAGCAAGTATGCACACTTTGTGCCACTAGCTCACCCTTATATATACCGCATCATCACATAAAGATGTAACACTCTCTCGCTAGTGGTGAAGTGTTGCAATTGCTAAGTTTCACTTGAAGAGGCTCAAAATCGAATGGTGCATCAAGCAAATAGTCACAGATCTGATAGGAACTTCTCTATTGGTGATTTTGTTTACCTTAAACTACATCCCTATCAACAACAATCTCTCAAGCCTCATATCATGCACAAGCTACTACCTAAGTTCTATGGCCCCTTCAAAGTCATTGATTGCATTGGTAAATCTGCTTACCAATTGGAACTACCTCCTAAAACTAAAATTCATAATGTTTTCCATGTGTCTCAAAGATAAATTGTGCCCAAATCCCTCCAATGCTGTTGTTTTCAACTTACCTCCTACTGAGACAATTGTTGCTGACTCTGCACAATATCTTGAAGCTATCATAGATAGGAAAATGGTAAAGAGAGGATCAATTGCTGCCACCAAAGTCTTGGTGAAGTGGAAAGATTTGCCTGCATCACAAGCCACTTGGGAAGTCTATTTGGATCTTCTCAAAAAGTATCCAAACTTTAACCCTTGAGGTCAAGGGTCTTGCTAAAGAAGGGGGTATTGTGACATCACTAGTATTACTCTGATATGTCTGTCACAGGCGCCAAATTGTGAAGAAAATTGTGCTCTGCTTTATCGTACTGTCCTTTTTTTACATTTGTCTGCTACTATTTTATTGCTTATTACCGTTATTTTGAATTCAGCACATTTTGCTTTATGTCATTGTACTATTGGTGAGTCACCAATGATCTAGTAGCTTCCTAGAATCTAGGGTAGCATATTCCTTTAGGTATTGCAATGAGTGGTTGATCATTGTAGCCTCCATTTGCACTATATAAGTCCTTTACTTCATTCAATGAAAGCAGACTATTTCAATCATAAAACAATCTATCTTCCTCTCTATGATTCTCTACATTGTTCCTTTAATCATTTCCAACGAACATCATTCTAGTTCATTGAGGTTTCTGGTTTGATTAGTGAGTGCTAACGATGAAGAACCCTAGCATTTACACTGTCACAAACCTTCGTTCCTAATTGTTTTTGTGAAACTAAGTGAAATGTGATAACCTTGTTTTGGAATGATTTTAAGCCGCTGAAAAATCAAGTGATATCTCGCTGGAACATTAATGCTGGGTTCACCTGCTAAAAACCGAACCAATTCCTGTAGTAAACAATAAACCAAAGCAAAATAAATTTGGGGTGTGCATCACAAATTCAAGTACTCAATAGTTATCAACCGAACTGTTCGGTGGTAATCTATCAACCGCCATTAAAGCTAAAAAAATAAAAACACCGCATTTCATTAAGGTTAGTTTGTCATTTCGCAGTAGTCGGGTAGTGGTAAAGTGAGAGTAGGGGGTGTAAGAATCATGGGCCTTAAGATATTCCTATGGCCCATACTTTTCGACACTCCCTACTCACCACACACCCCATAACCTCCAAAATCCGAAAACTACCTTCAAACCACTTCATCCCCGGCTCTCCATCACTAACCCCTTTGAAAGAGATAATAGAACTGAATATTGATGATTTCAATGATTAGTTCATACAGTTACAGAGAGAGATTATATACAAGTTTCTCAAGCTAAAATTGTTATACAAAAACCCTAACTAATCCTCTAACTGCATCAACATTCTACAAACTGAATTACAAAGGGAAAAGGGAAAGTTTATCCACCGTGGCATGATTGATGAGTCAGCATGGTGATGTTAGCTTTGACTTGTTGACCTTTGCTATCACCTTTGACTTGTGTTGACTCTTTGATATTATTCCCTATTATTCACCCCCTCTTCCTCACACTCTTCCAACCGAACCCTAATCTCTCTCTCTCTCACTCTCCAACACCAAACCCTATTCTCTCTCACCCTCTCTCGCGTCTCTCACTCCATCTTCCTTTTTGCATTATCAGGTACATCTCTCTCTCTCAATCTCATTTCGTCTCTCTATTCCATAAACTGCATTTTATGTATTTTTTCTACCACCGCATTTGGTTCGGTGCACGCGTGCCGAACCGTTTCAAAATAATAAGGTACGGTGTGCACAAGTACATGCTTCTTTCAATTTGCACCATCCAATTATTCCCACACAAAATCAACGGTAAGCATGTACTTGTGCACAATACACAAGAAACATAAATTTGTGCAAATTAAAAGGCACCAAATGATGGTCCATGGAAGGTTTATAATAAGGGGAGGATCTAAAGGCTACAAAAGAGAGTTTTGAAGCTGCAAATTCGAAAAAGCAGGGGAGGACCCCCAATACATGCCAAAAAAACTTTCTCTTTCAAGTCAATCTAAATTAGTATTACTATATATTGTGGTCCACAAATCAATCTGAGATATATTCAGTTCTGCAGGGAAAAAAAGTATTTAATGAGTTAGTTAAGGAATTAAATAAGGTACTATTCTCAACTTTCTAAGAGATGGTTGTTGAAGATCATACAAATAAATCTCTTCACTAGCATAAAATATGGACTGTTGATTTAATAGTTGGCATTCAATTTTGGGCGTCCATTCTCACCTACTGGATATTTCAGTTCAAACATAAAGGGTTGCTTTAGTTCATTATAGTTTTTGAGTTTTATTCTTTCATTGTTTCTGCTAAGCTTCTTAGTCATTAATAAGCAATTTTGTGATAAAAAATGTTTGACAGAGAAAGAAAATAGATAAACTTGGTGATGTTGTAAAAAAGTTAGTCAAAATAGAGTAATAGAGTATTGTATATTGCATTAATCGAATTTTGTTACTTTTGTAGGAAAATGATGAAGGAGATCAAGGTCTTGATGGCTTGGATGATGAAGAGTTTGAAGACATGTGTTGAAGACTGAAGTTTTATTTTGGAGTGTTTTAATTTTTTGTATTTTTGCCGTGTGTTTTTGGACGATGGCTTGTTACTTTTGCTGTGTTTTTTTGTAGTAACAAATTTTCGTTTAAGATACATGAATTGTTACTTTTGTTGTGTCCTTGAAGTAGCAATATAAGGATCAATATGTCTTTTAAATTGTTTCATTTTAGTAACAAATTGTTTTGATTAAGAATGAGATGCGAATAGGGTAGTTATTTGCGGTTGTCCGTAATAGCAACGGTTTTATAGCGTTGTTGTTAAGATGGATTATTAAAATAAAAAGGGAACGGTTTTTTGTGTTGTAGCGACGGTTTTAGAGTGTTGCCATTAAAGGAATATAGATTGAGATAAAATGTGAAATGGATTCATTGATCAACTGAAGGCAAATACATTATCTTATATACAAGCCTTGATCTGTAACTGAATTGTAACAGATTCACAAACGGTTGCAACTGAAACCTAGCTAGAAGCTTCCAAGAGAGAAGAGCTTCGAAAGGGAAAGTGACGAGTGAGATGAGTGAGGTAGAGCAACCGAGGTAGTGTAACCGAGGTGAGTGAGGTGAAGTGAGGTAGTGTAACCGAGGTAGTGTAACCGAGGTGGAGTGTAACTGAGGTAGTGTAACCGAGGTGGGTGAGACTATTTACTATAGCTAGGTAATTTTACCATTCCTTCTATTACTCCCCCTTCAAGCTGGAAGTTCTGTGGCCGAACCACTTTCACCAGTGCTTAAGGTCATGGAATGAAGTCAGGGTAAGGGCTTGGTGAGAGCATCAGCAATTTGTGCAGTAGCAGGAACATGCTTGATAGTAAGAGCGCCTGCAATGACTTTTTCCCTGACAAAATGTATGTCCAGCTCCAAATGCTTTGTTTTAGAGTGCGTATCAGGTCAGTGTGCAATTAAAACCGCACTTAGATTATCACATAACAGAGTTGGAGAGTGAAACTTGATGTTTAACTCCTGCAGTGATTGCACCCAGAGAATTTCTCAGCGGGCATTTGCCAAGCCACGATATTCAAACTCCGCACTCGAGCGAGCTACCAATGTCCGCTTCTTTGAACTCCAAGAAATGAGATTAGACCAAGATAGAGGCAAGACTGGATGTAGACCTTCTGGCCATCGATCACTAGCTTAGTCAGAGTCACTGTACACACACAGAGAAACAGACCAAGATTTGAGATGCTTGCGTAAGCAAGCCATGGTGAGCAAGTGTTGCTTAGATACCGAAGGATACGCTTAATGCCTTTAAAATGTGACACTAAGGGTGCGAGATAGGAACCGACACACCTTGTTTATCGAGTAAGAAATTTCGGGTCTCATAAAGTCGATATTGTAAGGCTCCAACTAGTGACCTATACTGGTGAGGATCAGGAAGCTTGTCTGTGCCAGTTTTGCTTAGTTTTGCAATAGATGCCGTGGGTGTGCTGATACCACTGCAGCTAGTCATAGATGCCCTATGCAAGAGGTCATGAATATACTTTGTTTGAGTGAGAATGATCGAACCATCAAGGGTTGGTATTTGAGTTCAATACCCGTAAAATACTCGGTTTTCCCAATTTCTTTAGAGCAAAGTTTCGTGTGAAGCTTGTCAATAAGATCCTCGAATGAGCTTAGGAGCGTAACCCAAGTGATCAAGATGTCGCCAACATACACAAGTGCAAAGAGGTGAACCCCGAGATGAGTGAAGAAATAGGGAGGGATCACATTTGCTGGGCAGGAATCCAAAATGCAGTAGTAAGTTCCTGAGTCGTTCATGCCAAGCCCTTGGGGCTTGCTTGAGCCCATACAATGACTTGTGGAGAAGACATACTTGGTCCTTATTTTTGGCCGGTAAATCCAGAGGTCGCCGATATAAATTTCTCTCAAGTTGCCCATTTAAGAAGGCATTGTTGATGTCAATCATGGATGTCCCAAATGTTGGTGACAAATGCAGAGAGAAGCGTAACCTCGATAGTAGCAGGTTTGATCACTGGTGAGAATGTCTCACCAAAGTCCTTGCCAGGTAATTGGTGGTAGCCTTTGGCTACGAGTCTTGCCTTGTACTTATTGACCGAGCCATTTGGTTTTTCTTTTACCCTGAACACCCACTTGCACCCTATTGCTTTTCTGTTGGGTGGGAGTGTTGTGAGACTTCAAGTGTGATTGTCAACAAGAGCTTGATATTCTGTCTGCATTGCAGCTTTCCACTGTGGGGATGCCAGAGCCTGCTTGACAGAGGTTGGCTCACATTGAGTGAGAAGTACTTTGGGTTTTAGAGATCCAGTATCAGACCTGGTGACCATGTGGTGGGTTTTGGCACTAGGTGGAGGAGTATTTGGGAGAGGGGCAGGGACTGGTGAGGCATTTGGTGGAGTGTTGGGAACTTCATGATGTGCTGGTGACTCAATTTGTGGTGTGTTTGGGTTGTTTTGAAGTAGTTCAATGGAGAGAGTGTCTGATGATCGAGGAGGAGGATATTTGGGGACCGCAAGGAGGTATCTCAGAGGTGAAGGGTCGCAGCAGGGCACGTGAAGGTTGGTATTTGCAGAGTGGATTTAGCCGGTGAGCCGGCTCGGGAGGTGGTGGCAATGGGGAAGAGGGTGGGATACTTTAAACTCGCCATTGAAAGTGACATCTTTGGTGATAATGATTTTACCATCCAAAGTGAGGCACTTGAAGCCTTTGTGGTTGGAAGATAGGCCAAGGTCGACACACATGGCACTCCTCGGGTGAAATTTGTGTTTGTTGTAAGGCCTTAAGTGAGGGAAGCAGCACAACCAAAGGTTTTAAGTAAGTTGATGTGAGGATCTTTGTTGTATAAGGCATGGTAAGGAGAGAGTGAAAGGTGGGAAGTCATGAGGTTGGAATACTGGCTTTATGACATGAATGGCAAATTATAAAGGCATGGTCCCAATATTTTAAAGGCAAGGAGGCACGGGTTAGAAGAGTGAGACCCATCTCGCTTAGGTGCCTGTGTTTTCTTTCTACTGACTCGTTTTGGTGAGAAGTTGATAACTCATATTTATATGAGTTATTTATACTCACTCACGAATAAATCATGCAAGTTCTCAAGCAATACAAGGTTTAATTAATTAGTTTTATAATGATTTCTCGAGTTTTAAGTGAATAAGAGCTTAAATAGATAAATCTCAGCATTTAGGCACCAAGTGGTGCCTCGAGAGCGCTTTTGATGCTTTTTGTGCTTGTGCAGAAATTCAAGGTCGAACGTTACCACGCCCTCACCACGCCTACCAAAGTGCAGCAGAGCAAGGGTGAAAGATCTTAATTTTGGCGCGCTAAGCAATGATAGTCAAAGATATAAAAGTCGTAAGATCTTCTATTCCCCATGAGTAGCAAAACACCGTAGCGCTTGAACAAAGGTCGTGAGAAGATAGGAAAGCAGCTTGGTAGGTGAGTAAGTGACATCAAAGACGCTGTAGTTAGCAAGGTGGCTATTTAATGAAGGCTCAACTCTCTCAAGGAACACCAACCACGATCACGATCATCATCTCTTCCATACATCTTCGTAAACACTTCATCTTCATTACCCCACCATCCCCATTAAACTCGTAATTAGTTTTGTAAAGAAGATCCGGAAATGCACTTCAGATTTTACTGGTCCGAACTTAGTTTTATTTTCTCGCTTTGTTGTAAAGCTCAGACGTTGTAACGCCTATACAAATGCATATGTCAAGAGCTACTTAGTTGCATCTTGTGCACTTAGTTTCTTTTCTCAGAATGTATGGTATTTGGATTCTAAATCCACTTCATTCTCAGAAAGATGCTCAACATGAGCTAAGCACGCTGTAGTTGAGTTGTTGTTTTGCTTATAATGAATTTCTAGTCAAATGTTATAAAGTATTGGCGTGCATGTTTTAAATCTTTGTGTGAAAATATTTCCAAACTTGTTTTGAGGTCAGCCTCTTAAAATAGGTAGATTCATAGGTACAGCATATGGTCTATGAAAAGAAATCAAAGATTTATATGAACGAACGGTGCACTAAAGACATTTAGGCATTTTTTATCTAAGTCTAGACATAGAATGTATAAATAGTTCATAGAACATTGCCGTGGTGCTTAAAATACAGGAGTGGGCCTATTTAGAACCTAGACATAGGACCTCTTATACTTGAAACTCGACGCTTTGTCTTCGAAAAGCATAGCTCTTTTCGCAACAAATGCTCAAACGTGGCCACGCCTATACAATATAGCATTTGTACGTTATAACGCAGACGCTTGTAACGCCCGACTAGAAAGGATTTATTTTGCATACAACAAACTCACCTCACCTCTCATCCATACTCACAACCAACATTTGTTTACTTGCTTTAATCATATCTTTAGCTTTAAAAGCAACTCTTATTGCCGATTTGTTACTTGATTTTCTTGTGCTTTGATCTTGAACTTTGAAAAGCAAACCAATCCTCGTGGGAACGATCTCTTACTTAAATCCACTTTATTACTTGTACGATGTGTATACTTGCACTATAATTGCGAAAAATCATACTATTACACAAACGCAACAAGTTTTTGGCGCCGTTGCCGGGGATTGTAGTAATTTTCATTGTTCAAAGTATTAAAACACAAGATTGAAGGAATTTTACTGTGTTGTTTGCTGTTTCTATGTTTGAACAGTAGACGCATAAACAGATGCTTAGTTCCAACTCAAGCTCTAGTTCAATCAACTCCAAGGAGTGAATCAACTCGAGTTTGATCCGTAACTTGAAAGAACTTTCGCATAACTAAGGAGACAACAAAGGTTAAGCAAGGAGGCAACAACAACAAGAACAACACCCAACCATGTCCAACATAACACCGGGTTCTAGAGGTGGACATACACCAAGAGGAGTCGAGGACAAGGTCGTGGACCACAAACTCATACAGAGACAATAGTTGTTGATGATGAACACTACCAAAGGCAAGAACTCATCAATGCAGACCACAAGATATGGTCAATGACAGGGATAGCCCTATGCGTGATTATGCCGCGGCTCAATCCTCGCCATTTACAAACAGCATTGCAAGACCAACCCTTCATACTCGGTCACTTTGAGTTCAAGCTCATGATGTTCCAAATGCCGCAAACCGCAGCCAATTTGGAGGTTTCCCTCAAGAAGATCCATATTCTCACCGAGGCAATTTCTCGATGTGTGCAAAGAACTTTATCATCCCCGAGTCTCGAGAGATGCATTTAGATTGAAACTCTTCCCATACTCACTCAAGGATAAGGCTAAAAATTGGCTGAATTCCTTGGAGCCAAATTCAATTCATACTGGGATGAGCTAGCAGAGAAGTTTCGCCAAATATTTCCTCCCAACAAAAATGCTAAGCTAAGAAATGATATCACTTCCTTCAAACAAAGGGAAAGTGGAATCATTATTTGAAGCTCAGGAGAGGTGGAAGGAATTACTAAGAATGTGCCCTCACCATGGCATTCCCGTGGTGATCCAAATGGAGACGCTTTATATCGGCCTAGATCAACCTACAAGGTTGATACTTGATGCTTCATCGTGTGGTGTCATTCTAAACATGTCCTTTCTCGAGGCATGCAAGCTCATTGATGACATAGCCACCCATAACTCTCATTGGCCATCGATAGATTTACTCCTCGAAAGAAGGCAGTGTGTGCATGAGATAAGTGAAGTAATCGCTTTTTCTCGCTCAAGTGGCTACCCCGACCAACATGATCAAAACTTTGAGTACTTCAAACGTGGCCACGTTCGGTAGCAGCATCACAGCAAAGAGCTTGAACCTACCCACCGTGGAGTGGAGTAGTGTGTTTATTGTGAAGAAGGGCATGTGTATGAGGAGTGTCCCTACAACCTCAACTGTAAACTTTGTCTCTCGTAACAAAGGAAATGGTCCCTACTCCAACTCCTACAATTCAAATTGAGAAATCATCCAAATTTCAATGAGAAACAACAATGCACTAAATACCAAAGAACAATGCTCCCGCAATACCTCCAGTGATTTCCTCCTCAACAACAACAGAGGCAAGACGCGCGCAATAACAACAATAGTAGCTTGAAGCCATGATGAAGAACTTCATAAGTGATTGCAAGACAACCCTTCAAACTCATGAGTCTTCAATCAAAACTCGAAAATCAAATTGACAGATAGCTTTCAAATTTCTTCACTCAAAGCGCGTAATGGATCTCTTCCTTCTACAACAGTAAACACCATCATCATCAACCCCTAATGGTAATAATGGGGTAAATGGTCGTAAATGCAATTTCTTTAAGAAGTGGTACCAATATCCCGAACCAACTATGCATGTGGAAGAAGAATTACAGAGAAGCAAAAAGAAGTACCGTAGAAAGAGAAAAAGAAAGTGGAAAGCAAGCAAGCACAAGTGGTGTGAAGGATACCCGCACGCTACAACGCCTAATTTTGAACCAGAATCAAGATCGCACTCTAGGCTTGTACCGAGTATCCTCCTCCGCCATACCCTCAAAGATTGAAGAAGGCCCATGAAGATAAGCAGCTCAAAGAAGTTCATGGAAATGTTAAAGCAAGCACACATCAACCTTCCTTTGGTCAAGCTTTACAAACAGATGCCAAATTATGCCAAGTTCTTGAAAGACATCATCACCAAAAGGAGAAGGCTGTGGAGTTTGAAATCGTTGCTTTAACCAAGAATGTAGTTTAATTATGCGTAATAAACTTCCTAGAAAACTCAAGGATCCCGGCACTTTACTATACCATGCTCCATTGAGATTTTTACATCGGCAAAGCGCATGTGACTCGGGGAGCAAGTATCAACTTGATGCCCAAGTCCATTTATGACAAACTTGGTATAGAACCGCCAGCCTACCTCTTTTGCTTAACTTTAGCCGATAAAAGTAGAGTTTATCCCGAGGCATACTAGAAGATGTTTTGATTAAGGTTGACAAGTTTGTGTTTCAAAGTGGATTTTGTTATTTTAGATTTTGATGCGTATAAAGAAGTTCCCATCATTCTGGGAGACCCTTCTTAGCTACTGGAAGGACAATCATTGATGTGCGTAAAGGAGAATTAATCATGAGAGTCAATGACCAAGAAGTCAAGTTCAACGCCCTCAATGCACTCAAATATCCGCATCCAAACACGTAGGAATGTTCAGATGTGGTTGCCATTGATCATATGGTTCAAACAATTCAACAAGGATAATGATCATTTGGAGAAAATTTTGGGCGACAATAAAATACAAGAATTATTAGCGTAATAGTTGTTCCTCTAGACGTCAGAACGCTCGCTGCGACGTGGCCACGCCCGAACCCCCCGCACCAAAGACATGGACAAAGAGGTATGAATCTTTGGCAAGAGGAGTCAAATCAAGAAGAATGTGCCCTCCATTAAAGAGCCACCTACTTTGGAATTAAAGGTGTTACCCGATCATTTAAAGTATGTCTTCTTAGGGGAAAATGATTCCTCGCCTCGTGATCATTTCTTCCAAGCTCACCCAAGAGCAGAAAATGATCTCATTAATACCTCAAGAGACATAAAAGGCAATTGGTTGGCAAATGGCGTACATCAAAGGTATCACCCCACAATCAGATGCATAGAATTGTCCTCGAGAGAGAATGCCAAGAATAGCATCAAGGACAGAGGAGATCGAACCCCATAATGAAGGAGGTGGTAAAGAAAGAAATCATCAAGTGGTTGGATGCAGAATCATTTACCCTATTAAGGATGTACCCTGGGTGAGTCCAGCCTCAAGGTGTACCCAAAAAGGAGGAGTTACTGTGGTAAAAATAAATGAGAAAATGAGCTAATTCCAACAAGGACAAGAATAGTTGGAGGATATGCATGGATTACGTAGTTAAACAAAGCAACTAAGAAGGATCATTTCCTCTTCCATTCATTGATCAAATGCTAGATGTGCTCGCAGCAAAGATTTCTACCGCTTCTCGATGGTTATTCAAAGCTACAACCTGATAGCTATAGCACCAAGATCAAGAAAAGACAACATTCACTTGTCCCTATGGTACCTTTGCTTTCGTAAGGATGCCATTTGGATCGTGGTAATGCTCCCGCAACATTTCAAAGGTGCATGATGGCCTTATTTTCTCGATTTTATTGAGAATTCCATGGAGGTTTTTATGGACGATTTCTCCTATGGAGATTCGCATAAAGGATGCCCGATAATTTGGAAGGAGTTCTCGATAAGGTGTGAAGAAACCAATCTAGTACTCAATTGGGAAAATGCCATTTCATGGTACAAGAAGGAATAGTGTCAGCACGTAATATCAAAGAAAGTGGTTGTAGGTGGACAGAGCAAAGATTGATGTTATTGACAAGCTACCTCCACCCACAACTATCAAAGGAGTCAAGTTTCTTAGACATGCAGTGGTTTTACAGAAGATTCATCAAGGATTTCTCAAAGATTTCAAAACCCTTGTGTCTCGTTGTTGCAAACGTGACCACGCTCTTCAATTTTGATGAGCAATGTCATGAAGCTTTCAACAAATCAAGACCGCTTTGGTGATCGCTCCAAAGAATAGTCACCCGCATTGGTCCAAGCCATTTGAGTTGATGTGTGATGCAAGTGATTATGCCGTAAATGATTGGGGCAAAGGTATGGAAAAATTTTCATTCTATTTATTATGCCAAGAAACCTTAGATGATGCCCAATTGAATTATACTCGTGGATCAAAAAGAACTCTTGGTCGTTGTGTTTGCATTTGATAAGTTTAGATCATACTTAGTGGGTGCAAAAGTTATTGTTTTCACCGATCATTCACCATTAAGTACTTAATTTCTAAAAAGATGCAAAGCCAAGACTTATTAGACGGGTTCTCCTCCTCCAAGAATTTGACTTGGAAATTCGTGACAAAAAGGGGGTGGAGAACTGTGCCGATCATCTTTCTAGGCTTGAGAATGTTGATGCAGTACAGTGAAAAGGATATACAAGAAAAATTTCCGATGAGAGACTATTGTTAGTAGCCTCGTGAGTCAAGACGTGGCCACGCCTATGACACTTTCACAAACGCCATAACGCCCCGATACTATCGCACTATGGTATGCCGACATAGTTAACTTCCTTGTTAGCAAGATTGTGCCTCGTAGGATTCAACTATCAACGTAAGAAGAGGTTCTTCCACACTATAAAGCACTATTTCGGGATGAACCATACTTGTACAAATCAGGTCCAGACATCGCTTACTAAGAAGGTGCCTAAATCAAGAAGAACAACTCCATGTGCTACAACAATGTCATTCAAAGACCTTATGGTGGGCATTTTGAGGTACTAGAACAAACCGCAAAGGTCCTACAATCAAAGCACTATTGGCCAACATTATTCGTAGATGCACATGAGTCGTTAGAGATGTGACAAGTGCCAAAAACAGAAATATATCAAGCAAGCAAGAGATGCCACTCACAAACATTCTCGAAGTTGAATTGTTTGATGTATGGGAATGGATTTCATGGGACCATTTCCTATGTCCCATGGAAATTTCTACATTCGTAGCCGTGGATTACGTGTCAAAGTGGGTCAAGCAGCTGGCATTACCAAACAATGAAGCTAAATCGCTTAGCAAGTTCCCAAAAGAATATATTCACAAGGTTTGGTACTCCAAGCGGCCATAATCGCGATGAAGGCTCTCATTTCGCAATAAGTTAATCGAGAACCTCCCGCTAAGTATGGAGTGAAACACAGACTGCTACACACTTTATCACCCCAAACCAAAGGCTGTGCGTAAATATCCAACCGAGAGATCAAAAGAATACTTGAAAAGATGGTTGGTCCCAACAGAAAGGAGTGGTCATTACACTTGATGATGCACTTTGGGCCTGGCAGAACAAAGATACAAAACACCATCAAGCATGTCTCCTTACAAGCTAGTTTATGGTAAGGCTTGTCACCTACCAATCGAGCTCCAAAGACAAGGCTTATCGGGCAATAAAACAATTAAATCTAGATCATGCAAAGGCCGGTGAGGCAAGATTGTTACAATTGAACGAGCTAGAAGAATTTAGACACCATGCCTATGAGAGCTCAAAGAATGTATAAAGAAAAGACCAAGAAGTGGCATGATCAAAGAATCCAAAGGAGAGAGCTAGCGTATGACAAAGAAGTGTTGCTATTCAATTCAAGGCTTAAGTTGTTTCCAGTGAAAGTTGAAGTCAAGGTGGTCAGTCCATTCAAATTAATGAAGATCTATCCTCATGGTGTCGTGGATTTATTTGATGAAAAGACAAACACCATATTCAAAGTTAATGGCCAACGTGTGAAACAATATCATGGAGAGCATGTGGAAAGGGATAAGATCCAAATGTCCTTCAACAATTCTTGAATGAAAAAAAAAAAAGTCCGGTCAAGACTCTTAAAGCAAGCGCCTCGGGAGGCAACCCAATGATTTTTAATTAACAAATTTTTGTGTCTTTTTAATTTTTGTTTTGCAGAATAAGTGTTGAAAGAAATATGGAAGTGAAAGGTGGTAGACGCCGTAACGCCTCAAGATTCACTAGACGCGGCACGCCCGCGCCAACAGCGCATTTAAATTAAGTCAAAGGCGTAAGTGATGACATGTCGTAAATGATTTCCTCCGAGCACCTAACGCGGTAACCGACTACCACGCCATCTCCTTCCCTAACTTGTCTAATCAACTGCTACTTTTCTCCATTACTCCACTCTTCCATTTCTCAACTCCCCATAACCACTTCCCCATAAAAATCTAACCATTCACCATAAACCCACCACCGCAACCTCTTTCTTCTCCTTATCTCTCTCTAAACCAAAACCTCCCCTCTCTTCTCTCGTAAAACCTAAATTTCCGTAAATCCCCATTCCCTTCCAAGCAATTTTCTCACAAGAATTACCATGACAAAAGTGAAGCAATCACCTACCAAATCCTCCGGGAAAGGCAAGCATGTCGACTGAGTTCATCCTCACTCATCCCCAAACACCTAACCCATCCAAGAAAAAGCCCTACTTTCTTGAAAGCGGGCTTTAGTCAAGAAAGCCCTAATCCCGATTTTCTCGCAACCGCCGCAGCCATTGGGTCGCGTGGTTCGTGGTGCACAAAAGGAATACATTGTTACTCTGTTCACGATTTCTACAAGGGAATCGCTGAGAGGCTCAAGGAGAGCCGCCCATTGTATCAAAGGTACGAGGTGAGGAAGTAAAGTTTGGAGTGAGAGTCATCAATGACTATTTTGGGTTAGGGTACTATGGCAAAGTCGTGGAGACCAAACAAAAGAATTATGGTCCGCCGAAATGGATGCTATTAAGAGAGGATATGTGTCAAGGTGTGCTGTCCGGGAGAGGAGTGGAGAGCACTCAGAGTGAATTCAAAATCATGAAGAGGTACCTATGTGATGAAGCCAACACTTGGTTTCATTTCATAAGGCATCGCTTAATTCCTACCTCTCACACATCCCGGGTAGACAAAGAGAGGCCGATTGTGGATTGATGCAATCATGTCAAGAGACAAAGTGGAGGTTGGAAAGTCGATCAACCGTGAGCTCAACAAATGGAAGAATAGGAAGGATGGTTATTTGTATTTCCCATGTATGATTACCGACTTGTGTATGGAGTGCAGAGTAGAGATTGAAGCTTCAGAGCTTAGTGGAGCAAATTCAAGGCCCCTTTTCAACAAAATTCAAGCCTAGGGTGAAATTCGCAGAGCTTCAAGTTCTGCTGATGCGCAGACGCTGCAACGCCCGAAGAGAGGCAGTAACTCCCGCCAAATTTGTCAAAGAACACCTGAGTGGCAAAAGAAGGTTTTTGCCCAAGTGTCCAAGGGTAAGAAAGTGATTGAAGAGCCTGTGGTTGCCGAAATGCCGATGCAGTGAAGAAGATGAGGATGATGTCCCCGCCTACAATCCAAAGAAGGGTCGTGAAGAAGGAAAGGGCCAAGCGAGCAAGAAGCCCACCAAAAAGGCAGAGCTCAAAGAAAGAAACAAAAGAAGGTAAGTAGTGAAGAAGAATTTAATTCCACCGATTTGGATGATATTTCGATCAGGATGCAGAGGAATCTAAGAAAGTGAGCATGGAAGTAATTAGTGAGGAGGAAGAGGAGGAAAGCCCTGAGGAGAAAGGGAGTTCAAGTGAGAAGACTGTGAGTGAATCCCCACCAAATCAAACAAACAAAGAGCCAACCCAAACAAAATCCAAAGCAGCTAGCCCCAAACCACCATCCCCACAAGCCACACAACCACCACCTTCACCAAAAGAAACTTCCACCCATGACCAAAACACACCAAAGACCCCACAATCCAAAGCTCAAGACCAACCAATCCCACAACCACCCCCACCCCAACCTGAACCTCAAAAACAACCCTCACCCCAGAAACCAGACGTGGCGACGTCTGAGCCAACAAACACAGAGAGCAACCCAGAGTCCCAACCCATTAGCCCACCCAAGAAGACACGAGTGAAAAGTGCACTCACGCATAAACCCTTTGGAAGGAAGAAAAGACAAGAGCTAGCAAATGAGTCAAAACAAGCTCAAAGGAGTGAAGAAAAAGAGGAAGTTGTAGCCCCACAACAATAAGGCCAAAGCTTCCTCGTGAAGAGAAAAGCTCAAGGTGCCGCAGGAAACTCACATCGCTACTAGTGCAAAGATTTGTTGCCACTAGTGTTTCAACAACCCTTCCTCGCTATTGCCGGAGACCGCCACGCACGCCGTAACGCTCACAAAAAGAGAGGTCGCAACCAAACTTGCGTAAATGCAAGTCAATAATGAAAGAGAAGTCGCCATGGGAGAGAGTAAGACAAAGAAGCAATGGAGGAGGCCACTCGTAAACCGGCAGAGCACTGCTTGAAGCAAGCCTGTGACAGCTGCCGGAATTGAGGATCATCCACGACGTGGCAACGCCTAAAGAGCCGCAGGTGGAAAAAGCCTGTGATCCCCAACGATCCAATGCAATTTAACCCCGCTGATTTGGCAATGAGGATGTGGGAGGAAGCTAAGAAGAGGGTCATGGCCAAGGCTGTTGTTGGCTGATGCAAGTGTGGGAGCCAGCCTCAAAAGAGAAAGAGTCCGATGAGACAACAACAACTACCACAACCGAGCAAGGAGGAGTAAAGGTCAAGAAAGAGAAGAAGGAAAAGAAGAAAGGTGAAGGTCAGTAGAGTATCCACCGCATAAAGCTAAGGCTTAGTCCGTGCAAAGAAACAAGTAAGTCCCCATTAATCTCAATAGTAGTTGTAGTTTATATTTTTAGTTTTAATTTTAGTTGTAGTTCAAGAATTTCTATTTTCATGTTCTCAATGAAACCCCTATAAAAAAAAAAAAACACACGTAAATCATGTCGTTTATCTTTGAGCAAAGGGGGACACCGCCAAACTTTAAGTGCTGGGGGATCTCAATGTTTTAAGTTTGTTCTGTGGTGTACATGTAATCAAATGCAAAAGCAATTTCTTTTTACTCACAAGCATGAAAATAATTTTCTTCACTAAAGACAAGAAAATGTGTGTGTAGCCTATGCATGATTAGATGAAAAGAATTGATTGTCGCCTCCTACACAAGCTCTGCTTTTTAAGAAAGAATCTAACTAGCTAGGGAATATTTTTGTACTAAAGTCGGTTTTGTGAACTATGGTGAGAGTAAAACTTGATTAAAAACCTAGAATAGCAAAGAGGCTAAGCTCGGGGGTGAATCAAGTCGCATTTGCAAGGCCGGGTGCAAAGACTATAGAATGGTTAAGTGCGTGTAGTGTGAGTGCAACGTTGTAACGCCTACCCGTAACGCTATAACGCCCGCCGTGTGTTGTGTAGTGTGTTCGTGACGCTGCAACGCCTCCCATAAACGCTGTAACGCCTATTCCCAAAAATACAAAAAAAAAAAAAAAGTCCGCTGATACAAATAAGTGGAAAATCCACATGTGTTCTGTGGTTCCCGTAATACCCTCAAACAAATGCCGAGCACTTCAAAAAAAAAAAAAAAAAAAAAAAGAAAGAAAGAATAGAACTCCAAAATGGAGCAAATAAAAGAAGAATTGCTCAAGAATGAGGGGGTTACGCTTTTTTTATGCAGTGTGAGTCAATAAATTAGTTGCACTAACCTAGTCCTAGCACCCAATTAAGACCCTTTGTCATGCTCTAAATGAATCCCTATTTCTTATGTGAAAGTGTTAGCCTATTCTCTGCTTTGAAAAATGTTTTATCACACCATTTGGAAACCACTCTCTCAATAGCTAAGGTAGTTTCAACTAGCTGAGGAAGAATTAATACAGAGGTCACACACTCACTTTGAGCTTTAATGAACTGAAATTTAATTATGCATTGGCGTGAGTGTGTGAAGAAATAGCCCTCGAGAGTGAATTTTGATCCGCTGGTCGAGTAGAAATGTAACCCGCTAGTGTAGTTGATTTCATGTAGTTGTTTTTGTTGTCTTGATTGCTTGAGGACAAGCAATGATTTAAGTTTAGGGGTGTGATAACTCATATTTATATGAGTTATTTATACTCACTCACTAATAAATCATGCAAGTTCTCTAGCAATACAAGGTTTAATTAATTAGTTTTATAATGATTTCTCGAGTTTTAAGTGAATAAGAGCTTAAATAGATAAATCAGGCATTTAGGCACCAAGCAGTGCCCTCGAGCGCTGCTTTTGATGCTTTTTGTGCTTGTGCAGAAATTCAAAGCTATTTAACGTTACCACGCCCTCACCACGCCTACCAAAGTGCAAAGCAGAGCAAGGGTGAAAGATCTTAATTTTGGCGCTAAGCAATGATAGTCAAAGATATAAAGTCGTAAGATCTTCTATTCCCCATGAGTCGACACGCGTAAACACCGTAGCGCTGAATGTTGGTCGTGAGAAGATAGGAAAGCAGTGCTTGGTAGGTGAGTAAGTGACATCAAAGACGCCGTAGCAAGGTGGCTATTTAATGAAGGCTCACTTCTCTCAAGGAACACCAACCACGATCACGATCATCATCTCTTCCATACATCTTCGTAAACACTTCATCTTCATTACCCCACCATCCCCATTAAACTCGTAATTAGTTTTGTAAAGAAGATCCGGAAATGCATCAGATTTTACCGTCCGAACTTAGTTTTATTTTCTCGCTTTGTTGTAAAGCTCAGACGTTGTAACGCCTATACAACAGACATGTCAAGAGCTACTTAGTTGCATCTTGTGCACTTAGTTTCTTTTCAGAATGTATGGTATTTGGATTCTAAATCCACTTCATTCTCAGAAAGATGCTCAACATGAGCTAAGCACGCTTGTAGTTGAGTTGTTGTTTTGCTTATAATGAATTTCTAGTCAAATGTTATAAAGTATTGGCGTGTATGTTTTAAATCTTTGTGTGAAAATATTTCCAAACTTGTTTTGAGGTCAGCCTCTTAAAATAGGTAGATTCATAGGCACAGCATATGGTCTATGAAAAGAAATCAAAGATTTATATGAACGAACGGTGCACTAAGACATTTAGGCATTTTTTATCTAAGTCTAGACATAGAAATGTATAAATAGTTCATAGAACATTGTCATGGGTGCTTAAAATACGTGAGTGGGCCTATTTAGAACCTAGACATAGACCTCTTATACTTGAAACTCGACGCTTTGGCCGAAAAGCATAGCTCTTTTGCAACAAATGCTCAAACGTGGCCACGCCTATACAATATAGCATTTGTACGTTATAACGCAGACGCTTGTAACGCCCGACTAGAAAGGATTTATTTTGCATACAACAAACTCACTTCACCTCTCATCCATACTCACAACCAACATTTGTTTACTTGCTTTAATCATATCTTTAGCTTTAAAAGCAACTCTTATTGCCGATTTGTTACTTGATTTTCTTGTGCTTTGATCTTGAACTTTGAAAAGCAAACCAACTCGTGGGAACGATCTCTTACTTAAATCCACTTTATTACTTGTACGATGTGTATACTTGCACTATAATTGCGAAAAATCATACTATTACACAAACGCAAATGTATGTATGGGCAAGTGAACCTGTGAGAGACGCCTAGATCAGTTAAATACTTGGTGAATGGTAAGAATTCACCTCCCCCATCAGACTGCACAGATTTAATATTAGCAGAAAACTGAGTATGAATAAATTTATGGAAAGCTTTAAATGCAGGCAATGCATCAGACTTCTGTTTTAAAAAGTAAATCAAGGTAACCTTTGTGTATGCATCAACAAAAGCTATGTAGTAATAGTAACCCCTCTCAGAGATGCCATAGAGCCGCCCCATAGGTTTGTGTATATAAGTTTAAAAGGTGTTGTGGTAATCGTGTCAGGAAGGGGTGCATATTGCTTGTGAGATTTGCCAATAGTGCAGAGTTACAGAATTCAAAAACAGATTTATTAGCTAGCTTCACATTACACGCTTTCAATACATGAGAGACAACTTGGGAGTGAGCATGCCCTAGTCTAGCATGCCAAATAGAAAGACTATCTAGTTTAGGTGAAGTACTAGCAGCATTAACAGAAACAGATGGAAAAACATAAGCATTAACAGAAATTGAATTCAAACTTGCAGGTGGTTAATGAGAGCAGAGTTAAGTTGATGTCTTGTGTTTCCTAGCAATAGGAGGCCTTTGAAAGCATATAGTCCATCCTTCTCTAGTGTGCCTCTCAAATGACACGATTAGAGCCCCGTGATTTCACCAAACAGCTAGAATCATTGAATTCAAAGGACACATGGTTATCTTTGGCAAAACGTGACACGTAAAGCAAGTTTTTAGTTATTTTAGGTACATGGAGTAATTTGTTGAGAGCTAATTTACTTTGCGGGTGCAAGGGTGAAGTAAACCGAGACGAGCCAATGGAAGCAATGGTCGCTCCATGGCCATTTCCCATCAGTGACTTTAGTATCACCACGCTAGGTGTACCGTGTCCATGTTCTCTTCATCGTGTGTAACGTGGGTGTGTGGCGCCAAAGTGTCACCAAACCAATCGGGATCATCACTAGGTGAGGATAATTCGCAGTTAATACCGCGGGCGCCAAGAGTCATTGCCTCGCGAGGCTCACACTAGGTGTGGCATCATCGCCTTTGGCGGTGGAGGTGGCCGGATCTTGTGTTGAGCAGAGGTAGTTGGTTCCCCGTGTCGCGGTGGAGGACGGCGATTCATCGAACCTAACCAAAGAATCGAGCAATCGCGCGACCGTAACGCCACGCAGTTGGCGCGTAGGGCGCAGCCTCGTGGTGCGCCCACGCCCACGACCCCGCCACGACCTCGACGCACCACGACCACGGTGATAGTGACCACCACCGCGAGTGTTGGCATGATTTGCACCATCGAGACACCGCATCCACCAGAGTGGCCGCTTGCACAAGATTGGCAAAGAACATTGGTAACGATAAGCTCTTGCCGATACTTATCCAAATGAGATTCTTGCACCAGAGTAGTGGACTCAAGGTCACTAAGCGACTCGCGAATCAACTTTACCATATACCATCATAACAAAATGATTGTACTTCTCGAAGGCCATCGAGGATGACATCTGGTGAGATACGATTCGTGATTGTTTCACCGGTGGCAATCGTGAGAATCGCAAGGGAATGCAACTTGGTGATGAACTCGATATCGATTTTGTCCCCTTCTTTGTGTTCTTCACCTCGCTGGCGAGTCACGGATTCTTCGCTTGAGGTGGGAGAAGTAATGTTGTTGAATTTTCTCCCAAACTTGCCATGAGTGGTGGCGCTAACACACGGGTAACACGCCTCGTGAGAGAGAGTCGAAAGCAAAATGCATGTGAAGAGAGTCCGGTCCTGCATCACCACTTATCAAACTCGCTTCGAGACTATATCAAAGAACGCGACCGCCTCGCAGGAATACTTTTGAGGATCACCGTTCACCGTAAGGCGCTGAAGCTTGTGCATCTTGACCACCCTTCGACTTGTTGATTCCATAGAAGGAAGTTTTTGTCGCCGCTTAATTGACGCCTTTGGTCCGGTGGTGAAGTGAGAAGACGGCGGTTAGTTGCAACGCCTTGGAACACCGGGCGTAGGGTTTGATTGACTAGCCTGCGATTTACGCTCGTGTAGTCATGGCGGCGAGAGTCAGAGGATCGGTGAGATTTGGAGGATATTGGTGATTAGCGGAACGGAGGTGCAGATCGTTTCGCGAATGATACCATAAAGGAATATAGATCGAGATAAAATGTGAAATGGATTCATTGATCAATCAAGGCAAATACACCGCCTTATATACAAGCCTTGATCTCAGAACTCAATTGTAATAGATTCACAAACTAAGGCAATCGAAACTAGCTAGAAGCTTCCAAGAGAGAATAGCTTCGAAAGGGAAAGTGACGAGTGAGATGAGTGAGGTAGAGCAACCGAGATAGTGTAACCGAGGTGAGTGAGGTGAAGTGAGGTAGTGTAACCGAGGTAGTGTAACCAAGGTGGAGTGTAATCGAGGTAGTGTAACCGAGGTGGGTGAGACTATTTACTATAGCTAGGTAATTTTACCATTCCTTCTATTAGCCATTAGTTGCAACGTTTTTGATTCAATATATAAGGCAACGATTATCCATGGTTGTCATATCCGATAAATGTTTATACGTGTTGCCATATGTGGCAAATCTGCTTCTTAAATGTTGCTAAAAGGGACAACGGTTTATGATCATCATGCATAGCATGGAAACAAAAACCGCTGCCTTCCATTTGTCAATGACAACGATTATTCCTATACGTTACCTTAGGGTACAAAAAACTGTTGCCTTTAGTTTAGGCAACGCCGCAGTATAACGGCTTTCAAAATCATACAAAGCCTATGGCAACGGTTTTTTTCTTTAGGAGACGGTTTTTAACCGTTGCCGTAGGGTGAAAATGTTGTAGTGTGACCAAGCAATCTCTAAGATCACATGGGAGAGTTTTGGTACTATTGTATATATAACATAAGGTTGTTACCTATTGTGGATTTGAAAGCAAAGGAAAATGAAAGGTTTATAAAAATAACGAAATTGAATGAGTGGGAATGAAAGAAAATCATAGCAAAGACAAAAGTCCTCTTAAGTATCAAACAAAATTCAAATGGGGGACCTTCTACACACATGGAGTGGGGATGCTTGATCTTGTGTAGTGGAGCCAACCACTATAAAGCTATGAATCTTTTACAAACAATTGACCATCAAGGATATATATATATATATATATATATATATATATATATATATATATATATATATATATATATACACTAGTATGTATGAATTCTGTATGTTGCACACTGCATACATACTTTTTTTTTGAATTTAATTTGAAATTAATTTGTTGTTAAAATACTATGTATAATTATGTAATAGTTAGGGGCATAGAGCATGTCACCGCCTCCCCTGGCCCCATCCCCAAATTAATCATGGAGGGAATTTCTTCCTGGTCCCCATTCCTACGGTATCTTATAATTGTACAACAATCATTTTATTCGAACGTAGCAATTAGATAATTAGATAATTATAAACATCTACAATACATACATCTCCATGTTGAAATATATTTTTTCAAATGATTGAGAAAAGACAATACTTGTTTCCTTTCTCTCTTGCAAACACAATTATTGAATACAATACACTTATAATACGTGACGGGGTTTTGATCTTTGTACCCTCCCCGGGACCCTATACCCCCATCTCATCCCAAACTTCCAATTTTGCCCTCGCTAAAAAAAAAAAAACAATTTTTTTTTTCCGAAACATTCTATGAGATAAATCCGAGTCAAAAATTGACTACGGATTTATCCTCAAGAGATAAACTGTAGTCAATTTTTTTGACTCGATTTATCTCATGTAGATGTTTCCATAAGGTAAATTCTTTCCCGGAAACATCTCTATGAGATAAACTGAGTCAAAAATTGACTACGGATTTATCCTCAAGAGATAAACTGTAGTCACTTTTTTGACTACGATTTATCTCATAGAGATGTTTCCAAAAGAAAAAATTGTTCCAAAAAGTGATTACGGATTTATCTTCGAGGATAAATCCGTAGTCGTAAAAGTGACTACGGATTTATCATCAATAGATAAATCCTAAACAACTCAAAGTTTTAAAATGACTACGATTCATGATGATTCCGGAAGTTTGTGAAAATGACAGGGTATTTTGGTCTTAAATCGTGACATGGGGGTATGGAGGCCAAGGAGGGGGTACGAAAATTAAAACCCTACGTGACGGCGAGGGAAGGCTCGAGATAAAACAATGTCTTGTGATTATGGTCCTGTAAATGTAAACAAATCAAAGCATAGTCTTAGCATGTGGTTTCGGCTCTACCTCAACCCCACAAACCGACTTGTAAGGTGAGGATGTCTCTATTTATAAACTCTCTTTCAAGTACTATCACATCCGATGTGGGCCTCTTAACACACACCCTCACGCCTGTGAATAGACATCCAAGCGTGACTCGCCATAAATAGACATCCTGAGCATCACCCGAGTGGCCCAACAGATCTTGGATAGGGTTTGACACCATCTTAGAACGTTGTTTAGGCCTAACTCAACCCCACAAAACCTGTTTGTGGAAGTGCGAGGATGTCTCCCATTTATAAACTCTTTTTCGTGTCTTATCACATCCGTGGGACTTTAACACATGGCGGCCACAATTCTGCAAATAACTTCACAATTAAGTTAATATCATGATGTATGAGCCAAAAAGAAAATGTGTGCCCATATGAAAATCTGCAAGTAGCTATGATCTCGTGATTGCAAATTCAAACAAAACACATACAAATTTCAAAAAGTAAAAACTTAGACCAAATCGAAAATCGTAAATGAAGAGCTTTTTGAGCGCTACTCTCGAGTGTAGAATAAGGAGCGCTTTAGATAAAAGCGCCCTTCCTCGGCCTAAGCGCATCTCAAAATAAGGAGCGCTTTAATCTAAAAAGCGCTACTTTTCCTCGCTTCATTGGTAGCGCTTTTTTGGAGCGCTACTCTTCATCGCTTGGCAACAGAGCGCACGGCTTAGAGCGCCATAAGCGCTACCAAAGGGCCAAAAAAGCGCTACCTATTGCCTTTTCTCACAGAGTGATCTAAAAATTTTCTAGATTGTAAAGTACCCTTAAAATATGAAAAAGAAAAAATAGAAAACCTTCAAATAAAAAGAACTTTGATGTGGTAAAACTCGGTTGGGATGAAAGAACCACACAGCACCGATAAAACCGATACTGTACAAACTGCATTTCCCTGCTTAGACGGCTTTCCGTGGGTCCACGAATCATGTCCACCCCTAGTTTAGCTAACCAGAACTCATTTCAAAATCAAACTTAAAACTCGTAATTGAATTTCAAAACTCAAAATCAAATTGTGTTTTAATTTTTAAAATTTTCAAAACTAAAAACAGTAAACCACCCCGAACGGAAAGAGGCTATTTTGTCCCAATTTAGGCATTGGCCCTCACTAAATATTTAACAAAAGTAAATGCTTATAAATATAAATTATAGTTTTTCAATAATCAAATAATAAAATATTTATGCTTATTTGTTTTCCTCTAAAAAATTGTGCTCAACAGATATCTTATAAACCTAATTATGAAATAAAAATTATAACCAAAAAAATAGCATCTAAAACTATACATCTTGATTAGTCTCCATGTGGGGACCTACATCAATAATTCCTCCAAAATTCCCCTCCTCTCTCTTTCGCGCCAACCCCCCTTTCCCTTCTCCCTTCTCCAAACTTTCTCTCCTTCTTTTTTTCTTCTTTTTTCCCCTTCATATTTTTATTCCTCTTTCTCCTCTCTCACTCTCTTTCTTTCATGTTTTATATTTTAGTGGTACTTTACGATTAAATAGAAAATGTACCTCCATAATCAAATTTTTGGAATCGAACATTAATTTTGTAACAAATTATATAAAATATAACGCTATACAGTGTACCTTTTGGGTACTTTAGTGTCTGAAAAAATTTAATTGTTTAAATATGCGAAGTTTATTTCTTAGTAACTAATCTAACATTAATTTCAGAACAAATTATATAAAGTGTAACACTATGCAATATACTTTTTGGGTACTTTAGTGTCTGAAAAAATTTAATTGTTTAAATATGCGAAGTTTATTCCTTTATAACGAATTTTATTTAAGAAAAGTTAATTTTGTAACAAAATTTATAATTTATTTTGAGTCAAAGTATGTAAAGAGTGACGCTAAGTAGTGTTTTTTGGGTCACTTAGGATTCAGAAATAAATTTAGATTGTACAAATATACGGAGTTTGTTTCTAAGTACTTGGTTTGGTCGACTAAAAAATAATTTACCACAAAAACGTAAAGTACGACATTAGGTAGTGTGCTTCAGGTTACTTTGGCATTCGGAAATATTGTTTAATATGGGTTAACCATTTACTCTAACTTTAACACAAATTATTTTTTGTTCGACAATTTGTCCTACAACGAAACACTTTCATCTTTGCAAATATATGTTTATATTTTTTTGTACAAATTTCGACTTAAACAACATCTCAATAATTTCTATCTCCGTTTCTAAAATTTTCCATAAAATAACAAAACTATTTCAATCTTTATAGTCTATAACTATTTTTACATATATGCCATTTGAAATTTTGATTTTAGTTTCATAATAATCGTGTCACATAACTTAAGCTTTGTCTTTAATATAACCTAAACCATTGCCCTCTCTCTCTATAGAACTCGAACATTGGCTTGCCTGGCCCATCGGACGGTCACCACACTAGTTCATAAAACTTCAGAACCTTTTAAAAGTCTAGATTTTTTTTTTTGTAATTATGTAAAGATTTTTGTAAGATATTTTTTACATTCTCTATCAATCTAAAAATGAGATGGTAAGGGTCTCTTCCAATTTTAACCAAGGTCCTGGATCGAATCCACTTTGGGCATGCAAATGTTAAATCTCTCGAGGAGAGCTTTTCCGCCAATTGTGGTCCTACCCGGCTCGAGGGATTAGTCTCTCGCAATTGCGCAAGCAGAGGATACCCTGCTTATACCAAAAAAATCTAAAATGACACATATTTGGCTTCATCTCAATTATTTATACCGACGATGTATACAAAATAAACTCTTCCTATGGGTTTGAAGACTTGTTTTAAAAGAGTTTAATTGTTACGTAGAGTCAATGTAAAGTTTTTTACACCGTAATAATCAATCACAAATCACAGATAGATGAGTTACAATATAGTTGGGAGAAGACTTAACTATTTTTATTGACGTATGAATTATGATTGGTTGATGGTGTAAGCATTCACATCACATAAAAAGAAGCAAGAGAGTAAAATGGGTCTTGCTCAAGAGAGAAAAACGGAGTATTGTAAAGAGTTTCTTTTGGGAGAGAAATTGTAAGCTAATCTATGAGAGTCATACTTACAAATTGAGGATATACTGTAGACAGATTTATCTAAGGGTGAAGTTTTTGTATTCCCATTATTCTTATAGTAGAAGTTAAGATGCGGCGCTAAAGCTTAGAATCGCTGGTTTGCCACGCACTCCGTGGCAAATGCACAAATTTTCGTCAGAAAATTGCATTTGCCACGGATTTGCGATAAACAAAAATGGTGGCAAAACCACTGTCGCAAATCATTTGCCACGTAAAATTTCGTGGCAAATTTTTCCGTCGCAAACTGCGGACAAATTTCATTGCAAACTCCGCCGCAAATATTAAAAAAATTAAATTGGAAACTCATCACAAAGTAGTCTTATAACGGGATAAAGTGCACTTGTATAAAAATAAATACCCCAAATATTAGTCTTACTAGTTTCAATACTCGCCCCTCCGACGGGTTAATACATAAATAATATTAATGTGTGTAAATAAATGAGTTCGTTAATATCGCACGGATTCGTTAAATTTCATCGATAATCGAGTAATTAATTTTTTCAAAGAATAATATCGCATCGCACTTGAAAGAAAATTTTGTACTCAACCAACATTGAGCTTGTCAACCGTGATATAAAATCTAATAAGTAGTTAATGCCATTAGGCAAATGATGTTACTTTGCAAAATATAAAAATCTAATAACCGTGAATAAAAAATTAAACTATAAATACTAATTAAATAACAAATATTATAAATTTGAAAGGAACTTTAATAAAGACATTTAAATTGAACATCCTTTGTAGATAAAATAAGAAGAAAAAGCCTAAAGAACTTTAATAATTATCAACATTCATTAAATACAAATACAAAAATGAACCCATAATAAGAAAGAAAATTGAACATCGTCCGTATATTTTTTTTTTTCTCTCATTGTAAGGGATGGACACTTTTGTGCTCCTTTCAATGAAATTGTTTATTGAAAAAATGACAATACAATGAAAAAGTGAAGCACTCGGGTATCGTGGCATGGTTCAAGGAAAACTCATGATAAAATAGGAGCAGCTTATACAAAGTTGAAAAAGAATATGGAGGTTAATTGTAAATGTGACTGAAATTTCACACGGAGCCAATGCAAAGAACACCGCATGTACTCAAATATTAAAGAAAGATAAAAATATAAAAACAATTAAAGAAAAGATTTAACACCAAGCAGTGCAAAATGACCAAAATGAATTTTTTTACCGAATCGATTATTGAAGAACAAAATTTACATATTTAAGTATCTAAAAATTTTGAGACAAGAATCACTCCTTAAAATATAAGAGAAGAAAAAACAAGAAAACAAAAAGAAACAAAAGAAATGGAAAAAAGAAGAGAAAATAACAAAAAAAAATTGGCAGATCGCAAAAAAAGGAAACCAAAAAAATTGGCTCGCTTTTTTTTAACTATACAAAGTTTGTCCATCATGAATTGAATTCGTGAGCACTAAGTCGACTCCCGCTTTCCGAGTACCTTATGGCAATGGAACAATGGTGTTGATTTGTAAAATATATAGTCAAATAACTGTGAATAAAAATTAAATTATAACTATAAATTTAATAAACTTCACCCAATTGATTATTGAAGAATAAACATCACATATTAAAATATCTTAAATTGTTTGTGACTCGCAATGTACTCTTTAAAATATAAAAAAGAGGGTCTCTTAACCATTTGGTCATGGGTTCGATCACTAACTAATACGTATGAAAAACATTTGTTGAGAGAGTTCAACCCCTTAAATGGATATCTGATACTTCAAATAGATTAGTCTCCACAATCACCTAGAGGATACGTTGATTTAGAAAAAAAATATAAAAAAAGACATAACTTTAAAATATAAAAGATAAAAATGGACAAAAAGGACAAAAACTGTAAAAAAGAAGAGAAAAAGACAAAACAAAAACAAAAAAAAAAAAACTACTGCATTGGCGAGAGCAAATGACAATTTAATAAACTTCATCCAATTGATTATCAAGTTAATAAACATCACATATTAAAATATCTTAAATTTTTTTGGGATCGCAATGAACTCCTTTAAATATAAAAAGAGGGCCCTTTAACCATTTGGTCACGGGTTCAATCACCGATCGATACGTGATGAAAAATATTTGCTGACAGAGTTCAACCCCTTAAATGGATCTCTCTCGATACGCCAAATACATTACTCCGCAATCACCCTGAGTGATACCTTTGATTTACACAAAAATATATCAAAGAAAAAGACAAAACATTAAAATATAAGAGATAAAAAGTGCCAAAACAGAAAGAAAAAAAGGAAAAAGGCAAAACAACAACAAAAAAAGAAGAAAACAACAAAAAAAACTTGCGAGCATTATGGAGTTACCGCTGCCGCATACAATATTAAGATAAAAAAATTATTTAGTTATAAATGCAAACTCACCCTTTTGTTAGGAAAACTGCAACCTCTAGCTTCATAAGGGCAGCCACTACAAATTTAGCTTCCTTATTAGAGCTTCATTGTTCTCAAACATTAGCATCACAAAGTTTACACACTCTAGGAAGAAAATGGAAACAAATAAATTATTTATTGATTTGATAAGAATAAAATCTGCAATACTGAAACTAAGATGAGTTTTCTAATATATAGATGTTGAAAATTTTGCAGTACTTACATGAGAAAATCAACCTAAAAACAATTGGCTGGGTGATGGACTAAACACCCAACAAAGCTGGTTTCGGTATTCAAGCTGTGACCCTTTTTTTTATAAAAAATCAAATATGATCAATAGCATTCAAAAGATAATTAAAGAGCATTAAAGGTGATGTTTTCCCCGTCTGGGTCGTGGAGAATTGGAACCGCCGAAATCTATTTCAACATGCACCGTTGATTTTTTCTTGATATTGAGACCCTTGATTTTATTGTCAGGTGACGTGATCTAACGGCTGGGAATGTAGGCATTGTTGCTGAGGTTAAGTGAAGGATGATTATGAATGATGTGGTGCACACGTGGACTTGGAATGCTTAGGTGGATTTGAGGTGTTTGCTGACTATTTTTCCTGAATATGTGACATGGAAGTTTAGGTGGTCGTTTTCATGGTTATATATAATATAGATATATATTGTTATACCTCAATTTTGTCCGAATCTCTTTAGTTTACTAGATTGCATTTTTGTAAGTCTTGAGTCCTATTAGCACGCTGCAGTCATATGAGTGTCGATAAGATATCGCTTTGTTTAATTGGGCCAGCAATCAAGCTTATCGAGCCTACATGGACGCAAGCTAGACTTATGTTTGTACAATCGAGCCTAAACGCAACTCATTTAGTGAGTTTGAATTTGATTAAATTGTTCGATCGAGTTCGGTTTTGAAACGCACTGGGCCTAATTTCGATACTTTGATTTATTGGGACCGATAACATTTTTTACGTATGGCAAAGACCGTAGGTGGGCATTCACATTCACAACATGAGCCCCGCTGAGGAGGCCACCTCCCACCGCTTCAGAACACCCCCTTTACTAATTATATATTACCACACATATCGTAGTCACCTCAAGGGCACTACATTTTTCACCACATGGAAACACCAATTGATTTAGAATAAATCCTCAAAAGTATAAATAATTAATCTCTACAAATGAATCATAAACTCATTTGAACATCTCCAAATACATAAAACATCAAGCTCCTAACAGCTTCAAAACAAATACTATAGTCCCTCCCAAAAGGCTACACATCGAGCTTCATACGTGCACTCCAACGAAAAGGAGACTACACCTAGCAATCCTCCACGAGTGCAACGACCACCTCGCAGCTGCTGCCACATAAGAGCAACATTCCAAGCAGTAAAGGGTGAGCTTAATGTAAATAATAAGTAATGATAGCAATATGTAAGCAAAGCAGTAACTCATAGCAAATACGTAAAATCAACACGCCATATCACAAAGACAAGGCACAAACTCCATCGTAATGGAAACACCATAACACGTTATATATATGTATATATGGACTATGAAACAATGCAACCCCTCCGGGGCATATGCATGCGGTACCGATCTCGTAAAATAAGCCACGACGGCAAGAGGCCAAGCCTATACCTCAAAAATAATCTCAAAGAGGCCAAGCCTATACCACCAAGAAATGCATATGAAAATGCGACTCATGACTCAAGCACCAAGCATACATACACAAAGTATTTTAATTAATAAATACTATACCACCATGTCTCGTTATAAATTATCTCACAAAAATACCACGTGGTTGTAGCACCACAACGCCTACCTCGTAATTCTCACCACTTACAAAGATCACAAATTGCCACATCGCATACACCGCACAAGTATCGACTCTCAAACAGACACCTGCATACACGTAGCACCATAAATAGTGCACAAAGACGGCAACACCGCTGTAGCAAGGCTACACTGCATCACATACCCCAATTTTGTCCGACTAGTCGAAATTCAAATAAAATTGTATTTTTGTAAACGCCAATTTTAATCGGGCATTTTTCTCGCTTTTAGAAAAACCTCAAAATATATGTGTTGTTGTGTAGGTCTCAACCGCACACATGTGTTTAAGTTAAGTGCGCCACTAATCTAGCATCTCTTATTCTCATCGCGCGCGTGTCGCTTCAAATCGTGGTGCTTGTATTTATTCTCGCTATTGCGCCAGATTATTTCTATTTGTGTGCGCTGCCTTGATTCTTGTTATGCACGCTAAGGCCCCGTCGGTACGCCGTATTTGTTTCATATATTTATTATCATTATCCATATATATTTATTAGTTTATTATATCATTATATTTTATACAAACAATAAATTTCAAAAATGCTTTAATTATTGTAAATAGTTTTTATATAATTTGGTACATAAGTCAACTTGTGTTACACATATGGACAAATTAAAAGTAAAATAACACAAATGTTTAAAACAAAACAAAACAAAAGACAAGGGATGCATAAACAGATATTTCTACTCTTGAGCTAGGAGTTCCTATGCTTTTATCATGCTTTCTTTTTATTTCACTAAAGAAGTTGTCCGCTCCTTATGCTATAAGCTCACACCTACGCATAGTACCAAACAAAGATGCCATCAGGCTTATGCAAGCTATTCCCCAAACACACCCAAGCCAAAAATAAAAAGAGATCAAAGGAAAACCAAAGAGGCGTAAAAATACAGTAATCATGAATTAGGAAATGGGAAAGGGACTATTGAGTCACCCCTTAGCCGGTATCTTCAAAGAAGAAAATAAAATGAGAATCTCAATAAATAAGAGACATGGAAACAAGCTGAGAGGGGAACGCACATACAGGAAGGGGGAAGAATGAAAACACAAAAGAGTAGAAAGGAGGAGAGCTAAGAAAAGAGGAGGATAGGGGGAAAAACAGAGAACACTCAGAGCAAACATTCAGCTCTAATTTCACCTTCCTCAACCTCAAATCAACACAATACATACACACACAGCATATACACAAATAAAAAAACACAAGCGCAAAACCGTAACAACACACACGCATGCAGAAAGCACAAAACCGTAATGTTAAATTCAAACACGTAACTGTAACAACCTCAAAACCACCACACCTATGCCGTCACGAGAACCACCACAAGCCATCGCACTCTCGCCGCCAAAACCACCGAGGACGCCGCCAGAGGACCCCGTCGCCGCGAACTCCGGCGCGAGCGCTGTTTCCCGACGCCACTTCCTCCTCGCTGCCGCCGGCGAAGCCTTCTCTCTCGATCCGCCTCTCTCGCGGTGGTGCTTCGTCGCGCGGTCGTTTCTCTCTCTCTGAGAGCTTCACCTCAATCCAGCTTTTCCTCCTCGTTGATTGATAATGGAACTGCACAAATACAATGGGTTAAGTTTAAGTGTTTTATTTTTATTTTTATTTTTTTGTTTGACGTTGGGGTACACAAAAATTTCTGGGCTTCCTTTCTTTTTTTTTTTTTTTTTTTCTTTAAGTTCTTTTTTTAACATCCGCTGATTATAACACCCCCCCATGTTTTGACTACACTGTGTTTTTTTTTTTATATATAAAATGTGGACCTATGTTTCCTCTTGCTCGCTTACTAATGATTAAAATATTTCCAAGTTGATTTTATTGTTGTTCTTTGCTTGATAATGTTTAATATTGTTGCTAGTATTTCATTTTTTGTGTGTTAAATCTTATTGTTAGTTGTTGATAACAGTCAAGTTGATTCTCACTAGTGCCTAGTGCACTTTTCTCAAAGTGAGAGGATTGCTCTATGTGATTCAAATTTTCCCTTTTTTTTTCTCTTGGTTAATAACAAAGGAGATTGTATGTTTAGGGTTTAGTGGTTCGTGAGATATTGCAAAGGATAGGCTTACCTTAGCCTTGATGCAATTCCTTTGTTCATATTATAGAGAAATCATTGCTCACATGTTCATTAGTTTAACTAAGATCATTCTATGCCTATGATCAATTGTTTACTTGTTTTCGATGCTACTTAAATTGTCTTGACTTAACTGTGTGCCATTCCCTCAATGTGTATGACCTCCTAATGAAGACGTAAGCCTACATGCCTCACAGAGCATAGAGTCATTAGGGTAAATGCACTTCTCCTCACACACACACATTTGTTTTGAGAAATTCACCTTGCATCCTTAACAATTGAATCTTTGATTGTATCGGATGTTTAGTCTTAGTTGATGTGTGACATATGCATGATTATTTGATTATTGAATGCGCTCAATTTTGTAACCAATTATCGATAATAACTCCGCCTCTTTTCCCAAAAAATCTTTCAAACTATTTCCTAATTAATGCAAGTTATTAGTGACTATCACCCAAAGCCTTAGCTTGTTTGATTGTCATGAACGCTTATCAAGAGTTATTAGTAATGATCACTCAAAGCCTTTGCTTGCTTGGTCATTATGAAAGCTCTTCCCTTTCCAAAACCCTTTCAAAACATTTTCCCGAAATCAAACCAACGAAACACTTTTAAAAATGAATCTTAAAACATCAAAATCAAAACTAATTGTCACCGATGATCACCGCGCTGCCGCTTGATTGATCAGGTGATAATTTCATTCCCGTGGGAGCTAGTAGTGTGGCCACTCTAAACCGTTGTTGTTTGGTTTTCACAAACGCCCCCTTCAATTGCGAAAACCTTTTCAATGCTTAAAATAAAACCGATTGTCATCAATAGTCACCGCGCTGCTGCCGCTTGATTGTTAGTGATGATCCCATTTCCAAAAAGAGTTAGTAAAGCGCCACTCTAAACCGCTGTTGTTTGGTCACCGCTAACGCCAACCCTTTTTCAAAAACTCTAAAAAGATTAAAACAAAAACCCTTTCCATGACAAACAAGAACTACGTAGCTTTGAATTCTCCATCGACCGAGATACGTGAGCGCGAGAGGCTAATTCTCGCTGCGCCAAAAATAAAAATTTTCATTAAGTCTTTTCATCCTTTTTCAATAAAGAGGCAAATTTAAGTATTTTCCAAATCAACACTCAAAACCACACACTTAATTAAAGGTTCCTCTCAAGAGAGAGGACGCAAGTGGGGTGCTAACACCTTCCCCGCACGTGAATCGACCCCCAACCCATATCTCTAGTTTTCAAAGACCATCCGCTTTATTTCAAAAGACCTTTTTTCAATGTTTTGGTCTTAAAATTAAAATATTGGTGGCGCTTTCATAATTTTTCCACGTTGTACATCGAGAAACCCAAACCGGATTTTTCTGGTGCAACAAATACCACCGCGACTTCACCGGGACTTTTCCTTTTTTGGTGGGTGCTTAACTAATTAAATGTGTGGTTTAATGTGCTATTGATTTGATTTGGATACCTTGTTTGCTTCTATCTCTTTCGCTTTCATTTTCTTTCTTATCATGTTGTATGCATGTGCATTTGTTTTCTTCTTCCATGTTTGTTTTTCCTTCCTCCTCTTTGCTTATGTGCTTAGTACCCTCATGCATTTCCCCAATCCCAATCATGTTCCTCTTCTTTGCTCCTTTCTTCAAGGTAAGCTCATGCATTTCTCCCAATTCTATCATGATCCCCTTCTTGGCTCCCTTCTCGAGGTAAGCAATGCACTTGATTGTTGTTGAAACCCTAGACTAGCTTATTTGATATTGAATCCTAGAGTAGACGCATATGTTATTTCTTGCTATTGTCCGGACTGCTTCCGGGTTTTCCTTCGCAGTGGGGTATATGTGGGTAGTTTTAGGCGTATGTCCTCGCCACACACACTCACACCTTATGCTTACTATGTTTTGAGAGGGGCCTAAAACCCAAGGTCCGACAAAACTTAGAGAGTGGAAACGAGTAAGGATCGGCAATTGGATCGTTGTCCTTCCGACTCACGAAAGTTTCAAACAGAGTATGCTCTTTCATGATACCTCACACTGTGTGGCGCCCCATCGTCAGGTGCTATTGTGAGAGAGAATTAGCCTCGTAACTCCGGTGAGGAAGTGACTAGAACCCACATGGAGGAACATTTGAGATGTCCTAGAACTTAGGTCCCCACCTTCGTAGGACACAAGAGGCATACCAAATTGTGTGTTGCATTGTAAATTAGGCACGCCAAAAAGAAAATGAGATTTTTCAAAAAAAAAAAAAGAAAAAGAAAATAGAGAAAGAGTTGCTGCTGTAGCCTTTCTTTTTGCCTGCCTGCAGACGGTGACATATGGCCCACTTTATTTTCGTAAAAGGGTGAAAGAGTTACCGTAGCCTTTCTCTACCGGCCCATATGAAATAACGCATGCTCCCGCATTTTCCAAAAAAACTCAATCATCGCTAATAAGGACTTTTCTCCGAGTTACATAGGCATAAAACATCATCATCATTTGCGCACATCCTTTGCATAAAACATACATTTTCAATAATTTCACATGCATCTCCATTCAATATCTCTCATGCATTAGGAAAGTAATTGTAAGCATCACACATTTCATTTCATTGCATAAGAAAATGAAAACTAGAAATGGGCTTATCATCCATATCACATTTCATTCATCTTTAATTATGTAAAACCACATCGAATAAAGGTGGGCATCACATCAATATTGCATGCATATATCATTCCGCTTATTCATATAGCCTTGGCTCAAACGCCCATTTTCTCGCATGCATTATTATTTTTCTCTTTCATATCATAACAAATAAACAAAAATCCAAGAATGTATGTTTTCTACTAGATTTTAGAAAATGCATCGCATGTACTTCTTTTCCTTTTTCATGGCATAAAAAAACAATAAGCAATTGAACGCTTTCATTTTGCATGCATTTCCACGCTAAGAATAATAATGTGAGTATCATGCATTTCATTGCATAAAACAAAATAAAGCAAGAAGCAATTATCATCCGCATTGCATAAGCATCACATTCATCCGCATGTACAAAAATCATCATCAAATAATGCGCATATCGCACAATGTGGCACTCATGCATCATTTCATCACTTTGTTCGAATAATCATTTCTCCCTACATGCATCCTTTCAAAACAAAGAAAAATTTCTCATGTGATGGCTTAATGGGTAGAGTGCACCTTGAACGACGAGTAGGTAATATCTCAAATTTGTTTGTCGGCCACAAATTTGAGATGTTACTTACGATGTCGAGCACTTTGACCTACCACACGTGTTTTATTTTCAAGTAGGAAATTAAATCGAGTCAACTAATTGTCAAAACGCTTCAAAGATATTGTGTGAAGTATCGAGTCGATCCACTCAATGTTTCATGCAAAGTTACTCAGTGGTAACGATAATCGCTTGCCTCATATCGCCATTCTTGCATCTCTCATCATTCAAAAAAGGGGCATTGGCATTCCGTGATCTTGTCTCGCCTAAAAACTAAAAATAAAAAAATCATTTTGAAAAAAAGGGGCATCATTCGCATTGGCATTCCATATTTTGTCTTGCATTAAAAACAACAAAATTATTTAGAATAAGCCACACTTCTAGAATAAGCATCATACTTGCATATCATAATTTGTTCATTGCATAAAATAAAAGTTGTGATGAGAAGCGTAGACGCTCTGCAAAACAATCATCCTTTTTGAAAAAGTTTATCCTTACTTGGTTGCAAACTCAAGGTGTTCCAAGGCCCTCAGTTTTTCACATCAATAGCTCATTACTATTTCCTTCAAAAAAAAAAAGCATTGCTTCTCATCCATTCCATGATAAAAGACTGAAACAGTTCATCAAAAAGTTTTTATATCATGTTTTAACCAATGTTAACTCCTCGTGAAGCGCTTCTTCTAGTAAGTATGCATGCCACGCGCGCTTTCTTGTTCGAGCTACCAATTTCCTTCATTTATCATCATTCCTCATCCAAGTCTAACCCCGCCCCGTCCACCCTAAAGCGCATATTCTCTCCCATCAGTGCATAACTTGACTTTTTGGTTCATTCTCGCTAACACTTCAAATCCTCCATGTCCGGGCAATTTCAGGATCACTAATGTTCCTTGTCAAGATTATATTCCTTTAATGCAAGTCTTTCTAAAAAAAAAGGTATACATAATAAATAAAAAGATAAAATAAGCTCGCTTAGGTTGAAAACCCGCAAAGGGCAAGCCTAGGCAAAAAGAGCGCCCATGGATTGAAAACTCGCAAAGAGCGGTCCAGCAAAAGTTGGGGCACAAAAGTGGGGGAAAAGTAAAGAGCAAACACATGAAGATAGATAAAGTATTGTCCTAAAGTTAAGTCTACAGAAATGAGCACCGGTATTTGAAATGAAATTTGGTCATCTCCCCATAACCTCAAGAAAATCCAAAATCCAAAACTTCCTTTCCCGCCCACCTTAAGCCAAGAAAATCCCAAAGAGAAGGAAAAATCCCCTCCTACCCACCTTAAGCCAAGAAAATCCTGTGATATCTCCATCACTCTAGACAAGGATCAATTCCACATCATCTTTATCACTCACTCAAGTCCAAAGAAAAGAAAGAGGTCAAAAGGAAAAGAACACAATCAAACAAAAAGATCCAAAAATGAAAACCTCAAAAAAAAAAAAAAACAAAAAAAGACCAAGAAAAAAAAGAGAAACAAAAGAAGTACAAATTGTGAGTCGATATATTTCACCATGAAACACCGTGAGATCCTTGTCTCCATAAACTTTCCAACACCCGCTGTGTATAATCATCTCTCCTTTCATAAAGACCGCAAACATATTCTTTGGCCTCAACATCTAACCTCCATAAACCCTCACCATTCTACCATGAAACACAAACTTGTCCTAATAAAACCCCAAGCACCTCATCAAACCTAATAACCATTTCCTTCATAAATCATTGACCATTGGCCGATGCCAAATAAGACCCAACAGCCATCACCTCAAACACTTCATTAAGCTCAATCATCCCTTCTCCGCAAAACATCACAATCTCAAGAGTCCATCCCGATCAATAACCGATTGCTTTTGTTTTCTCAAATTGTAACCCTAGGACAAATAAGTTTATCTATTTACGATGGGTTTGCTCAAAATAAAAACAAACGATCGGAAAAGAAAGTCGATCAAGAAAATCCTCGTAAAAAGAAACAATGTAAAAAAAGAAAGTCGACAAAACAATAAAGACTTGCACTCTAAAATGCATTCAAGTTGCATTAAAACAAGGTTCAAGATCACCAAGTGAGGCTTCTTTCATACTAAAAGTCAAAACTTTCATTGCATTTGAGTTTTTCTTAAAAAGAACCAAAGATGTGTACCAGTGGGCATTTCCTTCACCTCTCACTCCACTCAACCATGGGGAGATTTTTTCATCGCTCATCCCATTCACATACCACCCTCCGCTCATAATCGCTACCATAACTTTGTCACCTTTCACAACCTCACTCAAAGAAACCGCTTGAAATGTCATTCCAAAGTGGGGCGAGTGCATTCCCATTCCTTCACCTCATTCATTCCCATAAAACCTCACCGGGCAATCTCTCAACTCACTATCCTAAACAAGGCCTCGCTATTCTAATTGGGGAAACTTTGTCTCACCATGACTCAGGCAACACTAAACTCGTGGGTCGAGACAAAACCCCTTTCATTCCACCTTTCATCCCAAGAGCCGGGTGTTCCCAATTCATCATCTCCTACACCCTAGTCATTATCACCACTGCATGTGAGGCAAGCTTATTCACTCATCAAAAGCCCGAACCGACATTCTTGCATCCCTTGGTCCTCATGAGCGCCGGGCATAATCATGTCCGGCATCCCTTCCTTATCATACATGTTCTAAACCAATCCTCGCTTAATCGACTCACTCATTCACATTTGCACTCCTATGCATGCTTACTAGACAATGCTTCAAAGAGAGAGAACACAAGTTAGTCATGCGATATCTAAGATTCAATGCCATTGGAAGGAAGAGAAGACAAGTGGAGCTTGTTTGTAAATAAAAACCTCGAGAACACCGTAGTTTGAATCAAATTCAATTTTCTTCAACAGTAATGGTCAATAATCATCTCAATTCCTTGCATTCAAAGTCTTGCATCTCATCATCACAAAAATGCTTAAGTACCCCAATCATTCATATCTTATTTTTCGCCTCATGCATTTAGGCGCTCCATTTTGTTTATCATAGTGTCCCATTTGCATCGTGGTCGACATCATCATTTCATGAAAGGCAACAAAAAGGAAGCAAATGATAAAAGCAAAACAATATTCCATCTCATCCCATCAAGCATCAAAGCATTGCATCATAAAGAAAGAAAAAGCAAAAACACGCCATCCCATGTTATTGCATTCGCATGCCCGCATTTCATGAAAAGAGAAAGAAATGAGCGTAAAATAAAACAAGAGCATTCCGCTCATCAAACATGAATTGCATCGCACACTTGCATTACAAGTATCAATCTCTCGTGATCAAACATCAAAGCACTACATTTTCATATTCACATTTCATAAAGAGCAAAAGAAAACAAGTAAAGAAAAAACAAACGGCCGTAAAAGAAGGTCGATCAAGAAAAACAATCGTACTCAAAGGAAAACTTCGTAAGTGTTCCACCACATTCATCATTACACCAAAGTCGAGAGATTGCACGCACTTGCATAACATGCCCTTGCATATCATGCACCCATATTCCATGCATCATTCCTTGCATCAACCGACGATGCAGTACTTCAATCCAACGCTGCAAAGATTGGCTATTTCATTCAATCAATCAACAGATTCGTGAATCCCTTCAGACCCAAGCCGCCCCTTCAAAAGCGATTTCACCTCGTATTCGAAGCCGCGTAAAGTCCTTCGGACCCCATTGGGTCCAAATAAAAAGGATAGTCAGGTTGGCCAAGACATGGCGCAAATTCTAAGGAAGCATCGAGATCTAGACTGATATTGTCCCCTGGCCGCTTCAAGACCACATGCCCAAGTGCAAACTCCTGATCGCTCGCGTTCGTTAAAGGCTTTAGGCAAATTCTAGTATCGCCTTCACCGAGGGCCGATACTTTTTTATCGCTTTATCGCTTTTTTTATCGCTTTATTTCCCCGTTGTCGCTCGAGGGCTTCACGCGCCAATTCCTTTCCTCGCTTTGGTCGGCTTACCGAGGGTTGGCATCAATTTATTTCTCCAAAGATTAGCCATCGAGGGCCGACTTTCTTTATCGCTTTATCGCTTTCTTTATCGCTTTATTTCCGTCGCACGCTCGCCGAGGGGCCGCACCAATCTATTTCCTCGCTTTGTTGGCTTATCGAGGGTCGATAATTCATTTACCGCTAGCTTATCGAGGGCCGCACCAAGCTTATTTTCTCGCTTTTGTTGGCCAAGGTCGACCCCTATTCAAAAAAATAGAAAAAAAAAAAAAAGAGAACAAGAAAAAGAAAATTCGGATTTCAAGTGACAAAATTGGTATATTTTCTAATTTTTTATTTCAATTTTATCTTCAAATATGTTTCGCAAATTCATATTCCTTGTCAAAATCTAAATAAAGAGGGCACCGCCATACCTCAATTTTGTCCGACTAGTCGAAATTCAAATAAAATTGTATTTTTGTAAACGCCAATTTTAATCGGCATTTTTCTCGCTTTTTAGAAAAACCTCAAAATATATGTGTTGTTGTGTAGGTCTCAACCGCACACATGTGTTTAAGTTGCGTATGGCGTCACTAATCTAGCATCTCTTATTCTCATCGCGCGCGCGTGTCGCTTCAAATCGTGTGCTTGTATTTATTCTCGCGTATTGCGCCAGATTATTTCTATTTGTGTGCGCTGCCTTGATTCTTGTTGCGCACGCTATGCGCCCCGTCAGGTACGCCAGATTTGTTTCACTACTTATTATCATTATCCATATATATTTATTAGTTTATTATATCATTATATTTTATACAAACAATAAATTTCAAAAATGCTTTAATTATTGTAAATAGTTTTTATATAATTTGGTACATAAGTCAACTTGTGTTACACATATGGACAAATTAAAAGTAAAATAACACAAATGTTTAAAACAAAACAAAACAAAAGACAAGTGGATGCATAAACAGATATTTCTACTTCGAGCTAGGAGTTCCTATGCTTTTATCATGCTTTCTTTTTATTTCACTAAAGAAGTTGTCTCGCTTCCTTATGCTATAAGCTCACACCTACGCATAGTACCAAACAAGATGCCACTCAGGCTTATGCAAGCTATTCCCTCGCAACACACCCAAGCCAAAAATAAAAAGAGATCAAAGGAAAACCAAAGAGGCGTAAAATACAGTAATCATGAATTAGAAATGGGAAAGTGGACTATTGAGTCACCCCTTAGCCGGTATCTTCAAAGAAGAAAATAAAATGAGAATCTCAATAAATAAGAGACATGGAAACAAGCCGAGAGGAACGCACATACAGTGAAGTGGGGAAGAATGAAAACACAAAAGAGTGTATGAGGAGAGCTAAGAAAAGAGGAGGATAGTGGGAAAACAGAGAACACTCGTGAGCAAACATTCACTTCTAATTTCACCTTCCTCAACCTCAAATCAACACAATACATACACACACAAAGATATACACAAATAAAAAAACACAAGCGCAAAACCGTAACAACACACACGCATGCAGAAAGCACAAAACCGTAATAAAGAATTCAAACACGTAACTGTAACAACCTCAAAACCACCACACCTATGTCGCCACGAGAACCACCACAAGCCATCGCACCTCACCGCTCAAACCACCGAGGACGCCGCCAGAGGACCCCGCCGCGCGAACTCGGGCGAGCGCCGCTTCTCCCGACGCCACTTCCTCCTCGCCGCCGGGCGAAGCTCTTCTCTCGATCCGCCTCTCTCGCGCAGGTGTGTCTGCGCGCGGTCGTTTCTCTCTCTCTCTCAGAGCTTCACTCTCAATCCAGCTTTTCTCCCGTTGATTGACAATGGAACGCACATACCTACAATGGGTTAAGTTTAAGTGTTTTATTTTTATTTTTATTTTTTTTTGTTTGACGTTGGTACAAAAATCAAAGGCTGGGCTTCCTTTTTTTTTTTTTTTTTTTTCTTTTCTTTAAGTTCTTTTTTTAACATCCGGTTGATTATAACACCCCATGTTTTGACTACACTGTGTGTTTTTTTTTTTTATATATAAAATGTGGACCTATGTTTCTTCTGCCGCTTACTAATGATTAAAATATTTCCAAGTTGATTTTATTGTTGTTCTTTGCTTGATAATGTTTAATATTGTTGCTAGTATTTCATTTTTTGTGTGTTAAATCTTATTGTTAGTTGTTGATAATGTAAGTTGATTCTCACTAGTGCCTAGTGCACTTTTCTCAAAGTGAGAGGATTGCTCTATGTGATTCAAATTTTCCCTTTATTTTCTTGGTTAATAACAAAGGAGATTGTATGTTTAGGGTTTGTGGTTCGTGAGATATTGCAAAGGATAGGCTTACCTTAGCCTTGATGCAATTCCTTTGTTCATATTATAGAGAAATCATTGCTCACATGTTCATTAGTTTAACTAAGATCATTCTATGCCTATGATCAATTGTTTACTTGTTTTCGATGCTACTTAAATTGTCTTGACTTAACCAGGTGCCATTCCTCAATGTGTATGACCTCCTAATGAAGACGTAGTTTCCTACATGCCTCATGTAGCATAGAGTCATTAGGTAAATGCACTTCTCCTCACACACACACATTTGTTTTGAGAAATTCACCTTGCATCCTTAACAATTGAATCTTTGATTGTATCGGCATGTTTAGTCTTAGTTGATGTGTGACATATGCATGATTATTTGATTATTGAATGCGCTCGAATTTTGTAACCAATTATCGATAATAACTCCGCTTCTTTTCCCAAAAATCTTTCAAACTATTTCCTAATTAATGCAAGTTATTAGTGACTATCACCCAAAGCCTTAGCTTGTTTGATTGTCATGAACGCTTATCAAGAGTTATTAGTAATGATCACTCAAAGCCTTTGCTTGCTTGGTCATTATGAAAGCTCTTCCCTTTCCAAAACCTTTCAAAACATTTTCCAAATCAAACCAACGAAACACTTTTAAAAATGAATCTTAAAAACATCAAAATCAAAACTAATTGTCACCGATGATCACCGCGCCGCTGCCGCTTGATCAGGTGATAATTTCATTCCCGTGGGAGCTAGTAGTGTGGCCACTCTAAACCGTTGTTGTTTGGTTTTCACAAACGCCCCCTTCAATTGCGTAAACCTTTTCAATGCTTAAAATAAAACCGATTGTCATCAATAGTCACCGCGCCGCTGCCGCTTGATTGTTAGTGATGATCCCATTTCCAAAAAGAGTTAGTAGTGCGCCACTCTAAACCGCTGTTGTTTGTCACCGCTAACGCCAACCCCTTTTCAAAAACTCTAAAAAGATTAAAAACAAAACCCTTTTCCATGACAAACAAGAACTACGTAGCTTTGAATTCTCCATCGCACCGAGATACGTAGGAGCGAGAGGCTAATTCTCGCCAAGCGCCAAAAATAAAAATTTTCATTAAGTCTTTTCATCCTTTTTTCAATAAAGAGGCAAATTTAAGTATTTTCCAAATCAACACTCAAAACCACACACTTAATTAAAGGTTCCTCTCGCAGAGAGGACGCGCGGGGTGCTAACACCTTCCCCGCACGTAATCCGACTTCCCCGAACCCATATCTCTAGTTTTCAAAGACCATCCGCTTTATTTCAAAAGACCTTTTTCAATGTTTTGGTCTTAAAATTAAAATATTGGTGGCGGTTTCATAATTTTTCCACGCTGTACATCGAGAAACCCAAACCGGATTTTTCGGGTGCAACATGTACTAACATACAACATCGGGCACACTGCGGTGCATACGCACGCCACCACTAAGAACACGCACAGCGCACAAGGCAACCTCGGCACACAATACAAAATTTCACGGGCACAAATGCCACAATTGGCGCGCTTACACTCAAACATGCATACACAACACCAAGATTGACGCACAGCGCATGGCGCCTCGCCCCAGAATACACACGCACAAATCGAGACACGGCCGCGCAAAATGGCGCGCCACTTCCCGAAACATGCGCACAGTGGCGCTTAGCAGCGCGCCACGCGCACACACAGCACACCACGGCGCCTAGTGGCAGCCACATTAGCGCCTCACGCATGCACACACCTCGGGCACACACACACCCCTAAGACACCCTCACACTCCCAAGACGCACACTCACACACCTCCACCCACTCACACACCCTAAGACACCCTCACACACCCTAAGACACACACACACACACCCTAAGACACCCTCACACTCCTGCACGCACACTCACACACCTCAAAGACCCACTCACACACCCTCGCACACCCCTCACACACCTCAAGACACACACACCACACACCCCAAGACCCACTCACACACCCTACAGACACTCACACACAGTGGCACAGCGCCATGGCACCACCGTGCCACTCTCCCACGCCACAACGCAAACACTCATGCGCGCACACACTAATGTAGTGCCAAGCAACGCACGCACCATCCACACGAGCCGCGAACAACAACATCACCACCAATGGGACGCACACAATCCCGCAACGACATTGATAACACAACAACAATTTTTCTTTCTACAATTCGACAACAACATCGCTAAGTATCATTATCATCAAGAACACGACGTAAACAATACACCGCGAAAATCAAAACCATCATCATTATCGCAATACAACGAGCAAGGCAACGACAGTGCCATACTCATTAACACATCAATTTAACAAACTCATGGCTCAATCACGAAATCAACATCATCATGCAAATAACAACAATAACGAAACCACAACATCATGAGAAAATCACCCAAATCTTAACTACCCACATACCACCATCGCAACCCATTATAAATGTTAAACCCACCCCTTACCTCGAATACGTAAGTCTTGAACACGATGAGACGAACAAAATCTCAAAGAACAAGGCTCCTTCTCCCCAATTCGCAAGTCTCCTCTTTCTCTCCTTCTCTCCCACTAAGCCATGATCCTCTTCTCTCTCATGATCTCCTCTTCTTCTCTCTAGCGCCCATTCCTCCCCTCTCTTCCCAATCGGCGCAAACTATCTTTTTCTTTCTCCTTCTCTTCTCAATTCGCAAAAACCCTCTCTTTTTCTTTCTCCTTCTCTTTTCTTTTCTTTCTAATGAATGAGACTACTAAACCTAGCCTTATGTATTTGGGTTCAAGTGACTTGGGCCCTTTTACACACTCCTCCTTCAATTACTTCCACTACTCCTTCACATAATTGAATTACCACTCACTTGTTTACTAAACACCACCCCTTATTTAAATCAAATACCCTATTATTATTTTAATATAACCAACCAACATAACACCTAATTTTTTTAATCTTCTATTTAATTTATTTAAATATGGCTAACCAACGTAACGCCTAAGTAATTTAATTAAATGAGTACTCAAATTATTTTGGGGCGCATGTACTTCAAACCTAAGAGGAAGGAGATTGAACGCGCACACGTAGATGGACTCGACCCAACCATGCACGTGGACCCATACCGTGAGTAGAGTCCGAGCAGTGACATTGAACGACATTGAGCATACATTGAGCATGATGTCGCCATCTCGCCATCGACTTATGTCAGTTGCCGATATTGTCGCTAATCATCGCAGGTGTCGCCTCCCGCTAATGTTCCTTCCACATCACCGATGTATCCACATTCCTTTTCTTGGGTGGTCCGGAAGACAGTGTCGGTGTTGCCACTTACGGATCTCACTTTGCTAAGATCCATATGGGGATGGCCTAGTAAGTCTAGTAAGTTAGCTACCATATATTTTGTAAAATTTATTATTACTTTTTGAATGCTTTATTAGCGGAAACCATTTGCCAATGCAGATCATAAGGAGCTTAAATAATTTCACACGGGCAGAGCAACTAGATAATAGATCTCAGATCCTAACATTGTCAACTTTGTGGTACTTTATTGACCTCGCATCCTAACAATGTTCTTAGTGGCCTATTAAAAGTATTTATCGAGCGATGGCAAATGCATATATTTCAACATTCCACCTAATGTTAGGAGGGGTAACTAGAAAACTTGCAAGGTATTTTTTAAAAGTTTTTTTTGCAAGGAGGGTAAATGGATAATAAACATATTTGCAGGGGATAATATATATTTAAGCCTTTCTTTTATTATAAAGTATTTTAGTGGTGTGAAATTTTACTATTTTTTCTTTGTTCCTTTAGTTTATAAAATAATTTTGTTTATATACATATTATTTTCAAACGAAAGTTTATATGGATAATTGTTAAATATGATTTAAATAGTAGAAATTTTTATGCCATGCTTTATTTACCTAAAACAAGTTATGATGGTGATAAATACAAGTAAGTATTATGTCGACATTAAAACACTATTTGAACACAGTACACTTCATCTTGGCCCATACTTCTTAGAACCCCCTAGCTACTCACTAGAACCACCATACCACAATTTATTTCTAAAATACTCCTGAATTTAAAACATTTTTTTAAACATTAACTACGGTTCGCCATGCGCGCGCTAACCTCGTTATGTGGTTCGACCATGCGCAGCATCGAACCGGTTCGCACTTGGCAGGGTCGAACCTCCCTGATTGTTGCTGGATGCTGAGTTGTTTAATTTTAACGATTCGATTTATTCTTTGCTAACACACTAGTATGGCTAACACTAGTTGTTTAATTTTAACTGATTTTTAACGATTCAATTTATTCTTTACTAACACTAATATGGCTAACACTTGTTGTTTAATTTTAACTGATTTTTAACGATTCGATTTATTCATTGCACGATTTATTTTTTTAGACTTTTTCGGTTTGTATGACTTGTTGCTCTTATCTATAATAGGTGTGATCGAACGTGAGCCGTTGATTTAAAACAATCGAAACCGTTAAACTTATAATCGTTGGGGAGAATTCAAAAATATAGTTGTTGATCGGACGGTGAGAGAGGGTTCGCGCACGGCTGATCGATTTGGATCGCACACGCTTGGTCGAACCTAGTCAAAACATAATTTGGGGTGTCTCGGGTAATTTTGACTAGTTCGGCGAGCGAGATTCGATCAAGTTCGATCAACCGCGGCGCCAACCGCATAATCTTTAAAAAAATAATAACCAAATTTCAGCAATGGCTTTTGGTCTTATCACACCAAAAAGGGGGTTCTAGTGAGAAGTGAGGGGTTGTAAGCAAGCATGAGCCTTCATCTTTCCTTCGCCCACCTTACATCATGTTCAGCGTACTAATTTTTTAAATATATAAGGCCAATGTTTTTCTAGAAGCCTATTTAGTAAAAATGTCAAAGCACAAGCCATTAAAAGCTTTTTAGACCTAACTACTTACGACCCATTTAAATAAATATTAATGACGTTTTTTTTCTACTACTACTATTAATATATTAAATTTATTTTGTGTTAAATTATAAACTTGCTTACATTTCATTTTTATTCAAAATGATGACTTATATTAATTTTTAACATATAAAATAAAATGTCCTATAAAGGGAATTCGCTAAAAGATTTTGTTAGATCTTGAATTGATCTTAACGCCATTGATCGATTATTTTGTTCGCCTCTCTTTACAAAGTCCACACTACTCAAAGATTATGGACTTTCGTAATTTTTTCGCAAAATAGACTTTTAAACAGTGCTTTATGTGCCTAGTCGACTTTTTTCAAAAGGTCAAAAGTATCAAAAGTCCTACCTATCATAGGCTATGCACTGCATACATGCACTCCAAAGATTTTCAACACGTGCCAAACCTGCACTATGCAAAACCTAGATCGGTCCAATCTATTCTCACCGTGACTATTCCTCACCTCACATGTTCTTTTTGTACTAAGGACTAAAAAAGTTAGTTTTAGTCCTTAGTACAAATATTCCGCTGTAAACATAAGGATGTATCATATAAGAGCTTATGCATAAAATATTATGGTCGCCCTTAAACAAGTTTACAGCCCAAATGTGACTTTTCAAAAGGCTCCTGCCGACTCAAAAGCTCGCTCATCACAAAGCCATGCACTGCACTGCACCCAACATTTTCAACATAGGCCGCACTCCATCCTGCATCATGCAAAACCTAGATCGGGTCCAATCTATTCTCACCGTGACTATTCCTCACTCAAGGCCCTTTTGTATAAGAGCTTATGCATAAAATATTCTCGGTCTATTCTCACCGTACTCATTCCTCATCAGCGTGATTAGCACGTAACTACAACTAGTAGTTTTACCTCTCTACCATACCTTTGCATATCTCTCACCGCTAAAGCAAAACATGCTTTATTTTGCTATCTTATCACATAATTAACGGTCAATTTGTAAAAAAATAATGTGATTAACGGCAAAAAAACTTATCACATAATTAAAGATTTCATATGGGTAAAAGTAATTTCACTCATCGACATAGGGCTTGTTTGGATCAGCTTATGCGAGCTTATTTACTGCCCAAACGCTTGTGAAACTGCTTTTAGGAGAACTTAGGAAAACAACTTATGACATGTTTATAAGCAATTTTCAACTAATTTCGATAAACTCTCCAAAATAGCTTATAAAAACAATTTATATTTTATGAAAAACAGCTTTAACATTATTTAATCTTTTATTTAGAAACAAATTAAAACATAAGCTCTTATATGATATAAGCATAGAATAATGTCTATACTCTATACAAAATGCTTCCGTAATCGCACTAAAAATATTTTATGCATAAGCTCTTATATAATACATCCTTATGTTGTAAGCAAGCACTAACTTGTTTTATCCAAATAGGTCATAGGCATGGAACATCTTTTATGCTTACTATTTTTTTCCCAATTGTGTGTCGTGAAATCCTTTCTCGAGACTGGTTCGCAACTTAACAAAACACTGCATACAAGGAACAAATAGACTGCCAAAAACCAAAGCCCATTTTGCTTGATATTGGTGAAATGAAGCTACCGTATGATTGGGCAAGAAGTTACTCATATATGCCGAATATCATGTCTTATATAGTCTTCGTGCTTCATTCAGTTGATGTTTACTATGATGGTTGATTTGGAAAAATAGGATGGAAGGTTGATGGCATAGAGACTGATTTTAGCAGATTATTCATTTTTTTCTTTTTTCTTTTATAATAAAGGCATTCTAGCATCTAAGTAGTTGATTTTATTTCACAATTAACATGGATTCATGGAATGTAGGATGAATATGATGATGAAGCTGGAGTTTGAGATGTACCGTGTTCAAGGAACACTTTGACTTTTGTCTACTTTTGACTTTTTGTCTGCTTGTATATTTAATTCTAGCAGAAAGTAATGCTATGATAGCAGTGTATTAGATTCGCTTTTTAGTGTATTTGGATATGGATATTGAGTATAATTTGAGATCTTTGTATTTTTATATAAATATTGTATTTGTTGTGATTTTGTCAGTATATCCAATTGAGGAATTTTTTATTTTTTTTTAAAAAAGACTTTTCATATCTGTTCCTTTAAATAACCGATATAAAAAGTGATTTTCAATATCGTTCAACTAAGAAAAACCGATATAAAAAAGCGCTTTATAGGTTTAAAACGACTTTCCATAACGGTTCTCGGGAACCGATATAAAAAAACATTTTCCATATCGTTCTTTAATGTATATAGAAAGCGCTGCTTTTTAATATCCCTTTATCTATATCTTCCAAGCATTTAACCGATATGAAAAACCTTTTTAACCGATATAAAAGCCTTTTTCTAGTAGTGCATTTACAAACAATTTTTGTTCAATCTCATGCGTCTCTTATATCTATTTTTTAATTATATGAGATTATTGAATTTATCAATGTTTACTTGATAAAAATGTAATTTTCAATAGTCATAAAAACATTTAATAGTTTTTCTTCATATTTTCTAATCATTGTCTATACTTTTATGTTCACAAATAATAAGAGTAACAAATTCAACAAAAGACAAGTAGTATTTAGCTTGATAGTTTATAGTGGATAAACTAGCAAAAATAAAATATAAGTGTTTGACAACACTAGCTTATAGCGCTTTTTGATTAGGTTTAGAAGGTCGCAAACATATGTGAAAAGTGTAAAGGTCAGAAAAACAATCTTCATGGAAGACTAATCAATTTCAAAGGTGTTACTCCATACATTGCCAAAGATCTTAAAAGAAAATTGAAAACTCTTTGGAATCCTCTTGGGCAATGGAATTTGATATCCTCGTGAAGGAGTTTTTATGAATTTGTATTTGCAACACAAAAAGGATATGCAGTAAGGTTTGGTAAGTGGGTGCGTGAAACTTGCCATCGTGAGCTTTGAGGTCAGTCTCAATGGACTCAACACAAAAAGGATATGCGAAAAGGTTTGGTAAGTGGGTGCGTGAAACTTGCCATCGTGGAGCTTTGAGGTCTGTCTCAATGGACTCAAGACTTCAACCCGAGCACCTAGTAAGCAAACAAATGTGCAAGCATGGATACACCTTTGTTGATCTCCCGCAAAAATAATGGCGCCCAAAATTTTGTTTGAAGTTGCAAGTGGCATTGGTACTCCAATCTCTCTCGATGAAGTAACCAAGACTCGGCTTTGGCCTTACGCTAAAATCTTGGTGGATCTTGATTTAACGTCAACATTATATGAAGAAATTATGGTGGAACCGAAGGTTTTGCATTTTGCATTGGAATTGTCTATGAAAGATTGTTTGATTTTTTGTAATGTAATTCCATTGATCATCATCATTCAATGTGCAAAAACTCAACCATACCGACAGAGAGACAACACATTCGAGAGGAATTCAAAGGGGCCTAAAGCACTTGTTTGGCAAAGAAAACTAAACCATCTACTTTAGCTGGTTCTAAAGCTTGTTATGTAGGTAGAACATTGTACTAACAAGTTTAATTTGTTGCAGAATAGGATAAAGTGAAATTTGAAGAACCACATTCGGATAACCCACCAACAAAACACTAATGCTAAAGGTCAAGGAAGATTTGACAATGTTATCCATAAGGATGTTGATGCTTTAGAACGTGTGGCTAGGAGCAGCTTTTTTAGACACATTCTTATACTCGACACGTAATCAAGATTCACCTCATCAAGTCATAATTCACCCCTACTGGGTCATAATACCTATTTCTAATCATCTTCGCCAAGATTTCATCCTTCTGCTAGCAGCAAGGTGTCATTCCTTTGTTGCTCAACCTCAAAAAGCATGGACACCATTGAAGTGAATTGTGAAAATTCTTCAACTGAGAATGCGATTTCTTTTATATAAGAAACGACTTTGTGCCTCAATCTCCTATCATAGGTGTATCTCAAAGAAAGTGATCCTCTCCAAAACAATGTCTTTCTCCTCGCCACAAGGTGTTTCAGCAGTTGTGTATCTCTCATATGGAGTGGTCGATGTTAGCAGAAGGCTGCTTTGCATTCGACATATCACAATGTTTTGTATTCGTGCAAAATCAACATTATATATTGAGGATAATGAAGTTCTTACATTTGTCAACATGATTTGCGAATCTTGTCTAAATTTTGGAACACTCAAAATGATGAAGATTGTAATGAGAAAGACTCTTGCACAATGATAAACAGGGTAGTGATTTTGAAGAAGTCATCTCAAAATCCCAGAGAAATGAAGCAACAATCAAATATAGATGTGGCAAAGGTAACTATCGAATTGGTGCTCGAATCGCTAGGTTAAAACCAACAAAATGAAGTGTTTAAGCTCTGAAGGATTTTGGTTCATATTCCTCCTTTTATTTTTTATTTTTTATTTTTTCTTTATTTATCAATAAATTTGTGAAGTACAAATAGATGATTGTTGTTAGTAGGATGCTAGTCTATCCGGGATGTCTTCTATAATTGTGATGCTTCGACACTTCACTTTTTGCTTAAGAAAACCAACAAAGAAAGGAGGACATAAGGTGAGCCGGTATGTTATTCAAGTGGGCCAACCACTTCCTAAAAATAATGGTTTTTATACTCTTACAAAAATTATTTTGACCTCCTCAATTTTAAAATTTGCACCCAAACTATTAAATATAGTTTAATGCAAAACTGTTGAACTGTATAACTAAATTTATATGGATGAAAATTTGTATAGTGACTTTTATTAAGAGATATGTATTTTAATAACATCAATAAACTCAAGTATTCAACAATTTTAAAATATAAAAGCACGTGAAAGAAAATTATGAGACGGGTGATTTATTTAATTAAATATATTAAAATTCTAGTTTTATGATATTTTAACAATGTATGATTTTTAAAAAAAAATTGCACCCTCTGACCCAAAGTTCTAGGTCCCATATTATAATGCAAAGGTCTTAGACAAATAACTATGATCCATATTATTTGATTATTGGGAGAGGCCAAGCTTTTTGAATAATGATACTGTTACATATTCCTGTTCTTTCTGCACCTTGGATTATCTTGATTCACTTCAAGGAAGAAGGAAGCATATCAATAAATCTCTTTATATCTGTAGGCTGTAGCTGCTGCTACTTTCAACACCAGTAATTAATAATTATCACCCTTTTTCACTTTTTAAAGCAAAATAAGCCCAATCACAGATAAATTATCTTTAAAATCCGGATCGAGTCAAAATGAGAAATACACAGGTATAATTTATCAACAAAAAAATACACACGTATAAGAAGGGTGAGAAAATTGAAGTAACGTATCTCATACACGTAACAGCTTTATTTCTATCTCGAACAAAAACAGAACACAGCTTCTAATTAGTCCTCAACGAATTTGATATGATGAGATTTGACAATATTATTGCCAATAATAATCTTTCCTGTAATGAAACATGAATGCAGTGCAGCTTAGTTGACAACATCAAGAACCAACTTAAGTAGACTTTAGAACAGACCATCAAGTTTCCATTTATAATATGCAGCTTCTGAAGTAATGCCAATGATAGTACAAAGATCCATTTAAATCCCATCTGCATGGAGTAAAGTGACCTTAAAATATAAGTTATTGTATTCATTGGATATGGTAGAAAAATAATATTAGAGGAAACATACCAGTTTTCTCTCTTCCATCTCAGGTTCTGCGGCCCAAGTCAAAATGATACAACATCTTTCCCATCTGCAGCAAATACATAGTTTCATTCTTCCTAAGTTCATGGATAACCAGTTGTGATAAGATTTACTGAAAGCAATCCTGAACAAACAAAAATTACCTGAGATTCTGTAGCAGGTACCATCTTCATATTCAACAGCACCATCATTAAGCATTTTAGGCATTGCAATGGCTCCGCCAGGAAAATAAGGGATTATAGTGCAGTCCTTCTGATCTGCATTGTGATTTTAGAGATAAACCATAAAACAAAAATTTGACTTTAAGCACAGTATTGTCAGATTGGTTTAGGACAGAATATCCATGAACTTGAGTTAATAGCATTGATGAGAATTAGATAGTTGAGAAAGTACATAGTCCTTTACTCATTGTTATTATCCATACATGCAAGATTGACAACCTCAAGTCACACGCAAGAGCAAACAACAATAACTAATGTCGGTTCTCATTAGGTGTTGCTGACCACATGAAATAAACAAGGCCACAATGTCATTTTTTGATACATATAAATTGACAGATGATTCAATTTGAAATCCTCTTAATAGTTTTAGCTCTATAAGATTGCAATGTAAAGTTACTTCAATAAGTAGTGCGTTCAGTTTTAAGAACAATGCTAAGAGAATTTACCACAACGCCTGTAGCAGGGGGTCACGATAACCGGTAAGAAGGCCAAACACATAGTTCTGACCATTGTGACGAGCCTGAAAATACAAAGGGTAAAGATATTTTGAATGCATAGCATACAATAGAAAACCTAAAGAAATAACTAGCAGGCAAACTAACATTACTTTGGTAATAAGACTAAGATCTGGAGGATATGCTCTCCATTAGCAAAAAACCTAGCAGCTGATTCATTTGGATATGGTTGAGGAAAGCGATCACTGAGTTTACCGGGCGTAAAACATCTCACCTCATCATTAGGCCATCAACCACCTCACCTTCAGCTGCCATAGCCTTTACCTCTTCTCTTCTGTGTAAGCCACGCCAACCAAATCACGGTATGATACTAAAGATATAGAATGACAGGAAGCACAGACTTGAGTATAAACTTGATGATCATGATTTAATCCTGCTCATAAACAATCAGTTAAATGTATTAAAAACTTTGTTAGTATTAACATTTATATAGCATTTGTTCGAAATTAGAATCAAATGTGACGGGCGGCAAGCAGAGCGGCATACAGATTCACCATAGTATGAATCCTGACTAAAAAAACCTTCATAGAAGGGGGAATACTTCTTGGCAGAATTTAGAACTGCGACTGTTTCTTTCCGGGAATTACATTCTAGTAATCTATTCATTAGGCTTTCCAAATAAAACTGATGCATGGTAATATAAGACCTCAAAACATTAAATGACAAAGAAGGATGCAAAGCTAAGAAAATGAAAACAAGGAACAATATAAATGAAAGGAAAGCAGATTAAACATGTTCCTAGAATTGACAACTATTTGCAATTGACCTTTCAAATGCAGCTAAGGCTAATTTTAGAGTTCATAGTATTGCGCTAACTTAGCAAAATGATATTGTTGAGCCAAAAAAAAAAAGGAAAATATAGGGACAGTTCAAGTCAAACTTACGAAGCATGATCATATGAACTGAGGATGCCCTGATGAGGCCAAGGATAGTTTGGAACTGCCAGGCCATGCTCAGCTTCATCAGCTGATGCAGTTGTTGCAAAACTCAAAGCCCTGAGACACCAGCTCCAATTAATGCAAGGGCTTTAGGAGCTGCTGCTCAAGAGCCAGCACCATCGCTTCTTGTGATAATGGATGACATAGATAAAGGACTTGCAGCAAGAATATAGCAGCTATTAGCCAAAGACAAAATTAGATTGTTCAATGTGGCAAATAGTTATAAACTCATCAAAACTCATAACATGATTACAGTTTCCATCATACCAGTCTGCAGATTGGTCTGACTCTTTCTATATGTCAAACAATGAAAGTAAGCCTGTAATGGAAGGTAGCTCCCATTAATTGGACTTGGAGCCAAGTCCTCCATCCTATTAGGAAAGAATTAGAGCTTTCAGGATATTGACAAATCCATCTGAAGTATTTTTAAGATAAGGACTTCTGAAATATCCTAAATGACGAGGAGATTGAGCATGGTGGGTAGCCAGAGATTTGAATTTACATGGGATTTAATTTTGATCAATTGATAGTGTGAAAAGTTTCATAGTATCAGTGAACCATTGGATGACACCTTGTAAAAGATTTTCTTGCCAGTAAAAATCTTAATTATTACAATGACAATTTCGTTATTTATCTTACTGGTGTAAAAAGTAAAACTTTTACACTAATATATGGAAAAAATTAAAACTCCTAAAATAATTTTGAATTAAGTAGTTGTTTAATACGGTTGGCAACAATCTAAATTCAAGAGTCTTTAACATACATTTATCATTGAAAGCAATATAACTTAAAAAGTATGGTGTGCTTTCTAGAAAAGCTACACTGAATCACAGATTCATGCTAAATGGTAAAACAAGTGGCTAGGTAGACATTAGGACACACAAGATTTGGAGCAGCAAATTAAAACATGGAATAGCACTTGTTGAGTAGAATATGACGGAAACTTACATAGGTTCCAATGAGAAAAACGGACCAAACGGAAATATAGTATGAACAAAATGAAGAATGGAAGACCTAAAAATTTAAGGGGAAAATCATTTCATAAGACTTATACTTCAATAAACAGCCTAAAAAATTGGTTTTGATAGAACCCCTGTTAGATCCTAGGTCCCAATAGATGGGCTGAATAGGGACTTGCTGAGGTGGTTTGTTAGTTAGATCAGGAATGTAGTTAAAAGTGAAACGGAAGGGAAGGTAGTAGGCATTATGGTGAATATTATGTTACTTAACCCTTGGGTTTGGGCAGAGTGTGACAGTCCAGCTCTTCTTTGAGAAGCTTCTAAGCTCTGGGATTATAGGGATCATTCTCTATAATAGTTCTGATTTCCATCAATAATACATTTTCTGATTTTCTTGAATTCAGGTTCCAAACCCCTATGGCATCTAATGATCATAAACGTAGACCAATCCTAATTTACTGAAATAAGGCTTGCGTACTGTTGATGTGATATAAATATAATTTGTCATCACATTATGTGGAGTTCTTTTTTTCTTTTTTTAAGTTTATTGTTTTATCATCAAATGCTTATTCATTAGGATCAATACATTTATCAACTACAAACATTTTTATTTCAACTCATAGACTTGCAGTGTTGTCAAAAGGGCAGCTTATGAATGTCTGAATTTTTAACCAAACACTCCATTTAATTATTGTAATATGGAGTCTATTATGTGGAGTCTATTCTATCATTTCTACGTGTATTATAAGAAAAGAAAACTGATAAGTTGAATAAATTAGAAAAAGATGCTCAGAGAAGCAATATATGGTAAAATGAACAGCTATACAACTTTTAAGTCTATAATAACTTCCAGAAAAAACTACTGCACACTTTCCTCAAATTTTGTAAAACATAAAATCATTTTACTTTGCCAATGCCTGACTTTTTAGTCTAAGGCTCTCCATTTTAAGTCTCACAAGGACCAGAAGCATAGTCCTAAATACTGACAAAGGAATAAAACTATCACAAAAAGAGGAGATAATGCTTACAGGAGAATGAGATTGGAGTTTCCTCCTCAATAGCTGCTGAATAAAACCTCAGCCATATTAGTCCACACTGACAGTCATTCATATAAAAACTACAGATAAGTAACAAAAACACATTCCAAGTATCGACGATAAATTTCTATAAATAAGCACAAGGACAATTATAAGGACAGCATCACAAAATAAGCGCAAAATTGCATATAGCATTAAGAAAAATTATTAACAGCTTCTGCAATGACAAATCACTTGACTAAAGCCTAAACTGCAAATTGTCGGAGAATATTTTGAAATTTTAGATAATGGCAAGAATCATGTGATGATCTATCGAGAAAAAATCCACTACAAACATTCTATAAACAGGCATGTAGTCCAATTCCTGGTGTAACTCCAAAAACACATGCAAAATATAAACGATCTTCGATGCCAATGACTCAAGGATCTAATACAACCCTAATCTTTCAAGAAAGGATTCATCAACCTATTGTCTATAGAACAATAAATATCATTAAAATCTTTTAGTCTTCTCTACAATGATGTCTATCATTCAAGGGTTTTTCCTCCTTCAGCACAGCAACTGCAAATAATGCATCAAACTCTAATTTAATTACAATATTCCAGATTATTGCAGCTAACTTATTAAGGAGCTTAGCTTTCAAGTTTCAATATTACCATACTGAAATTTCAATAAGATCAAATCTAAATTCTAAAATAATTTCTCACTCTTCATTTAGTTTACGCCAAACTTTATACAATTTTTTGTTGTGGTTTCTCACAGGTTTGTCTGCTGAGGCACTGTTGTCAAGCGAGCACACTAAATGTGGGCATCTCCACCAAATGGGGGTTCAGTGCTTTGGTTCGCCATTACATTATGGGAGACTAGCTTCTTCTCTCTAGACCCAATTGCATTGGTAATTTTATACAACTTCCCTATTCTCGTAGAAAAGATAAAAATAAAAATAAAAATCAGCACGATATGAGTGAAATTGTATAAATCATAATTCATAAACGAACTCCTAAGAATTTTTTTATATATGCACGAGTGGTCACAATCACTAAAACTCACACACACAATCATTATACCTCTGCTCAACTCCAAGAACTCCTGTATACAGATTCACTTAACAATTTCTCGCAAAATTTAATTACACAGAAACTTACAAACCCACCTTGTCAATAAATAGAATAGCATTTATAACATTTAAAAGTAACAAACCACGTCACGAACTAGGTAATTCTAGAGAAAGAAATTAGCGTATTTATCAAGTCACATGCAATGAGATTATGAATTCTAAAGTCTATGCTGCAACAAACAAATCAGGGGGTGAGAAATGGTGAAATGAGTGTGAAAATGAAGCAAACTAATAAATCAAAATGGTTAACGTGAAATTAGATACATACAATTAAAATTGAGAAACTCAATTCAAAAAAAGAGTCACAGATCCGAGTCACGGTATACAGGCTATACATTGGTGAGAGGAGAGAGAGAGAGAGAGAGAGAGAGAGAGGAGAGAATTGAAGAGAAAAATGGGGAGATGGACTTACGAAATGGAAGCGCGATTGGGAGTGAAGATCCGATGAAGAATGAAGAGGAAGGAGGTGAAGGAGGAGGAGGAGTGAAAGAGGCTTGCTGCTGTGGCCACTTGAGAATTTGCTCTAGGCTTTTGGGCCCATTTATGGGCTTTCAAACAAATGCATACAGCTACATACACCCTCTTTTTACATCCTAGACTCTACTCTATTTTTGCTGCCACAAATACTCCTTTACTTCTCTCTCTCTCTCTCCACCTTCCAACTCTCTGTAATACTCTAAATAATAAATGTTACTTGGACTTTATTATTTGATTGTTGCTTAAAATCATTTTGCTGCTTGACACATTGGTTTAATTCATTTTTGGTTTAATTCATTTTTCATGATTTCATCGAGACGTGAGAACATAAATTTGATCGCGACCGCATACGCGATCAAGCGCCTAGCTCAACCTATTTGGCCCGGCAAATCAATTTCAACTTCAATTGATGTAAAATAGAGGGGAACCATTTTGTGTCCTGTTATTCCTAGATTAGTCATCGAGGAGTCCAATTCTTCATCGTTGGCTCCAAAGAATCTACGCTGAAGTGGAAAATGATGTGTGGTTTTTTAGTGCTCGTCAGAGAGCTCTGGCCCTCGATGGTCCGAATGGCCTGTTTCTATCATAAAAATTGGGAGACTATTAAATTAGATGTGTAAGTGTCATGAAGAGTTTCAAAAACAGTGGTCTGGGGGTTCACTGTAAATGACATACTACGTGGCTCTTGCTCCTAAAAGCTTCAACACCTGTAGAGGCTATTTTCTCAATCAGAGACTCTATTAGTTGTTGCAAAAATTTCATCATAAAGTCATTTAAGGTGATCATGTTTAAAAAGTTTTAAGCATTGTCTTAGTTCTCTTATATCTCCCCAAATATAGTGCTTTATGGGAGACTCATTCGTGATAATCTGTGGTCAAGTCAAGTGGCTTTCATCACTCTCTTTAAAAAGAGCAAGTTCTCCAAGAGTCGAGTTTTGCAATAAAATTAGATACGAACAAAGCCATATGATAGTGTGGATTGGGCCTTCCCAAAGGCCACTGGTTGCCCTTCGTTTCAAGCAGGCCTTCGGGGTCAATCTTGTTATGTCTCGTGGTCTTCGCGTCGACATCGGGCCTGTGTTAATGGGTCTAGGAGTAAAATTTATCTCAATTCTTCGAAAGGTCTGAGGCATGGAGATCTCTCATCTCCTTACCTATTTATTCTAATGCTCGTGTTCTTTACATTCCCGTCAGGGGACTCTCCTCGAGCAAATACTTAGAATCTCTCAGCCGAAATTAGGGAAGATCTAAGTGCTTTGGCTCTTCGGGATTAAAGAAAGAGTTTTGAATAAGATGGAAGCGGTGAAGTGAGCAGCTTTTCTCACCGTAAAAGAGGTGCTCGGGATCAAGTTCAGATTCAGCTCATTCCATCTTACGCCATGACTACGGCGTAGACTTCCAAAGAACTTCGGTAGTTCTTTGTTCTCGCCATTGCCAACTTCTCGGTAGAGTTCTAAAGTGCCGAAAGAGCAGGACGCATTGGAAGAGTCAGGGGATACTCATGTGTGGTTCTAAAAACAAAGGCGTATTTAGGGTTTTAATGATTTTTCCATTCAAAATTCGCCTTCCTCTAAGCAAGCTTCTAGAGATACGCTCAACATCCCAATGAATACCGGGTGCCAATTCTGAGAACTTATCAGAGAGAGATGATTTTTGGGGCACGGAAACCTGGTTATCGGTGTGTTCGCCGGGTCTAAGTATTCCATGAGAGTGGACCTTTTAAAGAATAATGGTAGATGGAATATCGTACTGAATTGTGGTCAAAGATCTCTAATGATAACCGGCTAGTTATCGTGTAAACAGCGTTGCCAAGTGGTGTTTAGCTTGAGGTGAGTGAGTCGATTGATCAAAACCTCACCAATGGAATATCGTAAGCTTGAGTGTTCTCGAAGCCTTCATGGTCATGCTGGAAAACCTCTTTAAGCATGTATTCGAGATTCTCTTGAGTGCATACCCATATCAAAGATGTTATTCTGCTAGGTCTAGCCATCGCTGTATTGTAGACTTAGGTGTTACTCCTCAAGGAATCCATCTTCTCTTATACTCACTCTCCCAACTCTCTTGATGGTTATTTGGAAGGTTTTGCCTCTCAAAGAGTAAAGTGAATTTGCATTTACACATAATGCTTTGTTACTCAAACCCAATCTCACTATATGAAGTCGCTTCAATGACTCTACTTGTCCTATTTGTGTATGAACAGGAATCTTCTCGTGAGCTATGTTTCTCATATGCTCAGGACTACCCTCTTCGTTTGGCTTGTACTGTCGTGCCTTGTGTTTTCTATTTCAGCAATGTAACTGAACGTAGCACACTGG